>JAQLOL010000024.1:28902586-28923262 GCA_029783665.1 Naso thynnoides | reverse complement strand
ATTGCAGTAATCCAGCCGAGTGGTCACAAAGGCGTGGATTACTGTTTCAAAGTGCTGTCTCTGAAGGACTGATTTAAGGATAAATCAAATGAAAGTTACTTAATCTTATCTAAATGTCTACTTTTCTCTAGCTTGACAGTGATTTCTGCTTTAAAACAAAAACTGTAAATATAGCAAGATAAATATCACATTTAACATAAGCATTAATCTCAAAATACAACTGAGGCTACGGAAAATTAGGTGATAACTCAGGTCGTGATTCTGCACCAAAATTCATGTTAAATCCAATAAATACTGAGTGAAGTATTTCACAGACTGATAACATTTGAGGGACAGAAAATGCTTCCCGCTGATGTCTGCTGATATGAAAACTGTCCTGCTGTCTGCAGCCGTGACACTGAGAGCTCCGAGTGCGAGCAGGAGAGAAAACCTTTTGATTTGATCTCAGCCTAAAAGCCCCGCTGTCATCTTCTGTCCTGGATGTTTTCTAACCAGAGACCCGGTGGGACAAAGTGACATTTGGCTGATGGAGGGAGAGCAGAAGGGATGAGACAGAGGTGATATGATGGAGCGAGGGAGGAGAAAGGAAAGGAGGATGACATTGCACTGACTTTCTAAAGGTCTGCGCACTGATGGAGTGATAGAAAAATGGAAGAGGGAGATGGGAGGAAGAGAAAAAAAGATGTGTAGTAGGAGAAGGGCTGATGCATCCTGATCTCAGTGGAATTTGATCAGCTGTTGTTTTCTGCACCTTTGCTCTCCTCCTTCCTTCCCTCCACCCTCACACCCATCCAAATATCTCTGTATCAGCTGAGGCGAGGAAACACCTCCTCTTATTTACAGCACCGCATCAATCCATCTGCCTCCTCTGTATTTCTAGCTTTCCATTCTGCCTCTCTCTTACTTAATCCCTCCTTTGAGAGCCGAGCAGGATGGTAATTAGACAGCCAGTGCGCACGCGTGCACACACACACACACACACACACACACAGGCATGCACACACACACTCCTGGTCCAGGGCAGAAAGAGAAAGAGGAGCAGAAGAGAATATTAAAGGAGGGAGAATCAATAGATTCATTTCCTGCTGCTGACAGAGGTTGATCTCTCCCCGGACCCATAATCCTTGGAGTGTGTGTGTGTGTGTGTGTGTGTGTGTGTGTGTGTGTGTGTTAGTGAGAGGGAGAGAGAAGGATAAAGCTGTTCAGGTTATTCTCACCCTGGGGCAGAATTCAGACGAAGACGAGGGAGGGAATATTGTAAAAACAAAACCTTCCCCCTTTCCCCCAGTGATACCTCCTCTACCTTTCCAGAGTCCGGCACACACACACACACACACACACACACACACACAGAAAGAAAGAGAGAAAGAAATGAGGAAATGTTCATCTATTTCAACACTTCAGCTCTCAACTTTTCTGCCAGTGCAGCACCTTGAACTGAAAACCTGAGTGTGCGAGCAAACTGAGAAGACACAAAAAAGCAGGCGAGAGGAGGAGGTGCTGAGACGAAAAGCAGGCAGGCAACACGCTGGTCTGACTGCACCACAAAACCAGATTTTAACCCTCTGTCACATCCTTCCTTTTACATGACAACTGCGTGCTGGCGCTCCTGCCGCAAACGTTTGAAACCGGGTTTCAGATTGGAATATTTTGAAACTGCAACCTTCTTTCCAGCTGTGTAAACTGGCAGGCAGAGTGCAGAATGCAGAGTGAATGTGGCAACAACGCTAATGCAAGTGCAAGTCTCAGTGCATTCTGCTCTAGTTTCTACCAAACTTTGATTAAACACTCCGCAGTGCACCGGAAGCAGGTCGAATATGACGACAGTCTATTGAGGTGAATACGACTGTTCACAGAATCATTTTAGAAGTCAATCTACGGCTGAATTTCTCTAACTGCTTAGCAGCAACAGGAAGTTAACAACTTCGGCAGCTCTGATGGTATGTGATTGCAGACTAACACTGCTGACTACTAGACTGGCACGCACACTGCAGCACTTTCAGTTTGTGTAAACGCAGACATATTTTGTAGACGCAAAGGAGAGACTTTCTGTTTTTAGTGGGGCTGCTTTCGTCTAAACATGGCCTCAGATTGGACTTATTTGTTTTCCATGTAGAGTGAAGCGGTGACAGTTACTGTGTATTTTGATAAAAGGCGGCTAAGACTCTCCATCCATCTGTCCATATTATATTGCATATTTCACTGTATAATGAGCCGTGATGATGTTAATCACTTTGTTCCCTCTCATCATGTCACCCATGAACATGTTCGAGCTAACAGCTCAGAACAGAGCAGCTGAGGAGCGGCTACGCTAGTGGCAAAGGAAAAATCAGTTGACAGGTGCCCGATTTAAAAAACCTGTTGGAGTTTTTAACATCTATTTCATCTGCAATGCATAATTTGTGCAGCTGAACTGTGCTTCACTGCAGCCTGTGAAGCACTGATAACCGCAATGATGGTCAGTGAACTTCTAAAACTTTCACTGTCCCATTTGTCATGCCATTATGATAGGGCAGCAGTAGCCTGCAGGAAACAGCCGGCGGCTTTTTTGACTGGAATATCAGTGGCTGGGAAAATGAATGAATAACCCCTCCTTCCTCCCGACATCCCTCGACAGCTTCCATGATGAACCCCAGAGCTGCAGCTACGCAACTGGCTGAGTGCGTCTGCACAGTTCACACAGTTAATGCAGTTCAGCCGAACTGGACAGCTCCCAAATGTGAATGTGAAGCAGGCCAGTGAATAACAGCAGGCGAGCTCGCTCCAATTTCCCTGGAAAGATAAAGGTTAGAAAAAGGCCGTGCACAATTTGGAAGAGTCATTTGTGGGGAAGCTGACTGAGTCCAGACTTTTACATTAGCACGAGAGCCATTTTAAACAAGGGCTTGGAGAAGGTGGAGGTGTCTTTGAATCCGAGCAGGAAGGCTTTGAGTCAGGAAAGTGGAAGATGTCATGTGAGTGGATGTGAAGCAGAGGTGAAGCTCAGCACTGCAGGTAGCTTCATCACAGGTGTGCAGATTTTGCTGATATTAAGTTCTTTGTTGTCTGCAGGAGAAACTGAACAAAACGTCTGTTTGTAGCTTTAGACTTGTCATAATTATGAACAAACTCTCTTTGCATCCCAGTTTCCCAGTGCAGAGGAGGTGCAGAGGAGGTGCAGAGAGACCCTCATGTAGAATTCAAAGGCTCTGCTTGATGCTCACTAGTGTTCACCCTGGTTCACTCTTATGAAGTACACTATTGTAAAAAGATTATATGCTGTGCAGACAGATGATTTGGTTTGTCCATTATGTCATTATGTTCTCATCCAGGTAAAAGGAAATCTAGTAAACAAAAACATCTTCAAAAATAAAACTAACATTGCTTTGGTGAAGTACTTTTCGGTATGATCCTGCAAGATCGAAGTGTCGTATTGCTGCTTTTAACATCTGCTATCAGAGCCATTTGGTCCTTTTTCTGTTCCAGAAGACAAAGTAGAAAAACTGCATCTTATATGGACAAGATTTGTAATTTTTTAAAAGGTTTATAGCACTGAACAGCCTCTAATTCTCCAAATTTCCTCTAAGCTTTTTTTTTTCTCCTCCACAAGTATCCCATCCGTTTACAACAGATGCACCAAAGCACATCCAGCATGTGCTGGTTTTCCCTTCAGCACACGAAATGGCCCACATCGCCTCTGTCGAGCACAATCAGGAGCGCGTGCAGTGAGTGAACAATAAAAGCATGTACTAACAACATGAAACAATAATAAACACATGTATTGAACTTGGCTTGTTGCGGCAAAATCAAAATTGATGAGGCGTTCAACTCTCTCTCTTTAAAATTCAGTTTATTTACTATTGATTTAACATTTTAAGTTAAACATAATTGCTGCCTGGATTACGATCAACAGATTGCCACATTTTTTTCCAGTGAAGGAAACATTTTTTCTTCTGCAGTGAATTTGTAAAGAGCTGCTTACAAGGAAAAGAGCTTTGACAGCAGAGTCCAATGCGTGGTTTGATTTAACGGAAAAAACCCTTTCCTCTCCTCCTCCCCTCGCTGAGTCCTTCTTACCTGAGAGGCCAGAGACACACAGAGAGAGGCAGAAACATATAAAAAAAATAACAAAAGTATTTTGCAACAAGGGCCAGAAGGTGACAGTAATTACAGCAATGCAGTGGAGTGCTGTGGAATACATTTCTCAGTGTGTGATGGCGAACCGCTCGGCACTGCTCTAACCAGCAGAGTGTCTGTAAGGCCTGTGACCAGACTGCAGAGGAGGGGCTGAGAGGGCAGAGTGGGCGTCATGAGTATCTTCCACTACAGCGTACAGTGGAGAGGCCAATAACTCTGCCAGAGAGCTCCACTCCTGTTATAAAATGTTTTGCACTTAAAGTCAAAAGTACAAGTGGCGCCACTGTGAGTTAAAATGAGAGCTTTTACTTGAGTCGTGATTACAAGGGAGAGCAGAAAAGCCACAGCGACAAAAACTGACTGCAGGTTCATGAGGAAATGAATGTGCTCATAGTCGCCGGCTGCCTGGTGGCCAGCAGGGACAAAGTTTCTGTGCAAAGACAGGTCTGAGTCACAGAAGTTGGTACAAGCCTCCCACTGGCCGACTGTTTCAGTCAACACTCTCACCCCACATCCGCTGTCTGCATGTTACTGTTTTCAAAGCCCCTGCTCTTCGAGAACAACACAAAAACCACATCTGAGCAGCAATCCACAAGCAGAAAATGGTCAGTTTGAATCGTGCACTAAGGCAGGCCTGCTTGGTCCTTTTGGTGGACAGCTGTATAAAAATACAAAGAACATTTAGACAACATTTGCTGTCTAACAGAGACATTCTTGCATGTTTGCCCACCGGTTACGGGAAAAGTATCAGGTATCAAACATGACCTATCATCTGCTGTGAGCTAGTAGATGTAAACAAAGACACACGGGATGAAAATGCCATGAATTTGGTCATGTGGTCCCAGTTATTGAGGACCAGGTGGTCAATGGGAGTTGCTGCAGCATACGCCAGGCTAGACTCAGACAGAGCCGATAAAAACGCTGTTGGTAAATACTTCTTTACGGATCTCTAGAAACAGTTGTGGGCAAAGTTCGAACTCCACTTTGCCCCTATTCCAGAATGATTACAGGTGGAGCCAGATCTTTCTCCAGCCAGGCACATGGCTGACGTGGTGTGGAGAGGTCTGGCTGAGCGAGATAACACAAAGACTGGATGTAAGATGGAATCAGGCATTGAGATCCTTGTCTGATAATTTAACAAATCAAAAGCTGAGAAATGCATCGTTTGAGTTATTTTGAAGGTTTTAGGAGATTTTTTTCTTTGAACTTATATCGACACGCAACAAAATTCATGCTGAGACTTCCAATTTATTTTGACCGGACTTGCATATTTTGTCCATATTATAATTTGTACTGATATTAAAAATATTGTTATTGATATTGTGGCATTTATTTCAACCGTATTTCCTCAGCCGACATGATAATGGCACATTTGATTATTATTATTTAACGTAACCAGCTGGTGCAACACTTCTTACACCAAAGGGTCATTTTGTAAAAAAAAAAAGAAAGAAAAGAAAAGAAAAGAAAAGAAAAGAAAAGAAAGAAAAATAAAAAAATAAAATAAAATAAAATTAGTGCTTCAGATTCTGAGACCTCATTTTTCTGAAATAAGTTCCAAAAAGCCGTCTCTCTGTCCCTGTCTTGATGTCTTCTCTCTTACGCAGAAGAGTTTGATGAGCAGCTTTTTTCAAAAAAAAATTTCATTAACAGACTGAATGATGTTTATACCTCTTCAGTCTAAACCTGCTCAGCTCAACAAATTAAGCTCAAGAGAACATCAACAGCCATGATAAAAGCAGGAGACAGCGATTCTGTTTCACTTCCCGCACTCTGATTTTCTCAGCCAAGCCACAGAATCATATAGTTGACCTTTGAAACACAGGAAGGCTGCGTCTCTGTGCCTTCAGGCTGACGCAGTCGAGGAAATAATAAAAGAAGAGAGAGGCAGAACCCAGCAGTGTCTGCTCTAAGTACCGTAAGTACTCTGAAAATGTTTCAGTCTGAAATGTATCAGAACAGACATAAGAGCTAAAACAAAGTGGAAATGAAGAACACAGTTAAACTTCAGTTAATCTACTCTCATCTTTTTTTTTCTTTGATTATTAAAAAATAATATTTTTTCTGTGTTAATAAATAGTTAATCTGAGTCACACCAGATGAATGGGAATTAAGATTAAACTGAAACATTTACAGCTTTGGCCGTTTGAGGAAACAACAGACGCCGGAGGAGAATCTCTAAAACTGTAGCTGTCACAACACAATCACGTTTCTGACTCTTAACTTGGCTGCTTGTAATTGTTCTGTGTGAGATAGAGAGATAGAGATGAGAGGCCAATACACACACACACACACACACACACACACACACACACACTCACACGTATATGTATAGACACACACATAACACACACACACAGAGACACACACACACACACACACACACACACACACACACACACACACACACACACACACACACACACACTCACACGTGTGCATGGAGATGAAAATGAAAATGAAACTCCTCAGTCGAGGGGATTCAACTTTCTTAACCTGCTGACATCAGACCGCCACGTTCCAACACCCCCATCACCCCCTGCCATCAGTGCCATGGGAAAATGATTAGATCTCCCCCATGCTCAGTGTGGAATCATCAGCACAGACGCTCTGCACTCGACCGCACGATCCCTCCAACTGAAGGTACGAAAATGGTCATTGAGAGCCTTTGGCTTTTGGTTAAAATGAGATTGAGGCCGTGGACACATTTCAAACTGTCATTTGTCAGCCCTCCAAATGCTCTGTAATAACACTCAATTATACAGACTGAATGACGTTGCTAGGTTACAGAGCTGGCTAAGTGGCTGATGGGACCATCCAATGGTCATTCAGCATCGTGGGCTGATAGAGAGTCCGCACACACTCGTTCACTTGGCAGCCGAGCCTGAAACATGCTCTGAAATCCACATCTGGTGGTTAGGATGTGCAAATCATGCGAACAAGCTGCTGCTCCGGAGGCTTCGTGACGGGAGACGAACCACAAGTTTCCTTCAGGAAGTTTCACTGCTCATTTACATTATTATAAATATGCAGTTTAAACGTTAATGTTTGATCTGACGTCTGGCGTCCTCATGTAATTGTAATGTGTTTGGTGTATTTTACGCCATATACCCCTTGTATTTGTTTTTCTGCACGTGTTGGTGCTTTAGACTCAATGACCGGTTGGACATGTCTCTGTATCGTCTTTGTTTTAACCGGGGGGCTGATTTTGGGCCTGGTTCTCCCCCTCTGACAATCCTCGGGGAAATCCTGATCATCTGATGGTTCTACAGATTCTCTGCAGATTCTCTTGTCAGATTGTCATGTGATGTGAGGTGTGAAGAAGAACGTCATCGTTGTAGTCTGACCCTGGCATTAGAGAGTGGTGTGTTATTCTGGTCATGTTGTTGCCCTCCACACACTATGGGAACAAAGCTGTTAAATCTGTGATTTTTTTTGTCGTGTACTCTGAAAATCTCTTCATGTGGACCAGGGCCTGGCATTAAAATGTTTGCTTTACATTAATCTTCATGTTCTGTCTCACTTTACAATTTAAGTGTTCATATTTTTAACTTTACACCTTTCACTTTTCGTTTTGGAGTCTGTTCCAGGCTCCCACTCAAGATTTTTTTTTGTTCCATCTCCTGAACCAACCTGAATTCCCTGCTGGATGAATCAAGCTTCACTTTATCTTTTATTACAAAAATTATATTTCTGTCTCCACCTGTTTGATGCCTGAACCCTCCGGGGTAGGGCATTGTCTAAAATCATGGCCAAGAGCATAAGAACAGTAAATGCTGGAGGATGCAGAGTTTTTACAACAGTTGCACCTCTGAAAGCAGATCATTAAAATCATGACGGATTTGTGTAAACTCCCAGGTGCATCTTTCCCGGCTCAGCTGTATGTTCTACTACTGCGGACTGACCTCGGTTTGCACGCACAACAACACATCACCTCAGTGCAGCATCTCTGTAGCAGTTTGATTAAAAAAACAACAACAACAACAAAAACAGCAGCACAGTGAAAATCATTGCTTTAGGGTTCCTAAATACCCTGCTATCCTGTAATACCTCGATACCGCCCAAGCTAAAGATTTGAACTGATATCATATCTGTTGCCTGAAGCCAAATCACTGTTTTTTTTTCCTCCTTTAGTTGCTCACTGAGTTGTTCAGGTCCAAAAAACCTGAAACAGCCTGAAAAACCCTGATACAACATCCTGCACGAGGAAGACCTTGGTGAGAACTACCCACACAGGGATGATATGTGAGTGGAGCAAAGACAGACGGAGAGGAGCAGTGATCACACGCACACACGCACACACACACACACACACACACACACACACACAGGAAGCACCATGTTGAGTAAGACCTAAAGACCCCAAGACCTAAAACTCGAATCATATGTAACACCTGCACGCCAAACTGGGTCGTATTCAGATTTCTGGCTCATAAGACAAATACAGAGTTCTCTCATGTGTGACCTCATAATAAAAACACCTCAGTCAGAGTTTCAGTTTAAATTCTTGTACGATAAATTTCCAAAGATACCAGATCATCATCATCCCAGTGTCAGAATTTATGATTTTAACAGGAGTGATTCTTCATGTTTCTTAATGCAGTTGGTAAAACTATAAAAACACTGATTCTTGGGCTGAAATATTCCAGTAAGTCTTAATAACATGAAACTTAAAATGGGATAAGATGAAAGGGATGTTAGTGTTGAACAGAGAGAGGAGAGGAGCAGGACAATTCTATTTCTTAGAGTTGAGGATGATGTACTTTTTTATAGTGATTTAAACTTAAAATGGTCTCTGTTTATCAAAGACAATAAACATATGACGTCCCTGGGAGGGGTTTCCTTCTGATCGTGTCAGTCTCAGGAACGTTCTTAGTATTTACTTTTTTATCTGAACCAGAAAACTGTCATCTTCTGCTGGCCTCACACCAAGCAGCATGCAAGCGAGGTTTGCTAGAGATGTGGCGCGCTCTGTGATCTTGGTTATTTGCTGTAAGGTGTTCATAAAAGTCAATCTGGACTATGTTCAGGAAGCCTTTTCTCAAAAAATCAAACATGTTTAATATTATCACAACTCTTCATTCTTTTCTTAAGCAAATTGAGCTGTTTAATGATTTGAACACTGTCAGCAACTAAGAAAGCTTTGTGTAACTGGTGGTCGGCCGGACTTCCAGGGAGGTTTTGTGGGGCCCCCTGCCCAGGGGAGAGTGCTTGTTTTCGGCTTTACTTTCCTGTCCAAGCCCCCTCTCTTCTCTGGAGCTTTGGACTGCCATTTTTTCAGCTCACGCTCTCAAAAGGAATCAAATTAAAGTCTAGCAAATAATGACCCCAGTCTGCAAAATCTTTGTCCGAGACTAGAAACTCAGTGACTTGCTGGCACACTGTCTTTAGATGTGACAGACATTAGTCTTCTAAAAGTCATCTAGTTCGTGGAAGGCATGATTTTCAGATTAAAACTCTGTTGTAGTTGTAATTTGAAAAAGTTTGACATGAACAAAATGGTCAAAATGCACAAAGGACACAAGTTTGATCTGTGACACTATCACACAGAACACACACACACACACACACACACACACACACACACCCCTCTTTCACCTGTATATGAGGATGTCGTCTGTGGAGCTGTTATACTGGATCTGGTACATGCGAACTCCTGGTATGTGGTTCTGCGGGGGCCATCTGATGGTCGCAGAGCTGGACGTTAGATCTGATACGCTGACCCGCTGCTGGTCGGACCGAGCCTGACCTCCGCTGATGTTGGACTTGATGGATGTGGGGATGTCCGAGGGCCCCGGGTCAGGGTCCAGTTTAGGGTCAAAGTGTGGCGAAGGGTTAACGACTAACTCAACAGGAGCTGTTGCTTCCCCGGCAGCATTTGAGGCGATGCATGTGAACTTTCCAGAATCCTAGAAAAAATCAGGAAGAAGAAGAAGAAGAGAAGAGCCAACATTTATCCTCACAATTATGCGAGTTACTCCCTATGAAACCAATTATAACGAGCAGGCTCTTTTATTCGCACAGTTCATGAAGGAACATTTACATGGCTTTAAATAATCCACTTTGCAAAAGGTCATGTTGAAGAACACTTTTACAACCTGTGAATAAGTAATTTGTGTTGAGCTAATCAGGTATTAAAAGCCTTCACAGGCACCAACATGTATATCACACAAATCCTGACAGTTATAACAAGATCTTCATACATTTAAGATTGCACACGGACAAAAGCAGCAAAACAAAAGGAGCTCAGTATTTCTTGGTGGCCAGCTACCAGCGTTTGTAATTGTAATTTTATCTATTTAGACAGGGACAGCGCACAATAGAACAGTAACCTTGCATATAACAAGGACAGATTTAAATCTGTGTAAATGCCAGCTCACTAAAACTTTGATTATTTGGAAGCCTAAACAAAATTAATTTGTTCTGAATAAATGCCTCAATCTTTTAAAAAGAGGTTTGGGCTCGATGAACTCTTTAAACCTTTTTAAAACCAACTAAAAGAAAACTTTACAAACTTTTTAACTTTAAAAAGTTACGTTCTGCACGTGCCCTCCACCTTGAAACAAATACGTGGGGGATGTTGAAGCTTTCCTCAAGTAACAACAAATGGCGGCTTCAAGTCGAGCTCGCCCTCTCGTCCTCACAGCCCACAGTGGGAGTAAACGTGCATTGTTATCCAACATTTCCTTGATGAAGAGCAACACAACAACAGCAACTAGTTTGCTAAACGGAAGGTAGATTTCCGTCCTCAGGAAGCTGATCAAACACACGCTGAATGAGCCAGTGCTGAAAGTTGACCTTTGGGAAGACGAACGCATGATGTATTCATCACTGTGCGTGTGTCACTCAGCTCTCCTGCTTTAAGGCAACAGGTGTAACAAATGCTTCAAAAGTTAAATAGCAGATGTTATCGATGGCATCCCGTGTAAACAGTTGACCCGACATCTCCTTCCATCACTTCCCCACTGCTTGAAAAACTTGACACACCAAACAGTGCACGTCAGATTGTTAAGGCTTGCAAACTACATTTGTTTTGAAGCAGAGCAACAGTGAGAATAAACAGAAACACACACATTATTTTCTGCGAAAATGAAACCTGAATTTACCTTGACTGAGGCCTTGAGGATGTCCAGCGATCCGTTCTCGTAGCAGACGGTTCTGGACGTGTTGCCGATCAGTTTTCCATCAGGACTGACCCAATGTGTCGACGGCTCAGGATCTCCGATGGACTTACAGCGCAGGCTGACCTCCTGTCCCTCCATCACAAACATCTTGGAGGTGTGACGAGTGATCATCGGCGGCTCGCAAACAAACTCCTCCTGTCAGAGGACATAAATCATCATCATTAATTAGGCCGTTAATGAATAAAAATAATATTAAGGCTTGCAGAGAGCATTTCCTTGCAAGTTCACTCAACCAACTGTGCTGCTGAACAGAGCCATGAGGAGCACAGAAACATCCAGGGGGTTCAGGGAAGAAGAAAATCCAAATTTGCACTTCACCATTTTATGCAAAACATAACGTTTGTTCTGCATTTGGCCTCTGATTGGCCTCCAGTGGTGTGTTCTCCTGACAGCAGAGTTTCAGGAGGAGTTAACTTGTTTTCACATGAAGATTTAGCGCGTTTTTCCAGCCCTCACAATATTTGAAACCCTCCCACTAGCACCTAAGCCGGTATAAAGCAGCCAAAACCCTGGTGTAGTATTACTGCTAGGCCAAGCTAGGCCAGCCGAGGCTTACCAGAGCTTACCCGTCATTCCTACCAGTCAGGGCACAGCTTTTTCTGGGTCCTTCATGGGTCTTGTTACCAGCAGAGATGATTGCTAACCTGATGACCGCTGGGATGTAGTTTCAAATAAAGCTCTAGTACTTTTCAGTCCTGTATTACACTCTAACCCTCAATTGCTCCTGTGAAGCTCAGAGTAAAAGCCTGTGATTGAATCCGGCTGCTCCCCAGTGTGAGCGTGAGAAGTGTGAAATATGAGAATGTAAAATTGGACAACAAAGACAAAAAAAGTATGAATACTCATTTGGTCTTAATAAAAATCTGATTTGTTCAGATAAGCCAAAAATTCAGACCAGCAACCACTTTTCTTCCCATTTCCTGAGACTGTGACCTGTTGGATTTTCAAGATTTCCATCATACAAGAAGCGGAACAGATGCAATAAGCAGCCAAGCAGCTTTCATTGATTTGAAAGCAGGTGTCCCCTTGGCAGTTAAAGGCGAACGTCTGGCCTCTGATGGACACAGTGCAGACTTATGTTTCCTTGTAGTGGGAAAGAGGCTGTTAACTCTCTGAGTATTAATATGCTCAGATACTTTGGTGACAAGGAGGTCTCTGGATCGACCTCTTTACAAGGCTAATCCTCTTATAGTGATCCTACAGCACGTCTCTGAAGGAGGTTCACGCCTATTACAAGAGGTGAGGCAAAGGTCCGCACATCATCCTCTCTAAGATGATACCAATTAATCCCGTCTTTATCTCAAGGTGCACCGCTGCTTATCTTAGGAGCTCTCAAACAGTCCAGAGGGGTCAGACCCTGAACACAGGCGAGGCAAAACCCTCTATATCATCCTCTTTACGTTAACATCTCAAAACAACAGCACTTAATTCAGCTGATATCACTCCGAGTATCAGCAGAGCTCTGCAGGCACACAGGAGCAGATGAAGAACAGATCTCTCAGCGGCTCCTCGACCTTTAGTCCAACACCATCAAACTGCTTTACACTGAAACAGCACGTTATTTGCTTTGTACTCTCTGAGCCGCTCTGTGATACTTTCTGTGTCAAAGCTCTAAATATGGCAGGGTCATCAACATAAACATCACTGCTCCAGTGGGGCAGTTAGTTTAGGCAGCTGAAACCGCAGGCACTTCACGAAGAACGTTCAGTTTTTGTTAATTTTAGCGCCCCCTTTGGACAAAAGCGGTAGTGACACAAGCACCTACTGTCGTAAAGATCTTCCCGAGTGTGTGCCAGGCAGGCAGAACTCGACATAACACCGGCAACACGTGTGACTGAGATATAAGTTATAAGCCCGCTGTATGGCAGCAATGTCTCCGAGACCCATTACCTCTATTCTTTGTAGGCTAATGTTACTCAGCCATTTGCATTTACGTTACATGCTAACGTGCAAACTAAAAGCTGTAGGCAGAGAATAGAATAATATTATTGTCACTGCACAGAACAACAAAATTTAAAAAAAAAAAAGTTTGCTGGGATTTGGACATGACCACGTATTAATAGTACTAAGAGTAACTACATAAAAACAGCAGTCTTTTCACCGAGGGTCTCATTTGCTGTTGCAAGAAGTTTATAATCAGAGGAATCACGAGACTGTTTCTTTACTTAAAAGTTCCTCAGAGTCACTTTAAAATCAAACCGTGTCACCAACTTCTGGCGGAGTCACTCTGTCTTCATGGTCACGTGACCTGCATAGTTTTGGTTTATGTCTGTTACATTGTTTGCATTGTGAATAAGTTGTTTTGGAGTAAAGGGGAAATATTTTAAAAATAGAGCTTTTGCTGTTGGAATGTAGATTTGAGTTTGTGACAGAGCTCTACATGCTTTGTCTGTTGAAAAAAAAAAGGGACAGGTGTAAGTGAAATTTATTTTGTGATAAGCTCAGTGGGAGGTGCTTTTGGTTTTTAAACACACCGCCTTGACTCTGGTGAAGTCAGGTTCCATCACAGAGAAGGTAAAATACTGAATTTGTATGTTAGTTGTTCTGGTTTTGGAAGATATCACAGATGCGGAAGAACTGCTGTTTTTCAATATATTTGTAATTTTGTCTAGATAACATTTAATTTTCTTATTTTCCATCTTTTGTTATAATTAGTTAATCTTACTATAAAATGAGGAAAAATCTCTCTTTCTACGCTCATGTGCAACAAGAATTGCCATAGGCAGAGACTGACGAAGGCCTTTGTCTCATTCACCCACTGCCCACAAGGTGGGATTAAACTCTTGGCAGAGTGGCGCTGTCCGTGTTTTTGCGCATGACTCCACAGGCAGAAGAAGAAGCAAATCAATATTATTTATTTATTAAGTATTTTTATATAAAAATGGGCAAAGGCAGCAGGTAAATGAAACAAAGAGCTTCGTCAGTCTCTGTATACGGCAGTTCTCATGTGCACTTAAAGCTTTGGGTAACTGCATGATTCCCCGTTAAGAAGAACCAGAAACAAAACTTTTATGTGCACATGCTGCTTGGAAAATCTTCACGACATGAAAGCTCATTTTGCTTATAAAAACAAGGGTCATTGATACGCTGATTGACAACGTGATTAACCAGTCAAGTCACGTGCAAGAACTCTGCGGAACACTGTGGTTGTTAACGTCTGGCTAATGTCTTTCCCCGCTCTGCACAATCATATTTTATTTAAACTGTTTTATGTTCTCTTCCCGTCTGCGTTTGTAACATGTCAGCAGGGACCTCTGATGAAAAACAGCTTTACTGCCACATTTGCAATAATGTTTATTAATATGCACAGTCCCCTATAACAGACTGATGAATAAATTAAGCTATGTGCATTGAGTAAAGACCAAATGAAGGGCCACATCTGTTTTATTTTTGTGCCTCTTATGGTTCCATTTGTCTCCCCATTTTAAAACTCTTCCAGTGTTTTATAATCCCTCTCTGTTTCCTCTAACTCAACAATATGCAGCAGAGACACATAATGAAGTCACAATTCTGATGCTTTTTTTGCATAACAAACTCCATGACTCAGAGAGTTCACTCCATTGTGACTCCAACCATCTGCCCCCTCAAGTGTCCTTGAGACACAAAGTGATCCTGTAGCTGCAGACGTTGAAACAGCAAAAACACATTTTGCTAAAGAGTTTAGCGGATTATGACACTAAACACACAGAATGCGACTTCTTTGACCGGTGTATATTTATGATGCACTCTCTGAATCCCAGGGCCTGCTGCCTGAAAAACCACTTTAAAAAATACTGCCATAAATACACCACTTGTCATAGCCAGAAACTTTGAAAACTGTTTAAACGGTCATTTTAAAGTTTCCAATGGTCACTGAACGTCTCGCGTGTGACATTGGACACATACCAAAAACTAATCATAAATCTGACTTAAAACTTTGACTAGTCATCAATTTAATTCCTCATGTCTTTTTAAAAAGCTGCCAAAACAAATTGTTTGGTTCCTCTACATCCCATAAAAAACAAATGATTCTGCGTTCCTTTGTACACTCAGGAAGCCCTGAATGAATCAGACAGGCCCTCCCCTCGCCTCTCTGTAATTAATGAGCGCAGTGAATCCTGAGCGCTGCCTGGCAGGATGCCTTATGCAGCCTGAATACGGGCTGCAGAATTACTCCTGCATATATGTAGTGCCACCAAAATATTTTTCCTGTGTTCCTCAGACTTAAAGGCACTTAAAAATATGTTGTATATACTGATTCCTTGTTTTTTTTTAGTTTTTGTAAAATTAAAAAATCTGAGAAATTCAATGCTCCATTTTTCTTTAAAAAAAAAAGATTTAGAGCATTATAACTTTGTTACAATGCACAGGAGACATTGTTAAGTTCCCTCTTTCTCTTGCAGTGGTTGCCCTGAATCCACAGAGGTGCAGGACTTTATATTGCAGTAAAAAAATGAGCCTACAGTGAGTAAAAATGTGACAGAAGCAAAAAAACAGCCCAGAACTGCAGGGATTCTGAGGGTTTTAAGCCAGCTAATCATAACTCCAGGTTCCGTAAGATCTGTTATTATTCCCACCGAGGTAAAAAGATCACTGAGAGGCACGAGACGTTGCTATGGAAACTTTAGATTAACTTTTTAAAACGGTTACAAACAGACGGGACACACTGACTGTGTGACGAAAATGTTTTGTTTTTCATTTGGTGCCCAGCCGCAAACCTCGTCTTCATTTTTAATGTCATCTAAGGCAAATTCAATGTAAATGAAAAAGGCTGGCAGTAGGAGCCAGGCTGGAAAGGACAGGTGAAGCCAGTGTGTCCCAGAAGTGTTTAAAAGCAGGTCTACATCTGAGAGAATGTTGCCAATCTCAGAGATTAAACCCAAATCATCCTGCTGAAGAAATGTCTCACACACACGCGAGCTAAAATCAGGTCATCACAGTCATCAGGATCCTCAATCGTCTGCAGAGCATCCTGGCGAATCCCGACCATCCTCTGTGCAGTACTGTCTCCGGACAAAAGAGCGGCCGCAGCGACCGTCTGCTATCGATGCGCTGCAGGACTGAGTGCTTCAGGCGATCCTTCATCCCCTCAGCCATCAGACTGTACAACTCCTCATAGCTCCCCCACTTGCACATGCACACACACACACATGCACACTTGCACGTATTAATTTATTTGACTTGTTTTATGTGTTTACATATGATGATTTTTTTATGTGTTTTTATGTTTTTATGTGTTTTATATGAGCTGCTGGATGCAACAATTTCCCTATGGAGATAAATAAAGTATCCATCTATCTATCTATCATCCAACATACCCCAGTGTGCATCTGTAGCGGTAACATCGTAACCATGACAACAGCAGGGCTGTGCAAAAAAATTGATAGCCCCATTCTTCTCCATGAATCTGTATTGACACTCCAGCCCCCCAAATCTAATATTCTAATGTTCAATTTATCAAAACTTATTACATGGCTTTGGTGAATACTCGATTCTGATTGGTCAGTCACGGAATTCTAACATCTGTAATTTCTGTCTAGCAGACTGTTGCCATGAATAACAGACTGTTGTCATGGATGCCATTCAGACCTGGCTCATCCGTGGGGTACGGAGGTTCACGTCCTGTCATATCGATCTGCTGAAAGAAGCAACAGGCTGAGGTTGGCATGTTTTCAATGCATCATTTCATTAATGTCATGGTTGGGTGGCGCTTTAGGGGGGTTGATTCTTGAGGACAGAGCTTGTAGTCGACTGTTGCAAGAGTGGCATGGCTCCTTTGAGAGAGTGTGGTTAATTGAAGGTGAGAGACTGGTGAGTTGTGTGTCTGTGTATGTCTGTGTGTTTGTGTGTGGCAGGCAGTTAGCAGTTAAGCTGTTGTTTCTTTGAACTTCCAGTTATTGGTAAATTAAGACCGCAGCTTCTCAAGACCAAGGTGGAGTCTCCCGTGTCCTGTGTGACTACTGCTGGTAAAGCGAAGCAGAAACTTCAGCCCTGTTTCCTAACCGCGGTCCAGATCTGAAGCAGGAAACGTTAACACTACGTTGCTGTGCAAGCAGTTCCAACTGTAAAATCAAACACACTATTTTTTTAGTGGAAGACATAAAATCTTTTATAAATACACAGAATAATTTCTACATCAATATTTTGTGTCATGTTATTGATTTATTTTGTAAACAGTCATGTAATAAGCGGGATAATGTCCAGCGGGATGGTTATTATTTGCGTCAAGAGCCTCCTCATGCTGATGCAAGTCCTGCGTTAGCCTGAAGACGTTTTCGTCAAGGTCCATTTTGCAGTGACGACACCCTGCTGGACATTATCCCTCACATGTGTAACAGGATGAGCTCATCCCTGCTCCTGAAGCGGTGAGTAGCATGGTGAGCTGTGCTGCCTTGCTCTTCACTTCGCCTTTTAGCCTATCGCCGCATGAGGGCACGCTATATAAGGGGGCAATTTTCATCTTGGCGCCCTCTGGGGCCACTCACTTCCTGTTTACCTCACTTCCCCTGCTGCTAACAGCTCAGGTAATGTAGCAGTAGCTGGTTTTTATGAAAATGTCACTCATCTGACATGCTGTATAATTAGTTGTTTTGCTCATTCGTAGCCGCACGTATTGTGGACGTCTACTTTCTGATATTCGATCAAGTTTAGTGATTTATGTTTCTTTGTTTATACTGATTTTGGTACTTTGTCCAGTTTCTTCTGTTAACTGTAAATTTATTATTTTTGGCAGATGATGTTATTTTGTTCATTTGGTTTCTGGTTAATTTGTAAACTGAGTGCCGCCAACCCCGAAAGTTGATTTTTTTTTTTTTTTTTTTTTTTCATTTGTGAATTGTTTGTTTCCTTTTGAGTGATTCCCCTCTAATTTTTGCTTCCCTCCCTTTTCAGTTGCTGAGCGCCGACGGTGGTGGTTCTGGTGTCCTGGGTGGCGGTTCCCCCTTCCTGTGTACTGTGCGTCCCATGGTTGTGGTTTTTCCTTCATGAAGTGTGCGTGTGGCTATCATGTGTGACTGGGGTGACTTTATTTTCATTGGGATCCATCACCCCCTTCGTCAACCCATTTCCCCATCAGTAAGACCTCAGCACTGATTATCCTCACATCCCTGTGTGAATGTTGTTTTATTGTCTTAAAAACAATTTTGTAATAAAGAACTGTTTTTTTTTTTTGAATTTGGAACCACGTCTCCTGCCTCTCCATCGAGTAAAACGGCCTTGCGTTTGGTGCTGTTAACTGAAACTATTTTTCTGGGCGAAATTCCCGGGGTGGCGTTGTCTGGCTTTTTACGGTTATCTGTTAAGTTACTTAATATTTACCCAAAAACCCGAAACCTTACCCACACGTGTCCCCGTGTCCTCGCGCCACACATGTGTGATACAGCAATGAATCTAGATACATATCATGAGCCCAAGAAAACAGTGAGTGTGATAACGCACTCTGAGCTGTTCTTATATAGAAAATAATGGATCCTTTGCATTTGTTCCATTACTTTCACACTTTGCTGAACTGAATGTATCCTTATTTAATTATACTATAGATGGCAGTAGCTCTTATGTGTGAGGGAAATTTCTTCCTCCAGGACTCTCTTCTGTAATGTGTGTGCGTAGAAGGGCCAACACCTGCCATAGGCAGTATAGTCAATTGCCAAGGGCGCCAACCATCCATAGGAGGCGCCACAAATGGGGGAAGACAAATAAAATCAAAATGTTTAACTCTCACCATTTTTACTCATACTTTTTAGTGTTATTATTTTGAAATACTAAATAAGCCCACAACAATATAATTCCATAGCATAGCCCATGTAATAATAGAGAGGCCTTTTTTCTACGTTCTCGCCGCCCGCTTGCCCTCCCCCCAGCTGATTAGACTTCGCCTGCTCTCTGGGGGATAGGCGAGTTATCTGACGCTATCCACCTCTCATTAACAACAGCATGTCAGAACGACAAAGGCCCTGTGGTGCCCAGAGAAGGAAAAGTAGGAAAAGAAGAGGCGGAAAAATGGGACAAAGACAGAGGTAAAGTAAAGTTAAGGTGATGAAATGAATAGTCTGAGGTTAGAGTTGTAGTGTAGCAGAGTGTACAGTTAACTTGCTAGCTTACTTTGACGTGGTAACGTGGTTTGCTAATGAAGAAATAGGTAGAGTTAACATGAGTAAATGTTACTTTTACCTTAAATTCATCAGGGAAATTTGGAAAGATTCGGTCTTCTCGGCAGGCCCTGTGTCTTACATCTTTACTGACATCTAGTTCTTTAACAGTCAAGTGAAATGCTTTTCCTTTTCTATACCCTTTGAAATGAATAGTTGTAAGTTTTTGATGTGTTGTGTTACAGTTTATGTCTAAAGTGTGACATAGTGTTTAAGTTTACATCAGTGTTAAAGCTTACATCATTAATGTTAATACTGCATATCTTATCTTATATCTTTTGTCATATTATATGATATGATATCACATTATATTACACTGCAGTTTACTGCTGCTTTGCACTCTGTTTGGATGCTAATCTGCATTTCATTGTAATGTCAATAAAGACAAATCTAATCTAATTCCCTTTAGTATGCATATCTTGTGTAAGGCAAACATCATGCATGTCTAAAGTTTTTCATCTTTATTCTCGTAATCATCTTTTTTATTTTTAGACTTTAACACCCGATGGTCACATATACTCCTCTTCTTTTTTCAGATGCACTTCTGAACCCAGATGAACTTTTGAACCCACCCCTGCAAATGTTGGATCACCTGCAGATGTCCTCTGCGCCTCAGCTGCATCAAGCACTCCTGTCCCCTCCACTTAAACACAACCAAGTAAAACAATTTTTTGTGATATTGTTATCGTGTGCAGTTATACTCTATGTAAAGTGTGCAATTATTTAAATCATACTTAAAATTTTTTTATGTCAGCACTTTTTCCTTTAACATCTTAATTTGTGCAGCACCTTATTTATACTGTAATTATGTGATTTGCTGCTATGATTTTGATTTTGTGGGTTATTTTCTACAGAAAATAAAATAAGATCTCAAAGACAAAGCCATGAAGTTTCTGTGTGAGTGAATGAAAACTCATAGTGGAATTGACTGAGATGCAAGGGGGGCAGGGCCGGCACTGTAGTCACCCTCTCGGCCTTCTCCACTCTGCTAAAGTTCAATGCACTTTGTTGCTAAAGAACTGTTGGCATCCTGCTCTTGCGGTGCCAGCCAAGGCTGAAGGCCAGATTTTCAGGCTACTGAAAGTGAGTGGATAGAAGGCGCTGAACTCTTGGAAGACATTCAGGGACGGACAGCAAGACTAAAATATGCTTTACACACAGGAAAGCTGCAGATTTGGCATGGCACAACTCTGCTTCACAGCAAATGCTGTCGCTAACTCTCCTTGGTGCATCATGTCGGTCAAATGAAC
>JAQLOL010000024.1:28811067-28821420 GCA_029783665.1 Naso thynnoides | reverse complement strand
GTTTTTTAACATCCAACAATATGGCACAGAGCCACAGCTCATGGTCATGACTATCATTAATAATCACCTGTGTGATTTTATTCACCTGTTGTTTATGATTAAGATGTCTGTCATCGATGCTTTCAATAAAGACAACAGTAATAATTCCACCTTAAATATCAAAAAATGAAGAGAAAAAAAAGTTTAATGCTGTAAAAATGCATCATTTACGGCATTTTCTAGGCAGATGAACACAAACATGTACTGCATTAAGCCTTCTTTGTGTTCATCTGCCTAATAAGTGCAGTAAAGGGTGCGTTTTTAAGACATTTAACTTTTTCGCAAAGTAAAGACAATTGTGACCCTGCCTTTTTTTGTTGTTGTTGTTTTTTAATGTGATGTACACAACACAGCACAGCAGCTTTTAGGCATGATTCCGCTAGATTTTGTTTGTTTCCACCCAAAATGGGGCGTGAAGAAGGCATGTCATTCCGCGTGATGTTGTGTTGCTCTCATCCACAGAGTAACCTGAAAGTGAATATTTACCAAAAAACAAACAAACAAACAAAGATAAACAGACCACAGAATCCTGCCGAACAAATTTGTTTATTGGAAATATTGTCACTGAATGTCATTTAGATGACGGCTGTAATCTAAAACAGGAAGATTTTGGACATACTTCGGTAAAGTGAGGCACAAAAACTGGGCTTTGCCTTGCAGCAACAAGCCTTTAAAGCAGAGCTACTACAATATGAGATGCAGCATCTGTCCATATGTGGTCCCGACATTTTAAAACTCTCCACATTATAACTTTCCTCCTGCAAAGCCAACTAATTGTAAATATATTTTGTCTCTAAAACCGATTGAATTTTCTGTTCAGCTTTCAAAGCCGAAGGTGCAGCAACGTGACAGTTTCCAGGCGGAACACAGACGGATGTAATGAACACACCCAGAGAAACAGACAGAGATCATCGGCAGCTTAACCAGCTAATTAATTAGACTAATACAGCCGCGTCGTGCGCCAGCTGCACTGTGCTGAGGTGTGCGGCTGTCAGCCTGTGGAGCTTTATCACTGATGTTGTCACATGTCAGAGTGCTGATGCCAGATGTGTCACTGAGTGTTTAAAGCCTATTAACAGTGTCAGATGTGATGGGCAGCAGCTGGACAAACAGTGAAGCTGACAGGATGTTGCTTTTGGCCAGAGATGCACACGTGAAGCTGTTAGCTTGTGATGTGACACTCTATTGATCTATTGATCCACGTCAGGAGGTTGTCTTTCCCCCCTGACCCTCCACAGGAAGGTCAGAGGTCAGGGTCAGCTCCGGAGAGGCACTCTGACAGCTCCCGTTGGCCTAAATCCATAAATAGTTCAATAAGAAGTCTTAATGTCTAAGCTGCTAATTTGACCTATATTGTATTGTTGTACTCAATTAATCAACTGACTGAGAGCTTTGATTTGATTTGAACATTTCTGATGGATCAATTGATCCCTAAAGTTATTTATTAAACATGTATTTAAACCAATCACACACCCTTTTTCTGTTTCTGTTTTGCATCTTTGCAATTAATCATGCAAAGACAGATTTTTTTGTTGTTGTTGTTTGTTTTTTGCCTTTCACATTTTATATTCAAATTAATTTTGTAAACTTGTACATATGTCAGGGGGTTTTCAGACCTGTGGTTTGTTTGGCTTGTTCCAGGGATGATGTGTTTCAGGGCTGCACTTGGACTGTGGTTCGATTTGTGTTTGCATTGCAAATGGGACAGAAAACAAACTGTTGCCCTACACCGAGCAAGCTTGTGAACTGTTTTGCCAGCCGCGGCATCCATGGAAACAGCGTTACTATGCCCTGCACAGTCGCAAAACGTTGAGGTGAAATAGACCACTGCACTGTTGCAACAGTGCCTCACGTAAACACGTCTCAGCTTGGCAGCTATGAGTGCCCGTCATGGGCCGGGCGCCCAGATGAACCTCTTCACTGTTCCACGTTGATCAGGGACACGGGACTGGCGTTGATAGCTGCTCAAAAAACCATTCTTCCTTTGTGTGTCATGTGTTTCCCTTTATGTTTAGCACTGTTATGACAGCTGTTTTATGTAAATGTTTTGCGACCACGCAGGATGTTTTGTTGCATGGATGTATGTTGTGTTGTGTCAGATTGTCAGCACAGACAAACCAATCCCTGAGCATTTGCACTTGCTTGCAAATTGGGGGTCTTGGTCCGGCTGATTTGTTCCGTAACCGGGTGCAACCACTGTGTGCACAATGCCCAAACAAACCACCTGCGGGGGGGGCCTCCAGGTTTTAGAGCAAAGTGCTGACTGTGAAAATGCCCTCAGTTTCATGTCAGCCAGTGCCACAGATGAAATATGATTCACACTCCGGTGACAGACTTTAGTGATTAAAACAGGAGTGAAGGATGAACCAGGCAAGGTCTGACTCAACATGAGACTCTAACAGGAAAGACTGCTGTTCATTTCCTGTTTACAACTGACAGTTGGTGTTGTCGGTGGTTTTTTACTCAGGCGTCACTACAATCATCCGATTCTTTTATTATTCTAACAAGACAAAACTGCTAAACATTATTATCCTTACCTCTACAGCACCAGAGCGCCTCACTGATGCATCAGGAGAAGCATCGTGTTACAGCATTTGATGCCGCACACACTGAAGCAGGTGAGAAAGGTGAGAAAAGCCACCTGCAGAGTCTTGCTGTGTGACTTGTTTGGTGTGACTTTGCAGCTGTAACACTGGAATTACAGCACACACACTGTACACTATCCTACATAAATGTTTAACGGGCAGCCCTGTGTTTTCTCAGTTTTAGCCGTTGCTGTGGTTACGAGCTGTAGTTGTGAATAATCACAGCAGATATTACAGTACAGGCAGGTTTCCAGAGTCTGTTGGCAGATGAAGCGTCAGGTTTTTGTCTTCTCGTTCCTCTTCCCCTGCATTCACTCTTCCTCTGGGAGGCCTCGAGCCAGGTGTGCCCACGTGTTGGCGAAATTATGACTTTTGCATGAAAGAGTTTACAAACAGCATTCGTCATGAAATTCAAAATTGTTCCAGACCTTTAACTCCAACTGGGCAGGTGCTTCAAACCATCATCTCTATGTGTTTGCTTCATCCACACGATCATAAACAACACAAATTATTATTAGAGTCCAACACTTTCAGTATTTTTCACCAGCTCAAGTCGGCAACTAGATGTCACAGTTCTGCAGCCACATCTGTTTTATTCAAACGGATTCCATCCATGCTTTTTTTCTGTCCCAGTTTTGCTCCACCATGTCTCATTACTCCTGAAACTGTAAAAATAATTACTGACTAAAGATCTATAGACTTGTCTGTGTAGCGTGTGTCAGGAGGAGGAATAATACAAATAATCTGGAAGTGTGTATTTATCTCGTCAAAGCTTTTTAACAAGTTATCGAAGTCACTATCAGATCTGAGTAGCGCCAATTTGAGTCGGCCACCCCTGGCACAACTCTCTTTCTCTCGAAACCAGAAACAAGGGTTAGGCGGTTGGACGAATACATCGACCATGGCTCTTTGGAGCCGATATTTTATTCTGTTTTCGACATCTAATTTTGCTACATTAATTGTCCGCCTCCTTAAAAATTTCACTCGATAAAAAAATAACCTATAAGCAGCAAAAACAGGAAGAGGCAGATTCTGTGGTTTTGTAATTGTGATTAGAAAGGAGTCGATGAGGAGCAGAACCGACCAGCGCAGAGAAATGTTAGCGTGGTGCTGTGGTAATCACCCCTGATATGAAGTGTGTTCCCCAGCTGCGTGAGTGCGCACGCAGCGAAGGTGAACCTGGGTTGCTACGCTTCGATTTCACCAAAGTAAATTAAATATAACAACATGTGGGAAAAAAGGGGGTGGAGGAAGTGCTGCATGGGTCCCATGGGTGAAATCAGTAAAACAGGTGCTCTTTGGTTAAGCTTCAACAGGGTGTAACCTTTCACCCTGTCGACGGCTCGATGTGGGAGCCGGAACATGGAGGTCTCTGCTTTTAATCTTTGTAGCCATGTTATATAAAAGGCCTTTCAACGTTTGGAAAGCAGAGCTGCCTTGGTACTGTCAGGGTTTGTTTTCCTGCAACCTCCAACTCCTGTTTTTGGTATATGCAAGAATCACTCACACTGGAACCATCCAATATAACAACACGCGGATCGTTTAATTCCTCGTTTCTGATGTTATTGTTTTATCAACCGGGTTGCACAGTAGCATATGGCTTATCAATAAAATAAATGCTTTTATTCACTGGCAGACTGCCTGTGAAGCGGCTCTTTGTGCAAGCTGTAATTATATGGGATGATTGCACGCAAATAATTATGTGAGACCAAAAACTGCTACAAAGTGACGCCCAGCATCTCGTATCCGTGTTTTTCAGGCTCGAATCCATCCATTCCTCTCTTGTCTCAGAGAGAAGAAAAGCACTGTGGGCCTACATGATTGACACGTTGGATCTCACAGTGTATAAACAGCTGTGACAACACACTGCACATGATGGCACACACCTGTGCCAAGATATCAGCAATATCCTGTGGATGGGCTGATGGTGGCCGACTGGAAAATTTTAACATACCGCCCAACCCTACTGAAAGCTAAAAAAGTCACAGATCTTTAGGCATGTGGGGACTAGAAAGTTAAAAGACCGACAGTATCCCGAAATAAAGTAAGCTGCACTGAAACTGTTAAATTGAGGTAGAAGCTCCTCGCACTATTGTTTACTTTCACAATTTGGAAATACAGTTACTGTAAGTGTACGTGGCTCTGCAGTAGAACGAGACTGATGCAGTTACATGTGCAAAACCAGCAGTACAACGCTGAAAGCTGCAAACGAGCAGTTGGCTTTTTGCTTCTCTTCAAGCATTTTAAAGAGTCCCGGAGGGAAGAGCCGCTCCTGTAAGAGACTCTGCACAGCCACGAGCGTAAGGAAACAACCTGCTTTGTCAAAACACAGACTGACTTTTTTAAGCTGAATTTTAAAGAGACTAATGGAAATGAATGAATGAAAGAGAAAAACAGACAGAGAGGCTCCACAGATACAAACAAGCATAACATGTAATGCAAGCAAAACCTTGACAGAATACTAGTCGGCTGTTAATTGAGTTGTCTTGAGTGATGGAGCCGCCGCCGTGGCTGTGAGGAAGCCAGGCTGGAACAAAAACCTTCCTCAGGCTTGATTTGCTGAAGGAGTTTCAGTAAAAATTTGACCCAGCGCAGCTAGCTAGCATCCTCTGGCAGCTCGTTGTCAGCTGGGTCAATACTTGGCTGCAGTTCTCTGTCTGCAGTCCAGAGGCTGCCTGCTCCCATTACTGCTATTCAAAGGCCGCATTCATTCCCTTTCTCTTTTTATATGCCAAGACGCAGTCACGGCTCTGGCACTGTCCAGACTCCTGCTTCTCTCCAAACTCCTCTAATGGATCCTCCCTTCTCCTCTCATGTCCTCCATTCTCCTGTGCCTCCTCTTCCTCCTCAGGCTTAATGCAGTCTGAGCCAGACACTTGAAGCAGATTTAAAATTTGCACTTTTCTTAACAATGACCTTGTTGAAATAATCCTTATTTCCGTACAGCTTTATTTAAACTTTAGTCTCACAACAGTTCGAACGTGAACACTGAGTGTTTCTTGCATATTTTAACTACTCCGTCCACGAGAATGCATTATTGCTCTCACTCAGCTGATTTTGTCTCCCTTCAGAGGACATCCTGCATATTACAGCCCAGATCTTCATGACCCACCTCATGCTCTCCCACCTCCTCTTAATGACACCAATTTGCTGCTCCTCTGCTCTGATGCACCCCACCTTTTAAACCCTGAACATCTGAGACTGCACTTAATGATTGCTAATTCCTTCCTACTGTAACATACAGAGAGAGAGAGAGATGATGTGTGCTTAATGGGAACAAGAGTTACGTGAGAGAGACTTTATATGAGGGCTAAAGCATAATTAGAGCTCATACTATAGAGGCCTGAGAAACAGCCAGATAGCTGCATTCAGGCTCCATGACACACTTACGAGCACTGCTGACATCTGAGAGCACGCTGCCAACACGAGAGCAAGCAGCAGATGACGGATTGTAAGATTTTTTACTCACATCGCCTGTTTTGACCATCAACTAACACTAGATGTTCAGTTGTTTGATGATGTGACCTCTTGGGCTGTGTGTAAAATATGCAGGGCTGCAAATGTCATAATAATTCCATCATTTAGTCTATGAAGAGTCAAAAGAAATGAAGAATGAAAAGTTAAAGAGCCCCAGGTGACATCATAAAATGCTGAAGTTTCGGTTCGTCGCAGCATCCGTAGTTTGAATTCGGTCGAGCAGATTCGCTGCTGGTCATTCCTCATCTCGCTCTCTGCTCAGTTCACGTCATCCCTCTGCGGTCAAATTTCTAATAAAGGCGTAACAAGGCCTCAGAAATGTTTGTTTTTTTTCCAAACGACTGTCAAAATCTCAATGAAACTAAACAGAAAAGGAGCAAATCTTCACATGTGAGAGGGTGAAACAGTTTTCCTTATTTGCGTCATTATTATTATTGTAAAGGAGCGTTACACTGAGAGCAGCTTCCTTGAAATAAAAACACAGCATGTGTTTAGCTGTTTGAAATTGTTCACTCTATTTAATTCTCACTATTCTCTATATAGTGTTTATTATATAGTGAACCATGCAGGAAATGGCCAAACAAGATTTCAGACACTACATTGAAATTTTCTAAACATAACTGCGTCAGAAGATGCGTCTGATATTCGTGTGATGCAAGCAGGCGCGTCCAGCATCATGTAAACAAACCGAGCACACAGGAGGACAGCACTGAAGTGTTTGGAGGTTGTGTTGATCTTGCATGGTGGTTTTTTCAGTGTCAAATCCCAAATAAACCGGTGAAATCCCAATAATGTGGATTTTTGCTTTGTCGGCTATGGTCCTGTGCCCTGATCGCAAGCTGTAATAGCCCACAATAACTGTAATAGTTCACAAACTCTCAAGCTAACGGCTAGTTTAGCTATTGGTGGCTAAAACTGTTAGAATACATTTCCTCTGAATGTTTTGCTACTTTGAGTAAAACCTTTGCTTCTCGGCACAAACTGAGGCGAAGGAAAACTCGCCTCAGGTGTTTATTAGGACATCTTTGGTTAATTTGCGACCCAATTTCCGACCAACTTGGATTAGCTAGCCCGCTAACTAACGTTAGCAAACCCTACTGGCTTTCTGGCTGCTTTTTCCTGTCCTTCGGAAATACACGATAGCAATGCATTGTGGTATACAGGAGTAAAGCTGTGCATTGTGGGTATTTTATAGTGGTCTATATAGTGAATGACATTATCTTGTAAGAATTCAAACACTACTAGAGAACAGTTGCTGGTTGTGAGTGTGTAGCAAAGACTAAGAGAAACAGTGAGGGAGGAGTGAGTGAGTGTGTGTTTGTGTGAGTGTGTGTGTGTGTGTGTGTGTGTGGTGTCAGAGAGTATTACGGCTTATCGGAGCTGAATGTGAAACACGGCTGTGTAAATGGGCTGCGAGATAGAAATGATGAGAGCAGCTATCAGCAGGCAGAGAACACAATTATCAGCTGAACCTCCAGCGAGTCTCTGATTCACTGAAGGACCGACTGCTTCACTGGCCGCCGACTAAATTATTTTGTAAATCTAAATCAGAGATTTTATAGCAAAGACTGCAATGACATTTTTTAATTAGAGCTTTAAAAGGTAGCTCGGTTATGATTCTGCCACATAAAATACAGATACTGGGCTCATTTCCTAGCACACAGAGTCACAGGAGGTTTGGGAATATGCCTGCAAACAAGCTTATGAGCAAACAGACCACTGAGATCCTGAGCTTCCTGCAGCACACACACATATTGCATAAAAAATGTCTCATTTTGGCTTTGTACCCATCAAAGTATCCAAAATTAAAAGCAGATCTTAGAAAACCGCGCTTGAAAAAATCCTTGCTAATGATTCAAGATGATTAAATAATATTCAGTCCTTGAGTCGGTTATTTGCAGGGAAAATGTGACGGACCTCAGCAGTGTAAAAGTTACAAAACAGAGGCAGACATTATCTAAAGTGGCAGCAAAGTCCAAAAACTAAGAAAGAAATATCAAGGAAGTCAACTGAAACAATCGTCCAATTAAATGTGACTTTTAAAATTCTTAAGTTTGTGTGGATCTGTGGGGAAAAAATGGATTCCTGACATTTATGTTTCTAGGATGCATCAACTGTTAAGATAAATAAATAAATGTAGAAAGTGTGTAAAATAAAAAAAATAATTGACGACAGCATCCTCTTTCAATGCATCAGACGGTAACTGTGAGTGCGTCAGGAGTGTTCATGTGCAGACGTGTTTTAAAAAGTCTCCGTCTGCCACTCGTAGCGGTGCAGGGACACATCAGTGCCTCCGTTTCCGTTTAACAGTCCCGACATGTTTCCTGAGCTGCAGTGACGGAACACAAGAAACTGTGAGGAAGCCTGTTGGGAATCCATTTAAAGAATTCCGATGTAATTAATATGCTGCTGCAAATTCCATCCATTTTTAATGCATATTTAAACAGCTCCCTGCTCTACCAAAGTACATGATGAAAAGTCAGAATGAACAGCCAGCATATCTGACATTAAAAAAGGAGATTGTGAAAGTGATTTATGGATCTGTAAGCAGGTCACGGTGCTTCACACTCAGCGGAGGACTTCTGTTTTGTCCCCTACAGGAAAATTGCTAAAGATTATCCTCATTATCAATAACCTACCAGTTATTTTTCTTGATCATTTTTTTTTAAATGTTATGAAATTCAGATCAGTGCCCATTAAAACTTTCAATGAAGAGGCTGACGTGACTTGTCTGACTGAAGTCTGAGCCTATTGCAGTCACTGACAGAAAACAAAAAAGCAACAACAATTTGCATCTGAGAAGCAAAAATCAAAGACGTTTGGGCACTTCGGCTTGATTAAACATCTGTAAAGTGGAAAGGGTAAAACGCCAAATTTGCTTGTGAAAACGACTGAACCACTAAAATCATTTGCAAGAATAGCTGCTGATTTATTTTCTGTCTGTTGGACCAATAATTAGACTGAAATGACTTTAGCCTTTATTCAATTTAAATCCCCCTCCCTTTTTTTTTTCTCTTTGCTCAAACTGAAAATGACTGACATTCTCTCAAATAGAACTTTTTTTCTTTTAGTGATCCTCCTACAGAAATAATGACTTTATCGTACATATATATATATATATATATCAGAACCAAAGATGATGACAGTGAAAATTGGTGTCTCTTCCCAGCCTTGCCGATTAGATATTTTCCTGTATTTGATTGTCTTCTTGCCTGTGAAATCGAACATGATGACTGCACTTTGGATCACTGCATCTCTGGTAAGACAACTTTTTAAATTCTCTCAACAAAATGAGTCATAAGCGTGTATTCACATTGAATAAGCTGCTGCCAAACTGAAATCATTGTTTCTGAAAGACAAATAAACCAGCTGGACTCATTACAATTAGCTCACAGATAATATTTTAAAACAGCACGGCATCCATTGTGACTCACAATCCCCTCTAATCCGAAACCTCCCTGCAGCATCGGTTCGTGCCAGGACGGCCTCTTATTTCCTGTCCAATAATGAACGGCCCAACAGCACCGCCGTCCCAACAGTCCCTGCAGTTGCTATGGTAGTTAATAAGGCTCGTTAAGATCAAAGGCCCAAAGAAGACTGTTGACTCTCCAGGAGAGGCGAGTGGAGCCCAGAGGAATGCAATTAAGACGAAGGAAGGGATCCTCCACGTACCTGATGCTACGCTAACAAGAGCGGCTGCAGCTACACAACAGCCCCAGGAGGTGAGTGTGTGTGTTTATGTGTGCGTGTCTACAGAAGAAGCTTGAATATGTGCGCGCAGGACAACAGCAGGTGTGTCTGTGTCTGTGTTTGTGTGCGTAGGTAAACTGAAAGCAATGGGTGGGCACAGAGGGAGATGAAATGGATAATGGGTGCTCACTGAAGACGAGAGCTCACCTCCCATAACAGACTGACGGTTACAATCACTATAATCACAAACAGATTTAGTGTAAGTGCCATTTCACTATACATTTTACATCATGTGCAAAAATAACCTTGAACAGGAGAGAGCACATTTAATCTAATTACATACAGAGTTCAATTATTAGTTTTGTGTGCACATTCTGTGAGTCAGCGACACATCACAATACAACACACGTTTACTAACCAGAGTTTTAGCTGCTGTGAATTCAGTGTCCTGTGACGCCGTTAAATGGAATAATAAAGGAGTAAAATATGGTCACGGTAAATCTGTTGTAAAATCTTATTATCATTATTATTTAAAAGTCTGTTACATGGTCAAGAAAGGATA
>JAQLOL010000024.1:28773124-28788864 GCA_029783665.1 Naso thynnoides | reverse complement strand
ATATCCGCGGTGGCTGCATTCAGTTAACAGAAAGTGGCCACTGCATCATTACGCCCTGCAACTGCCTGCAGAGGACATCCACCAAACCTGTCTGTGGGGGTCTGGACAGGTATGTCACGTGTGCACCTGCCCAGATCCACCAAAACTGTTCAAGACCGGCTGCACGCGGCTGCGCTGAACTCAGACGTGGTCTGAGCTGACGTAATTGCAGTGCAACTTCTGACACGAAAATGACACTGCACCAGGCGGATTTTCATCAACACTCCCTTTGCATGTGCATGCAGCGCAGCTGCGCCTGCACAAAATTGCAGTTACGCCGGGATTTGCGCTTGGACTAGACTTGTGATGGGCACGGAAATAGAGTCCCACGTCTCCATTTCAACTGACAGAATTTTAATGACCATCAGGACATTCTGCAGCCAACTTTGTCTGAACAAAACTGGATAATTGAAGCCAAACATGATCCCTACCAAGTCGATTTTGATAATAAACTTCACGAGTGTGGGTTTATCCTATGTTGTCCAAAAAATGACATTTAGACCCCAGACGTGACCTAAAAAAAGTGAGTCGTTTGCAGAGACAAAAACAGAACAGAGAACAGAAGCAGCTTTGACCACAGGAAACTGAAGTGCACAGCAGCGTTTTGCTGACAGCTGGTGTGAAATCTCTCACCCTGGTGTGCATACAATGATTGTTTCACTTGAGTTTGATAACATTAGATTCATCCGCAGAGCGCTGACAGGATTACCATCCCTGCTCTGCTCTGACAGTTGCGTCATGGCACTTTGTGATATTACATGAGATCAAACTCTGCGTTTATACAAACACAGGATGTCAAATATGCGTTTTGTAACTGTTACCAAATGTTCACATCAGTGTGATGCTTGTTTGGACGACAGCGTAACTGTGTCCTCAGACCCACGACGGGAGACAAATACTGAGGCAATGAGAAGAGAGGTGGAGACCACAGAGAGATGAAGCGACGGAGGGAGGGGTAACGAGAACGAAGCATGAGGAAATGAGGAGAGGATAAAAAGGAGGCGAGCGAAGAAAACTAGAAAGTGATAGAAATATAAGGGAGGAGAAGGCATGAAAACAAAGGAAAGGGGACAACAAAACAGATCTAAAGATAGATGCTGGGTTATACAGGAGAAGAGGGGAATAAGAGGAAAGACAGGAAGACAGAACAGACAGACCACTGAACCAATGTCCTGTGGCTCTTCATATAAAACACCTGAGACAGGAGAGAGGGGAGGTGAAGGAGAGACGAGAGCACAAAGACAGGAGGATGTATCCCAAACCTGAGCAGCTGATGCCGACTAATCTGAGAGGAAGAAGAGACGACATCTGCAAATTTGAAATGTTCTTTAAAATTGTATCGACTTTCACTTGATGATTATTTTTTCTGTGTTTTTGTGTTCCAGGCAGTTGGAACGAAGAAAGTAGATGCAATGACAGAATCTTCAGTTCTGGAAAGCTGGAAAATAATTTAACAAATTTACCATATTTCCATTTTTTGAGTGGAGATGAGGAGACAGCAGAGGCCCCGAACAGAACAGAAGAGTCTAGTTCTGGTTAGCTCACAGTCCAATTCAGCCCCAAGGCCCTCTGGGTAAAATGAGCAGTCTTGCACAAAGCAGATGCTACCCAGGGACCACCCCCCCCCCCCACCCCACCCCCCCAATTCCCCTCTATCTTCAGCCAATGAGCCAAGTCAATGCCCATTTGCCCCCCCATCCCTTTTTTCTTTTTTTTTACCTTTCTGTATTTTTCTCTCCTGCTTTTCATCCTCCTGCAACATCCTCGTTTCTTTACATCTCTACATATCAGTATCCTCTATTATTCTTCCTCCTTTATTTTTATTCTTTTTCATCCTCCTTTTCTTCACTTATGGGGCCTTGGCGTGACAGACACTGATGTGATTTATAAATGTCAGAGCCAGAGGAAGTTACTTTAACTGTTTGTAAAACGTTATTTGTCTACCATTTCCTTGTCCCTGTGACATTTAAATGCAAAATTAACAAAAAAACAACAAAAAAAAACTTTTATTGTGTGTTACCTTAATATAATTGTGTTCTTACAAATTAAAGCACAAATACATCGCAAGTAGTATTTGAATGCAACATTAGTTCTTGTTACTGTTTTTCTTGTCCCCTCTTTTTTGTTCAATTCTCATTTTCTTTCACTCGCTCCTTTAACTTTTTCACTCTCTGTCTCACCATCCTTCAACAAATTTCTCTCCTTCAGCCTTCCTTCCATTCCTACTCTCTGCATCTTCCTAATTCCTTCTCCATCACAATCCTTCAATTGGCCTTTTGCTTGTCTGAGTCTTGACTATGCGGGCACCTCGTGGCTTTCCTTCCCGCACCTGACAGGAGGTGACAGAGAGCAAAAAGATGGAAATAAAGCATAAGAGGGAGGCTGAGAGGTAAAGGGAGGTAAAAAGGGAAGGAGGGAAGGAAGGAAGGAGGGAAGGAGGGCAGGAGGGCGGCTCGATGGTTATGACAGCCACAATGAAAACAAACATGACAGGATGAGCAGAAAAAAGAAAGATGAGAGGAGGAAGAAGGCTTTATGCTGTGATACAGAATCCTCAGGCGATCGTTGGGAGCGGTGAGGAGGGTGACTGAGGATGGAAGACAGGATGAGGGAGGAGAGGAGTGGAGGGTAAGTGATTGGAGAGAGGGGTTAAAGAGAAAATAATAGCCAACAGAGGACAGGTAAAGAGGCTGAAATCGACTGACCCTGAACCAGAACAAGCAGACGTTTTTCACTAAACAGCAGATTGGTGACTCATCGACCTGAATGCTCCAAAATTGATTTGCGAGGTGGAAAATGTGTGTTTGCATCAACTCTCAGTCACTAAACAGCACTCTGCCTTCACGCTGCACACCGATAATTCGTCAAGTAATTTTCTTATACTGCTCCTCTGCAAATTGCCAGATAAAAGAGAGAACAGGCACAGAGGGAGGATGGAGGAGGAGGAGTAAAGATATGAGTGGGTTTTCAGCCAGAGGTGAGGAAGATGATGGAAGAAGGAGGAGGGAGTCAGCAAGGGAGGTGGGAAGAGTGATTTTAGATTTGAGAAAGGGATCACAGAGAATTATATAGGTTAAACAAGAATATGATGGATGTGACTAAACTTATTTTTGGGGTAAAACTGAAAAGAAAACTTTGGAATTAGATCTGTGTTTTAGATTTAAAACCTCTTTGTACTTTCCAACTCCGACATCAAAGTTCAAAGCATGTTAGGGTTCAAACTGCAGCCTTTTATTTTAAGATTTTAAAGATTCTCAAGCTACAGCACGCCGAAATCTGAGAGCTCAGTATTGACCACAAGAGTCAAATGCAATAAATGTCCACAGAGACTCGACTGAGTCTTATGAAGAGCAAGGAGACAATGCAGAGCACCAGAGTTGGGATGGGGATGTTACTGACCTCTTCTTGAACTTATTTTGGTTTTGGAACAGATTTTCTGCTTGCAGCTCAGACAGCTTTTGCTTTTATACCAAAAAACAGCGCTGCTGTGGTTTCACGCACAGCCCTGATATACAATACACTTTAGCCAAACAATGTTCAGTATATCACAACTCTGCTCATTGGTCAAGTGTTTTGGTTTCTTAAGTCTCTTCTTTTCATCAAGAAAGCAAGAGTAACAGTCTCACCCTGACACCAAAAATTTGCCAAAATGACAACGCCATCCACCATTTAAACCGCAATACAAAACTGGATGTTAAAAAAATGAATATACAGATCTAGAAAATGAGAGGATGAGCTAAAAAATGGGCAGGAATATTGACTGAGCTGGTTGTCAGGTGTGTATCACTTGCATGGTTCAAAAAATGATGAAACAAAGATGAAAGCAAACCAAGAGGAGACAAAAATAACTTCTTGGCAAGCGTTAGCTGCCGCTCTCCTGACTGAGGGGGAGTTTCCGACACACTGCCGCTGAACATACCAACAGTGCATCTTATCGCAGCAGGACCAGAATCAATTTTTAATGGGAGGCTGGAGAGAATGAGAGAGAGAGGGTGGACAGAGGAGGAAAGGAAGCAATGAGAGAGAAAAGGAAATGCTACAGCAGCCGAGTGTGGAGAATCGACAAAATGGTGACAGTGGATGATACGCTGCTCGCCGCTACACTCTGCTCTGAAGGCCTCTTTCATTTCATTTTACTGGGTCACATTCACATCAAAGGATCTCTGTCTGTTTGGGAGAGTGTGGGTGATGTGGTTTGTGTGGAGAGTAAATGCAAGCCGAAGTGCATAGAAATGGCCAAAAGTGTGTGTGTGTGTGTGTGTGTGTGTGCATGTGTGTGAGAGAGACAGAGAGAGAGACAGAGTGAGGCGGAGGGAGACAAAAACCTTCATTATGTAGCAACAGTTGCATCTTGTGTCCTAATGCTGCTGCTGCTCGAAGGCAAACTAAAACTACCGGAGAATATGTGAAATGTTTTGCTGAACAAGACTCTGTTCGATATTTAGGAAAAAACAAAACAAAAGAAAACAAAAAAAGACATGATTATAGGACTGTTTGCAATATGAACATCAGCCAACTTCTCACGTCGAGTCAGTTGGTTTCACATACAAGCTCTACAAATTTAAAGGTTGCTGATAATGCTACAAAACGAGGAATTCTCACCAAATCTTCTGAGATTTTTAGCTTCTTGTAGCTCTGAGTTTTGGCTTTAGAGCAACAGCAGCAATAGCAGAAAGCAGAATGCTGAGCTCCAGACAGAAACACCTACAGCCATTTCCACCATCATGGAACTGGTAGAACGTTGGTTTGCACACCTAATTTTGAACCGTTCTCAGCATTTTGACCAAAATTAAATTGGTTCGGAACCTAGAAAGTTGTTTCCCAGCTGTAACGTAAGCAAACATGGCTCCCAGGTGTGTGTGTGTGTGTGCTTGTAACTAAACTCGATGACTAAACTTGGTCAAATCTTGTACAAATCAGCTCAAAGAAGACAAGTTACTCACAGAACTTAAAAGTATATGAAAAGAGGAAACTAAATCTGCTGCGTAAAAGAAAAAGTTGCATGAACTATGGGGGGAAAAAGCTAAAAATTCCCACCACACACCTTTGGGCGGGGCAGGACAAAGACAAAGACGAGGACGCCAGTTTCAACTTGTTGATGAAAGAAACGAAGCTCCTCAACACGAAAATGGATGACGTTGAAAGGCATTTCAACACCAGAGTGGACAGCATGCAGGCGTCCCTGGAAAAAACTATGAAAGCGGAGCTCAAGAAGTCATTAAAGAAATACAGGAGAATATGGACCTGGAAATCGGCATTATGAAATCAAGGCTGGACACGCTTGAAGAAAAGATACAGACAATCAGCTCTAAATCCCCTGATAAGTTTGATCCTAATGTATGAATTGTTGTGATGGGCCTGCCCTGTGATGAAGAAGAGGATCTGAATGAGAAAACTCTGGAGTTGCTGGAGATCAGTCTGGACCGTGACCCTATGCCAGTCATTGCTGAAGCAACGAGGCTGCGAGCAAGAAGGCCCGGCTCGGATGTGGTGAAGATCACCTTTGGCAAAGTTGATGATAAAGTGGCTGTGCTTAGACGCAAACAAAAGCTGAAGAATAATGACAAATATAAAAGGGTCTACGTGAAGTTGGCACAATTCCACACGGACCGAATCATCAAGCTCAACTTTAAAACCCTCCTCAAGGAGATACCGGCAGGGGATCAATTTTATATCTCAGGGAGCGGCTGTCTGATGGGGCGGACCGACCCAGCGACAAACGGCGGAGCACAGGGAGCACCGCGAGGGAGGTCCACCTGTTGCACCAGGGAGAGGTCGCTGAGGAGGAGCCGCCCAACCAGTAAGCTCTGTCGATCCTTTCTGTCCGTCTTTGGCGCATTGGGACATTAATGGCTTGACTAGTTCGAGCGCTAAACTCAGAATTTCTTTATTGCAGTCGTTAAATCCCGACATTATTTCATTTAATGACACACGTCTACCTGGTGATGAACAGATCGATTTTCCAGGCTACACCTGGTTCTGTAACAATAGGAAGCAACATGTGCGAGCCAGAAAAGCCTCTGGTGGCGTAGGAGTCCTTGTGAAAAAGTATCTGTTGGAACAATTAGAATAAATGTGACAGACAGGACTATGGACGGTATAAAAGGTGTGCGTTTAATGCACCGCGAGTTGGATTTCTGTTTAGTTGTCTTTTCTTGTCATTTACCACCAGAGGGCTCATCAAGAGGACGGGACTCTGTTGCTTTCTTTAGTCACTTGCGGGCTCGAATTTACTCTTTAGATGCTGACATAATTTATGTATGTGGAGATCTGAATAGTCGTATCTCGAATAAAGACGACTGCCTAGGGGATATTAATAATGTCTAAACTCAAGTGGCCATTGACCTCAGCGCTAATAGTCACTGGGAATTGCTCCTAGAATTCCTGAGGGACTCTAAGTGTTTCGTTTTAAATGGCAGAATAATGCCAGCTTATGCTAATTTCACATGTATATCGTCAAAAGGAAAAGCCGTAGTTGATTATATAATAACCCCACATGACTGTCTGGACGCCGGCATTGACTTTAAAGTGATTGCCTCATCTGAGTTTCTGAATAACAATCATGCTTGTATTGATTTTGTTGATGAAAAATGTGGGTAACCAGACCACTCATTATTATTGTTGAAATTTAAAAATTAATGTTCCTATTGAGATGTGCTCTCCTGAAGTTGATACTGAGGTCAAGGTAATTGAAAAACAGCCTAGAGTATTTCCAGATAATTTTCTGTTCTCCAATATGAGCCGCCTTGCTTTGCTGGAGCTTATTAATAAACTAGAAGGGTGTGAGAAAACACAAGCTAATACTGATGATTGGTATGGATTATTCTGTGATATAATAGACGGGGAAATGAACACAAAAACTCAGATAAACTCAGATTTCTCTAAAAAGAAAGGGACCTTTAAGGAAGGGAGTAGAGCTAAGCCGTTTTGGAATGCAGAACTCAAAAATCTGTGGGATAGTAAAATGCAGGCTGAGAGAGAATTCCTTAAGTGTGAAGACCCACTGACCAGAATACAACTTAGAGAGCATTTCAGACTAACTCAGTCTATTTTTTATCAACGTCTGAGGTTTTTCAAAGACAGTTTAGAAGGGGGCAAGCTTTAAAGCTAGAACCATTACAGAGCAATAACCCACAACCACTGTGGAAAGAAAGAAAGAAATTGGGCCTTAAGAGAATGAAAAAAGTCCAGTGAAGATTGTACTAAATAACAGTGAAATTGAAAGTAAAAAAGAAGAAGTGCTTGGGAAATGGGGAGCAGATTTTGGAGATCTATTTTCAGGAAATCATATCCCACCTAGTTACGATGATGAGTTCTTAACTTACATCTGTCAAAGAAGGAGGAGATGGATATGAATAAACCAGAATACTGCCCAAATATCTTTCTGAACCATGATATTACCACGGAGGAAGTAAGAAGGGCTGTAGATAAAGCAAAATTTAATAAAGCATCCGGAACTGAAGGTACTCCAAATGAAGCCCTAAAATCACCAAAACTCTCAGAGGTCCTCTTCCATCTTTTCAAGAATTGTTTCCAGCATCATGTAATTTCATCTGTATGGTTAAAATCCATCATGAAGCCAATTCCAAAGTCACCAAAGAATGACCCCAGAATACCCCTTAATTATAGGGGCATTAGTCTCCTTCATACAGGCTATAAACTTTATTCTTACATTTTAAATAAGAAGCTTGTAAATTACCTCAAAAGGAGACAATATCTTGTCGATGAGCAAAATGGGTTCAGAAAGAATCGAGCTTGATCATATACACTCTGTAACATCTATTACAAGAACCAGACTAGACGAAGGTAAATCCACTTTTGCATGCTTTGTTGACTTTCAAAAAGCGTTTGACTGGGTAAACGGGGATTTGCTTGCTTTTGAACTTTTGGAAATGGGGGTGGACGGCAGATTTTATAAAGCAATCCAGACTTTGTATAATAATCCAGTTGCTTGTGTTAAAAATTAATGATATGTTTACTGACTGGTTTGATGCACCCTTTGGAGTTAAGCAAGGAGATGTACTCTCCCTGACCCTGTTTGCTGTATTCTTAAAAGATTTAGCTCTACAGATAAAGGCAGCTAGCCTAGGCAGAGGTCTGGATGATATTAATTTGGGCATATTATCGTATGTAGATATTATTTTACTTGATGAGTCTGAGTCTGACCTACAGAATATGTTAAATATAATAATGAATCAGAGCAAAACACAAATGCATTTCAGAATGAAAAATAAGGAAAGAGGCACTCAGTTAATTTATTTTGGTTCAACTGCTTTGGAATACGTGGAGGCATATAAATATTTAGGTTTCATTCTTGACGAATTTATGATTTTTGATGTCGGAACAGGGGCCCTTGCCGAGTCTGCTGGGAGAGTTTTGGGATCAGCAATTAACAAACTCAGAGTATGTAAGGAGCGTAGTTACTCTACATATATTCAACTGTACCAAGCTTGTGTTTCACCTATTCTGAACTATGCTGCTGGGGTGTGGGGCTCCAGAGAGTCCAAAGTAATAGATGCTCTACAAAACAGAGCCATTAGGTGCTTTCTGGGGGTGCAGAGATTTGCTCCGATCCCAGCAATTCAAGGAGATAAGGCCTGAGTCCCTGGAAGTATTCAACGAAAATGTGAAATGCTGCAACTATGGAATTGATAGATTAAAAGGGTAGAATCAATGAGAAAGTGTTGATGTGGAGCAAATTACATGATTCCCCCTTGGACAAAAGAGCTTTCCTCAATCTTTGAAGAAGTGGATATGCTGTATATTTACAGGGATAATTTATGTTGCGATGTTAATTCTGTTAAAAACAAGCTTCTTTTTTAAGTTTGAAGAGACTTGGTCCAAAAGTGTTTTATTAAAGCCCAAACTGAAAATGTATATGCCGATCATGCAGAACTTTGCCCTCGAAACATATGTTTTAGCCCGTTTATCTAGAAACCAAAGATCCCTGGTTGCTCAGCTGAGGACTGGTATTCTCCCTCTAGCCATCGAAACCGATTCAATAACGTCCTTGAAGAAAACAGACTGTGTGAAATGTGTGACTTGAATGATGCAGAAAGTGAATCTCATTTTCGCTTGTACTGCACACTGTATGATGACTTGATGACAGAGAGTGTCTGTTTAATGATATTTACAACGTAATCCAGATATGTTCTGTGGGTCAGATGAGGAAAAGCTGAAATGGTTGTTTGCTTTTGATATTTTTGGACTTGCAAATTTTATTTCTAAAGCTTGGAAAAGAATGCAAGATAGGTTGTTACTTTCTACTGCACCCTGGTCCTGGTAATGGATTATTTGATTGTTTGGTGTCTTATAAGCCCAGGTGGGCTGAGCATACAATTGTATGCATGACACAATAATTAAAATTTCATTCATTCATTCATTCATTCATTCATTCATTCATTCATGCAATGAAAATCCAATTAATCACAATTAAAGAAAATTAATTGTTTAACAGCCCTAAATAATAATATAAAATAATTCATTTAATAATACCTCTAATAGTTAAAAACTATTCATAAACCATTTGACATCATCACAGCAACATATTGGCATGTATTAATTTTGCTGTCCTGCAATTTCATTGAACTTTTTGTTTGTTTTTCTTCCCTCCAGGAGGTTTTGAGCACCAGTTCAGCAGTAATTTTGAGATCCAGTGTCAAATTGGCCTTACTACCACAGCTGAAGTTAGAGAAGAACTTAAAGCAACTTTTAGGTCCTGCATGGCACAGGCAGCTGAGGTTATAATCATAACATTTAAGTGACGGTACATTTTCATCAGGATGGAGCCTTTGAAATGTAGAAGAAAGCTTCTTTATTCTGGAGTAGATCTGGGGTATGTGGGCTGTGAAACAAATCAGCCCTCCTTTCACTTTTACAGCACAGCCTGGATTACAGTCAGCATTTCATTGGTACCTTGCATGTACAGTACAAGTTATTTACACTCAAATTGTGGGCTGTAACCTAGATGTCCTCTGTAAATTGGACTTATGTTGATAATCAAACTCTCAGTTGCAATAAAATCAAATAAAGCTTACTTCACTCCCGGAGGATTCTCCTCCTGAGCCGGAGACGCAGGCCTCGGAGCACAGCGCCATCACGTCATGCACCTTGTACACCTACATGAGAAGATACAGATACAAACAGTAAGTGATACACATTCAGTGTATAGAATTTCACGTTAACACTGTATGGGTGCATGTGAGCTGCCGGGCTGCTGTAACACAAACACCGTCTCTCTGCTGAATATGGATTTCCCTCAATAAAAACCTCCCTCCCCTCAGAGACTGGTTATAAATCTTGGCCTGTGTCGTCAGGTTGCCCGAGTTATTGTTGCTGCATGCGAACGATTGACGGCTACCGCGGCCCTGAGGTGGCTCTATTACCACCCACAGATGAGTCACACATATGCAAGTGCGTGCATGCTCTATTCTTCCTCATACGCGTATGCACACATGTCCCTCTGCTGTTATTCTCCTGAGGCGGTCTGATTTATGTCTTTGATTCTCTGCCTTCAAACCGTCTCTCTCAGCGGCCACACATGCCTGATCTCTGCCTGCACTAAACAGTAAGTTTAACCTGACTGCGGCATGAAACATAACCCTGAAAAACAAACCAACAATCACCAGAGGAGAACATCCTGCTCAGGTAATGTGCACTTTGTACTCGTCTTCATGGCCAAACTCTTGAACCTGATAGGGTGAGTTCTATTCAGACTCTGTCCAAATAAACAAGCCTTTTTGTGAGTCCACATGATTTGTGTTTTTTCACAAGCCCCAGTCTCCTTGTAACCGAAAATCAAGAGGATACAAACCAAACAAATGCAGAACATTCGAGAAAGTCAACTTCTTGTGCCAGCAAAAGAACCTCAATGTAAAAGCAGCAAGCTGAGGACATACTATTTAAACAGATAAATAAAAAATAAACTGGCTCCCACCAGTTAATAATTAATTACCAGTTTGTGCTTTGAACTTACAGAGCAAAGCTTTTAGACACAGCTTTTACAAAGTATTTCATTATCTTCTGAAAAGAGTGATGAATGTGAAAAGACTTCATCAACTGAAAAGTACATTTTTTTTACGGCACTGACAGCCTGTTTTTTTTATTCAGCTTGTTCTTTCCCAGTGAAGAAAAAGATCTGACCTTTCTGCTTTTATTTAAGCTGGATGTCAGCGCCGTTCAATACAAATTAATTAGAATGAATTCATGAGAAAATGAAGCAGGAAAATCAATAACTAGCATAATTTAAATGGAAAAGTTCAGCCTCATGTGATCTCATTTCTAAAGATGCTTTCCAATGAATGTGTGGCACTAATTACTGACGGCAGCTGATTAGTTACGTTCTTTCATTTTGCACTACTTTATATTTCTGACTACTTCATCGCCTTTGAGAAGAAAATATGAAAATACATTTTCCTGGTCACTTCTTACAGAATTTTGTACTACTTATAAGCTGATCTTTATTGTAATGAATTAAAACCCACCGATATAAACATTAGCTCCACTTTAATTAGGATCCAACAGAAGGCCAGACTGAAGTAGCGTAAGTACAATAAAAAGATTTAAACTTTGACTGAAAAAAAACATTTTGAAAGCAGGACTTCTTTCCTTTCTTTCTTTCTTTCATTTTGAAAAGGTAATTTTATATCAGGTAACACGTTAATTTGATAGTCCCTTGTTGACACTCTGTAACTTAATGGTAGATATTTTGTTGCATGTCAACAGTGTGTCAGTTAATATTCAACAACGCTCTTTTCAACAGACAAGTAACAGGCATTTAACTAACAGCCAGTTGACTATGAGGGGCGTTTCAAGTGGTCTGCAGGTTTGAGAAGGTCCAACTGAAGAATCAGACCTAACATATGACCACAAACCTCTTCACTTCAGTACAAGACACGCCCCCCTAATGTCTTTACAAACCCTAACCAAGCAGTCTTGGTGCCTAAACTCAACCATTTAGTTTTATACAAATGGTTAATATGTGTATGTGTAACACACGTAATCCCTGCATGAATGTGTTCTGTTAATAGATTTTATACTTTCTACCCTTATTTCAACTGTTTTCCACTGTAATCGGATAGTCCTAACACATGTCTACAAATGCGGAAAAACAGCTGTCTACTAATAGTCTGTTGATAGTTACAGATTCCTATCACACTTTTGATCATATGTTGACACCACACTGTTGACTTTTAACAGACAATAGTTGATAGTCAGCTTAGAAGATGTTGACTCAATGTACAGATAGTTAGTCGAATACTGGTTAATAACCTGTTGTAATAAATCACACTGACAGTCAACAGACATTTTAGTTGAATATTAACTAACAAACTGTTGACATGCGACTGAAACTCTACTGATAACCTGAAGGGTGTCAACAGACTATCAGAATAAAGTTGTACTCTTGAAGAGGTCAAGTCAAAAATGATGTAAATACATCTTCACCCCCTCAATAAGTGATGTCACCCGGCCTTTCTAATGAGTTTAGCAGTGTTCTGTGTGTACTGAAGCTGGTCATGACACTAATACTAATGTAACTCTGTTTGTTTCTGAACTTTGTTTTTAAACACACGCAGAAATGGAATGCTTCTCTCTACATTTACTCAAATACTCCATCTAAGTACTATTTAGGGTTTTTGTTCTTTACTTCAGCATATAAGCTACATCTTAAGTTACTTTATAATAGTTCAAAATGTTATTATTGTATTTACAACACTTTTAAATCAAGATTTTACATAAAAAACACATGATATGATAAATTCATTAAAGATAACACACTGTCTAAGAATAAATGAAAAGTTTTTTGGCTAATAGAGAGTCGGGCCCATAGAGGCACCTTGTCATGTTTAACGTGTTTATAAGTTGTAAACAGACCCTCCGAGGAGACATTTCCCTTCTAAACTTCTCCAGTGGCTTCAGTTGAGTAACTTTAAAAAACAGCCACAAAGACGTAACATTTTTACAATGTTTTTAAGATCTCAGTTTTGTTAAAATTCTAAAAAAAAAAAAAACGAGGATCATCAATCATCTCCAGGCCCCTCAGATTTATAATGCGACATGTGGAGGGGGCCAACTTAATATTTAAATTATAGCTCCAGTCAAACAGCTACAAGTCAAATGCTGCTTATACACTGATGCTTCAGTGTTAACAGTGCAATTATAGATAATTTGCCAGTTTTCTGTTTTATGCTTTAAGTATTATATACCTATAATCCTCTGTATCTGTATCTAGTAATGGAGTAGCCTAGTTTTTTAACTTTATCAGCGTCTTATCCGCAGTAGAGGACGTGTGTACTTCTTCCTGTAAAGCTGTTTAATATGCAGAAATGCTTTAAATAAACATGTGGAGCACTGACTGGTGACTCACAGAATATTATGTGGGTATTATGATGGATTAAGCAGTAAAGTGTGTTACCAAACTCACTGGTCTTGAATACTAATGTGATTCACTTATTTACTGATTATATTTTATGTCGCTTATAAATAGATTTCTGACTTTCCCATGATCATTAAACACATCAGGTTTGATTTAAGCTTTGCCGCAGAATCCACTCCTCGTCGGCAAACACGCATATCTGAGCGCAGCGCTGTCCATGGTGCTAAAGTTTGCCCCAACTTTTCCTCCTGACGCGCAGACAGAGGAGTCCAGGCTGCGCTCAGTTAAAAACACAAATTCTGGCATTTTATTTCTTCCCTTGAATCTAAAGCAGCCCGGAAACGCAGCGGGGGTTCGGTGCACTGATGAGTGAACGCCTTCACATCTGCACTGCTGTGCTAAAAAGCCGACTAAGAACACGACGTTTTGATCTGACTGGCCGCGTCCTTTTCACTCGGCACAGACAGAAACCAAGCACCGGCCACCACTGAGTCATCGCGGCCGTGCAGCCTCAGTCCATTTCACACTTCGCTCCATCGCACTTCACCTACAGCGACTCACAGTTTGCCCCCCTCCACAGCTGCAGCCTCCTTTTAAGTCCAACCGAGTTCAGAAACGCTGAAGGACTCAGTCTTACCGCCTGGCCGGAGCGCTTGCGCTTCTCACCGGGGATCCATGTGCTGTCGGACCGGTTGATCTCCAACGCTGCTGCTGATGTGAATCAGCTGAACGGAGACACTGAGCATGCGTACATGGAAATAGGTTTTTAATAAGGTTGATCAGTTTTGACTTCTGCACACAAGTTATTCTTTAAAAATTCAAAGTTTCATTTTCATTAACTGGGAGAAATCCTAAATATTGTTTTTAACCACAAAGTGAATGAATCAAACTGAGTTTTCTTCCCCCTTTTTTCTTATTTTTTTCTTTTTCACCAACAGACTTTATTCCTCAGTTCATCATTTTTATTCACTACACTGTGTGATGATCATAGCAAAACTTTCCTACATCAATATAGGAAAAAAAGTGGGCTATAAAAGAGGAAATATGTGTCACTATACCACAGAAGATTAAAGCATTAGCCACTCAACTCATCACAGGGTACCATGGATTCACCACCCGCCTCAGGGAATATTTAGTGGTGTAATATAAAAGCCAGATTAAGACTGCCTATATATTTATTGCCGTTCTTATGGTCCAGGTCTAGCACTGCTGTCAGTTATTCAGCTGGGATGAGCTGTTTGAATTTACCCCGCGGCACATTCAGCACCTATCTAGATATTATCCCTTTGAAGTTTGTTCAGTCCAAAGTGCTTTTTTGGTGTTTGGCCAATGGTGCTTTTGAATTGGGTCAAACTTTTCTTGGGTGACCTCATCTTCACTTATGCTAAGGACTGAAAGTCAGGACATTAAGGCCTCTATTGTTTTGATTTTGACTTTGGTTTTTGATAATCTGCCTTTTCTGGCAGTGCAATACCAAATCACTGATGTAACTGATGTAACCTATCAGATCACTGTGTTCATGGCCTTGGTTTTAGATTAAAAAGCTCCAAATGGTTGTTTCCTTCACTCGATCAAATGTAAGGAAAGATGGCTGATGTGTCTCCATTTCCTCCCGCTTTACAAAATGAAGTCCAAATATCTTTGATACAGGTGCTGCCATCTTGTAGCCTGGTAAACCAGACTCATATAATCCACTTTGCAAATAAATTCACAAAAAAGGTCTGGCCACGCTCCATTGGGAATTCTTTGCAGAATTTGAATCCGAGTAGGTGTGGTATCAGGTTAAATGTAAAACTATTGGAGCAGCCTCAAACCAATCGACACTGACATTGACTCTATGACATATGCTGTGGGCCCGGCTATTTGGTGAAAGCTTGTGACACGGACAGATGAATGGGAAGGTTGACACCCGATCTGTTCAATAATCACATAAATGCTGTTGTATTGTGTTGTGATTGAGATTCTGACCCACCATGCATCATGGAAAGAGACAGTTTGACGTGTTTTGTTTGAAATAAAACCACACGATCACTGAGCAGATGCAGCTACAGGCTGCAGGTAACCACTGACACCGGAAGCCCCAGCCTCTCGCTCTCTGGAGACAGCGGCTCAAACATCGGTAGCCTGCAGGCTACAGGCAAGACAGGTGGCAGCTGATGCTAGTTTCCACAAATTGTACATTTATCACACAGATATTATTATATTGTGTTGTGGTCTTAGCTATTTTCATCAGTTTTAGTGCTTTTTTGTTTTTTTTACAGTGTTGTTTAAAGTGTTGAGTTGTACCCGAGGCTATGAAAGTCTCATGTCCGTATCGCAAAGATTG
>JAQLOL010000024.1:28747153-28773024 GCA_029783665.1 Naso thynnoides | reverse complement strand
CCACACACCCAACTGCAGCGTGTGGACGTTTAGATTCAGTTTGGTTCAAGAATACAGTGCTGAGTAAAAGTGCACGTGTGAGCACCGGACATATTTTAAAATCATTCTGTGGTTGCACGTTTCCTCCTTTTGACCGCTGCTTCAATTTAGAAATTCGTTTTTAAAAGATAATTTAACCAAATTCAAGCTTACCGGCATCCGCGTTGTTCATATCCAGGTAGTTGTCACAAGATAACTGATGTCACGCCTCAGCGTGCCTCAGCGTGCCTCAGCGTGCGTGACGTCAAGTAGCATTTGTAAACACAACATTCAAACCAGGCCCCTCCTCCCGGCTCAACGCACCAGAGGTATCGTAACTTAGCGTGTACTACATGTACCGCTATACCGCCTACCTAACGTTACACAGTAGGCTACAATGGAACATTACATTTGTTTAATGGAGAAGTCTATTTCTTTTAAGAATTTAGCAAGCTAACAAGCTAACAGCCAGTGTTTAGCACCTACCTGTCCGTCACAAAGCAGCCCAACTCTGCATCACTCTTCCCAGCCTCTCCTTCAGTGCTCCAAATCAGCTGAAAGCCAAACTGAGACTCACTCTTGCTTTTCTAACAAGTTTTATCCACTTGCTCACTGGAGCTGTAATTTCCTTCTCTTTGCACTATGTCCACATTCATAACTTCCTCCGGTCTGGACGGCATCCGGTCACCGTGCTCCGTGGAGCTCTCAGGCTATTGTTACTTAAAAACTGACTGCGCGTCTGCATCACTCTTCACAGTAACAAGCAGGTCCTGAGTCAGCCCAAACATCTAATTACAGGCAGAGGGTGGTGCGTCTCCATACACAGTCACCACCACCACACATATACAGAGGCCCAGAAGTGATGATTGATTCTCTCTTGCACACCGAGAAAAAGTGAACTGGCAACAAAGCAAGTTATGAAATCCTTATCTTTTAAAGACAGTCACAGTTTGGCAATGATTCATAATTGTTGTGTGGTGTGAACATCCCAGCTTGCCCAAGAATAATTACGTCAAGGTTAAAGTGTATTGTTATAATCAAAATTGCTGTGACAGTTTGCACGTATTAGTATTAATATGATGAGATTTAAATAAAGCCAGACTCTCTTTTCCTGAGCCACTGTATCATCATCTTTAAGTCTGACGGAACACCCTTTCAAAATTCAATATTTGGGTCCAAGCCCCATCTTTTCAATATGCTGCAACACTGTGTCCCATGTAGTTTAAACCGAACTGAGTGAAAAAAATAATTTTCTCTCTGCCGCTTTCCTAGTGATGAAAAACAAACAAGAGAACTTTGCTGCAGTTGATTAAGTACGGAAAGTGGATAAAGAAACAGTTTTGGCGTTTATGAGTGGGTGCTAAAGTTAGCTAGCTAACATTAGCATCCATTCATTTAAACGAAACCAACACTGTTCGAATATCCCTCATGAAAGTCACAGTTCTTATAACGTTACGTTGTTACGGACACAGTAATCCTAACTGGCTGTATCAGCTGTGCTCTTGCTTGGTTGAATGTTAACCATAACCATAACGTTAACCTTTATCACAGACATCCGAACAGTGTCGGTTTCATTTAAGTGAATGGATGCTAACATCATCGTTAGCTAGCTATGCTTAACACCCACTTGCCTAAGCTGAAACTTTTTCTTCGTTCATCCAATGTTTTCCATTTGCTGCAGCCATGTCCTCTTGTGTTTCACATCGCTCGGAAAGCAACAGAATGAAAGTTAGATCTTTCTCTTTTTACTTAGATCTGTTTAAAGTACACTGGACACAGCACTGCAGCATATTGAAAATACAGAGATTGGACACGGATATGGTATTTTGAAAGGATGTTACATCATGACTTTACAACCGGATTGAGTCTGTTGTTTTTACCACAACAAACTGGCAAGCCAGTCAGGAGAAAGGAAGAGCAGACGGTGTCTGCCTGACTCTGAAAGGGGGTGACTGCATGACTGTGGTACTACAAAGGTAAGAGCTTCGAAAAAAAACAAACAAAAAACAAAATATACATTAGGTAGAATTAGAAACAATTTCAATGGCATGATCATGGTGTTTGGGTGGATAGTTTTTTCAAATGTTTTTCCTCTCGTTATGAAGGCTTCCATGTTTAAATCAGCTGTGGAGCATGTCTGACATTCATTCACATTTATGCACTTAACATTAAGCATTCATTAACTGCGACTGCAATCTCTCTCAAACCTAAACCACATTGTTGTTGCATGTGGGATCATCTCTGCATAGTTGCAGTGGTAAGTTTATAAGAATCTGAGAGCAATAATCGCCAAAAACTACCACGTGTTAAGACGAGACGAGACATTTTTGGCCAAAATGTGAGTTTTCCTTTCAAAGTCTCTTGTGTTTGAACTTCAGCCTTTTCACAGCAGCAACAGAGATTTCCACACAGCTTGTCACAAACAATGAGCCACCTGCATGTGAGAGGGAAATGGTTTCTGTGTGTGTGTGTTTGTTTGTGTGTGGGTGTGTGTTATGTTCACTGCATGAAGCTGGATATGACAGCATGCTTAAAGACGCATCATTCCTCCAGGCTCAACTTTAATTACATTGCATACGTCTCTATCTCTGTGTTCTGTATTCCCTCTCTTCTCTCCACACGAGTCTGATCACTCTTGACTCTAACCGCGATTCTAGAAACAACAGAGTTATTGCGCCTGCATGAGCGTGTGCCTCCGTCCCTGATCGGGATTATCAACTGAACCATAAAGTCTAGCAGTTAATAATAACATGGGAGGTTGGGTTTCTGTGACTCACAGCAGGATGTGTGTGATTCACAGCCCAGTCAACCGCAAACAACACAGTTCAACTGTAGAAAAAAAATAATAAAATAAATAATGTGTGCATCGCTCCTTCACTACAGTATATAGAAATAAGCTTTAATTATTCAGGGTCGAGCACAGATGCTCCCGTTCAGTCACGCTTAGCTTCACACACAAAGCACATACACACTGTGCTACAGTATTTTCAAACACTCACTGCACTGATGCAATTAAGACTCTTAAAGTAACAGAGTCACGTACAAATTGTTTTTATTGTACTGATTTGCTTTGACAAATGGCACATTGTTCAGTGACAACAACAATGATGCCCCATGAACAACACTGTCGGCACAGGGTCGAGTCCCTGTAGGCAGAAAGATGTGCGTTGTTTTCGCAGCGTTTAAAATTCCTGCATATCACATGACAGGATGTAATGTCAAACTCCCTCCACAATGTCAAACATAAGCACTCTCTGGTCTCTGGTCGTATGACACTTGGCTTGCTCCATAAATCTGTGAGTAGCTGGTCTGATGTCAAGTGCATGACAAGTCAGCAATGACAGTTTCAATATTTAACAACACAAATCATAATCAGAAAACATAACCTGGAAATGACGTGGCTTCAGTCGCTAATCGCAGACATTTTTCATTAATATTAATGAAATGTGTTTGCAGAGAGAGGAGATTTCGTGTCACATCACCAGAAAACAACAACCACAGGAAAGTGAAACTCTGAAATGTTTCCTGCTGCTTGGCGCTCTGCTCGGTGTCGTTCAGATGAATGTCTCACCTAAAAGAGACGCATGGTGTTATTTTGTGCTAATTGTGCTGCTTGGTTGCATAAAAAGAGACCGTTCCTTCCAGTTCTCAGTTTTGGTGTTAAGATTTTAATGGTGTTAATAATTTAATATCTTATCTTTCATGCTTTTGTCTTAATTTAGCCTTTTCTAAATTCATTTGTTCCACAACTTTGAATCTTTTCCTCTGATCATTTATTCTCTTAATAATGAATTACCCCCTGCTGTCTTCTCAGCAAAGATTTAAAGAAGAAAGAAAAGGCATGTGGGACCAGGCGATCAATATATTCATACATTTTTAAAGACATATTAAATTGCTGGGAAATTTGCTTCCAGCTGCCTGGCTCGCAGTGACGTCAGAGATCGACGGCGGTTAGGACTCAGTGTGCAGTTCATGACTGCATTAAGCAGGTTTACACGCCTGCTGACGTGCGATTTTATCAGCACACGGAGGTCACCAGCCGACCCGCTGACCGCTGCGTGTCTCACTCTGGAATCTGTTAAAAGTCAGTCAGTGAAGCTAACAGCCGCTGAGGCTAATCAATGTCTTTAATTCAGCCCACTGATTAATGAGAAATGAAGAAGTCTCTGTCAGCAGTGCTGAGCTGCCACGCCGCTATTGACACCCTCTATTGACTGCTCACTGTGTGTGTGTGTGTGTGTGTGTGTGTGTGTGTGTGTTTGAGAGCAGGGTGTTTATGTACTGTTTATGTACATTCTCACAGCGTTTGTTGACTCTGACTGACAGCAAAGGTCATTTGTTCAGTCAGGAGAGCCAGGGGCGTGTCTAGGGAGAGGCGGGCCAACCCTATAATCTGATTGGCCACCCCATTTGATTGGTTATCTGTCTAGTCAGAGGCGGGCCTGTTTGACGAGTAGAGAAGCAATTTAACCTTTAACCTAAGAATCAATTAGAGCACATTATAAGTTTTACTTAGTTTTGTAAACAAATATTTTAACCATTTGTTATTTATTATTGTGTTGTCCTTTTTTGTCAAGTTAGCCAGACTTCTCAATTTCTATTTTCTTGGTATTTTATACTGTGATTCTATTTCCAAATGTGCCATTTCTTCTTTTGTGTTTAACCTTAACCATGGATTCACTGCTCCTCTGTGGTTTTTTGTTTTTTTTCTCCTTCTCTTTTGTTGGGCAAAGCCGTTGTTAAGAGAGTCTTGGGTTTGGGTTCGGGGTTGAAAGGAGCCTCCTGTGTGTGATTTTAAAAAGTGAAGTTTTCTGCCTTCATGTTTGGACGTTTCATAGCAGAGTGATCGGTGACGCAGACCGCTGTTCAGATGGTGTGTCAGTGATAGTTGACAGTCAGGGAGGCTCCGTGAGAGATTAAAATAAATCAAAAGTGAGTTTAATTTTTCCTTTGATTTAAAACCTTTGATCTAAAGAAAAGCACTTCACACTCAGCAGAGTGAAGTGCTCTCTGCACAAAATGCCAAATTTATCTCTTTAAATACAAGCAGTTGGCTCAAAGCCTTTGCCGCATCTTGCACCATGCTCAGTAAGAAAAAACATAACATCTCAATTAAAAGAAAAAGAAGAAAAAATTATTTAGTTAATATTCAGGTTCTTATTGGTTCATTATTTGTTTCCAATTTGGGTTTTAAATTGTTGGTGGTTCTAATCCCTTCTGCTGCTTTGTGTTGTTTTGTGTTATGGGTGAATCGGACAAAGACAATGGGGCTATTTTCATCGTATTTCCCAGTGTGGTATAAACAAATAAATAAATAAACATCTAGCTGTGCTGCTCCCCACACACACACACACACACAGAGATCAAAAAGAAACAGATACAGAAAGACAAACAATACACACAGGAGAACACACACACACACACACGCAGAACAGACAAAGGGAGATTATTCTCCTCTCCCTCTAAAACAGGGATTAGTCAGCTGCTCTTGTAATAGAAAAACTGGCCTAAATAATATCTTTAGCAGTGCGCATACACACACTGTGTGTGTGTGTGTGTGTGTGTGTGTGTGTGTGGATGGATATAGAGGTTTGTTGAGGTTAGCAGCTGAGAATGACAGAATGTTCCAGTCTCTGTGATTTTGTGCTGTTCTCTGTGTGCAGTGAAAACTATGAATTGCTAAATGTAATAACTTGGAAATGTTTGGGAGTAAATGATGCTGTTATCAAAAGTTAAAAAAAAACAAACAATTGAACTGTTTGCATATTTTGTAAATTGTTTGCCAGAATTACAAGAGAATATCACAGTACAACACATTTTTACTCTCATTAAGCGTGTGTGTGTGTGATGTGAAAACTTTTCCTGAAAGCTTGTGTGAATTGAAACTTGTGTTTAATGCTGTAAAACTTTGGTTAGTTTAAGGAAAAGACCCCTGACTTTTGCTTTCTCTAGGACTCAGAGGGTCTCCTGTGTGTGTCCAATCCCTCCTCTCCCATCCGCTGCCCCTCTTTGCATTTGTTACTCTTTCAGCTTCATCAGGTGAAGCCGTTGCTGTCAGCATGCAGTGAAATCACAGACAGGTTTACTTTGGAATTAGTTGAAAACACAGACGTTAAAGCGGCACCCTGCACTTTAGAAAGTGACGCCAAGGGGTCCTGACCAAGTGAGAGAGGGTTGAAAAGTAACATCCTGTTCTTAACAAGTGTAATGGTGCAGCAGCACTGGTCCATTCTTCAACAACTCTGATACCTTTGAGTATTTCTGTGTGAGCAGCACAATGTGAATTCATTACAGAATAACTGGTTGGGTCATACAACTCATACTTTGGATGTTATACTTTAGTTTGCAGAGTAGTGGCACAGCTGTCACCCAAAAAAAGTAATGGAGTAAAAAAAGAAAAAAGAAAACATGCAATCTGAAGTGATGTACTAAAATTTAATAAAATGTGAAGCATAAGTCAACAAAACCAGAAACTTCAGCATGTTTGTGCATTTTTTTTATGGTGTGTGTGTGTGTGTGTGTGTCTTGAGCTGTCCCTTCAGTGAAACTGTGTGTGTTCTCCCATTAGAATAAAAGGAAAGTGCTTACTAATTATGGTGGATATATTTCGGCACTGCGCCATTCTTTGGCCTGTTAAAGTCCTTGGCTGTAATTAGTCCAAAGAGACTACAGTCATTTGGCATGTGTGTGTGTGTGTGTGTGTGTGTGTGTGTGTGTGTGTGTGTGTGTGTGGGAGGATGAAATGTGATCATTTCACACCTTTCATTGGTGGAGATTTTAAATAAAGATGAGGATTCCTCCTGCCAAGAGCAGAGTCATAATGTGTACAGTAATGATAATAATCAGAAATATCTGACTGAAGAGATGTAGGGAGGCTTTAGAGAGAGAGAGAGAGAGAGAGAGAGAGAGAGAGAGAGAGAGCGCACAATAGAGAATAAATGAGTGTAAAAGATGACCTGCCTGCACAATCACTCCTGACAATGACTACAGAAAGAGACAAAGGAATCAATTAAAAGCCTCTTGGACTTGAGAAGAAGCGAGTGACATGAAACCAAACTGAGAGTCGACCACAGTACTTCTGCGATGAGCCAGTTGAATTTAAAAGCACTTTTTTCTTTTGATTTGGATCTTTCACCCACATCATTTATGTTTTTCCTTTCTGAGTGTGTGTGTGTGTGTGTGTGTGTGTGTGTGTGTGTGTGTGTGTGTGTCTTGAACTATCTTGAAGTTCAAGACAGTTTATAAAATAGCAAACGACGGAAAACAAATCATCACTCAGTCCAGGTCCAATAGTTCATAAATTACTCAAAGCTCCACTTCGGGTTTTCCAATGTTCACATTTCTGAACAGTTAACCAAAAATATCCACTTTACGTTTCCCTCACTTCCCCACAAACAAACTCAAAATCAGCAAATTTAGTTCAGTCAAAACTCCCCACAAATCCACCGTCAACACAAAAAGTGATAAATTCCATCAGGCCTCCACCGACCCACCTACGGGCCGAGGGTTTAGGCCGCAGCTTCCCAGAGTCGAGGCAGGTGAAATACCCACAGCTTCCTCGTTTAAACCCCAATGAGCAGAGTTGCCGAGGCACACGGGGGACATGGATGGGTCAGACATGAACGTAACACGGCATTTAATAGCAGGAGGTGGGCTACGAAAACGGAGGATTAACTTCTGCTCACTCCACACTGCCGGCGTCAGACGCCATACTGATTTTTATGTCACCTAAATTTAACATACCAAGGCTGGACTTCACCAAGCACGGGATTACGGAGTCATGCTACTGGCTGCCTGGACTGGTGGGGTGTGGAGGTGAGTAAATCTCAGGATGCATTCATAACAAGCCTCTGCTGCCACAGGAATCAATGATGGATGATACATAACAGAGATGACAAAGATAACACACAGTCTGCACAAGGTTACATTTAATAATAGTCACCCACCAAATTAATAAGATGGTGCTTGTCACACTATTGGAAGACAGGGGAAATCGAAGGTCAGAAGTGCCAAAAAACTTTTTTTTAAGTACTTTCACCTGGAAAAAACGTCTATTTCATTTTTCCCTGAAAATCAATTCTTCACTGCTCTAAAATAGAAGCCAACACGGCAAGGTGTGCTGGTGGCAGCCTCCCGTTGATTAGAAACACAACGGCGTCAACAACTGGATCTTGAGTGAAGCCGGATTAACGAGGATGCACTAATCTGATAAACAGGTTCAACTCACGTACCAACACTGACCTTTTCCATGTGGGTCAGACCCGGGCTCAGCTGAGGCTGATCCATATTTAAGATGGTTTCTTTGTCAATACCATTAAGTAATGATTAATGTTTGCACTAAGCATTAATCATGCACTGCTGGCCAGATGTTGACGTCATCGGCCAGAAGAAAAGCAAGAAAATACGTTTTGTTGTTTGGGTCTTTTAGTGTAAATGGAGTTCCGTTTTCAGAGTTAGCCTGCAAAATATGAACTTACTGTGAAGTCTGACAGGAAGGGAGGGAGAAACAGATCCTGACAATAATGGAAAGAAAAACTGAAAAGAGACCACAGGAGACGAGAGGCGCTGGGGGGAGAGGGAGAAAGAGAGGTGACAGACATGATACAGAAGAAGGAATCCAGAAGATAAGGGGAGGTGAGAGAGGGATGGTGCATGCAACAATCAAAGTGCTGAAGCAGAGGACAGGGGAGGAGAGGAGCGACGCAAATTAAAGGGTCTGTCAGATTGGAGCTCGACAGAGCCAAGAGAGGAGGAGATGTGAGTGAGGTGAGTGAGAAAAACGTCTCTGCCCCCCATCTCCCCTTCTCTCCTGCAGGCAAGACGGGAACAGGAACACTGCATTCTCCAAATTTTCCATTAGCCGGTTACTATACACCACACACACACACACACACACACATACACACACACTCTGAGAAGCTTAACATTTAAAAAGATATTCATTGAAAAACTACCAAACACCTCTGTTCACATACACCAACTCTTCCATCTCTCTCTCACACACACACACACACTCCTGAGTAATAATCCAGCCGACTCAGCTTTGGTTCCACTACAGTGGCGTAATTGGAGAATTGGAAAAGGAACATGAAAGCCAAACGTGACGGTGGTGTGTGTGTGTGGAGCGAGCAGGCCGGAGCCACAGATCCACTCTCGCTGTGCGACTTCGGTGTAAAAACTAACGGACGTGGAAGCTGACGGGAAAGAACGAAACGATGGGTTGGTGACGTAAAAGGATTTATTTGCTGAAATTTAACATGTTAATGTCGTTGTGGATGTTTTCATCTGTGTAGAATCACATTTGATAAGAATGGCTGTGTTTTCATGACCTGAGAACGAGCCCATTACAACTGCAGAGGGAGTGGTCAGAGACCTCTCACTGACCGTGTCAGTGTCACATGGGTTTCATCATGGCCCCGCCCCTTTAGGAAACTAGAAGCAGTCTTGAGTCCATTCATTCTAATGCAAGAACGTGATCACAGATTATGACCAATTCTTTCATCCTATTGTCATCAAGATACGGATTGGACTCATTTTTCACAAGACACATATCTTCTGAACATTCTGACACTAAAATGACATTTTTCAGACACACAAATCAGAGAAAATTAAACTTGTTCAAGACCTGTTCGAGACTTACACACTCTGTGAGATCTGAGAACTGGTGCCTCTCGCCTTGCTTCACGACGGACATAAACAGACATTTAAATGGTCTTATAGGTGAAACCATGAATTAAAAGTTCAAACTTTATCATGTGACACAAAATCCACCTGCTTTAATCCATTCACACGACGTTATAACACGTCCAGACGAGGCGGAGGGGTGGTGGTTCCTAACTGCCTACATGGGAGACGTGACTCCGCCCACGTACCATTTCACACCACTGGCACGGCGTACAGTGAAGGATCTTAGTAGCCCACAAAGGAAAAACCGAACGCTGGCTCCCGCACCAGTCCTCATCCTGCACCTTCATCTCTCCCTTTTTCTCTCCCAGTATTTTTGTCCTTTTTCTGTTTCCCCCTTTCTTAATCCTATGTCCCTTTGCGCTCAAAATGAATCACCTTCAACCCAACATCCAATTTTCTCCTCCTCCCCCTCTCCCTCCTCTCCCTCCATTTGTCACCTTCTTCTCCCCCATCCTTCCCGTCACTGTCCAACTTCAGTTTCGAAAAGAAAAGTTCCCATGAATTCTCTGACGGGGGAGGAAGTCGGCAGCTCTCTTATCAGTGGGCACTTTGGCTCTACTAGAAACTGTCATGCACACCACTAACTCACACTCACTGCTGCACTGTAATCTGTGGGAATGAGAAGTTTCACTGTCCGCTCAAATCATGTATGAAAGAATGGATGATTAATCCAAATATGGAACCCATTAAGCTGCACATAAAAGTTTGTCATGGCCTCTCATGCACTCCCTGCAGCGAAACCCACAACATGCGATTACCAGTGGCTGAGCACGATGACAGGCCCAGGGAATAAAACTCGTTATTTTAACTGATTTTTGGTGGCTATAAAATGTATATTAGCCATAATGTTCTTTCATTTGTTTTTGTTTTTGGCCACATTACCAGTTTACCCCTCAGCTTCAGTGCTGTTCCATGGAGCCTTTTTTAACTGGCTGGTAAAATGTGATAACACTGATCTGCCAGCAAAGGTTTGTGTCCTGGCATTTGTTATATTTTGCAAAGCGTGTCAGTTTTAAAGCAGAGAGTTAAATCAATCATGAGTTTACCAAAGGATGTTCTTAGTTTTAGTGCCTAATAGTAAAAGACAATGGAGCAGGATGTGTCTGCAGCCAATAAAACTGTCTGACTCCTGCCCAGAACACAGTATTAACTTTTATCTACGCTCACTCTTTTATTCATCGCTCACTTCCACTTCTCGTTTTTCTCTTTATCTCCTATCAAGGACGGTGAGGACTACACTTTGTCCAGTTTTCATTGGTCCACTGAAAGTGTGAAAATAAACAATCTCAGAAATCCACCTTAAATCTTCAGAGTTCTTATTTCATCTCATTTGTTTCTTGATGATTCGATTGATTACAGTTATTTTCGATGTCATAACATTTTTACTATGCAAGACGGAGTCAAAGCACTGCAAAGGCTGACTGGCTGAGGGGACATAACACCTGTGCAGAGTCATATCACATGACATGGGACTACAGATGAGTGGGCGAAGTGTCTGCACACTGCCGAGCACTTCACCGACTCATGTCTGGCTTCTGAGTCAGTGGACTGAGGCTTGATTGGAAGTCAATGGCTGTTTTTTTTTTTTTTTTCTCAAATTCATTGGAAAGGGTCGCCTGTATTGACCAGACATAAGCCACACATTGATTAAACCAACTGAGCTTTGGGCTCCTTCTTACTTTCTCTGGATGGGGAACTAAAGATCAATCACCACAACCACAAACAAGCTCACAAACAAGAGGCGGCTGCATCCGTCAGTCGATGGTGGGGGTGACTTCTCTGCCGTAAAGATCTGTGACAGTTATGAAGTAAAACATTTATACTTACTGAGTGGTTACTTAGCACACAGGATGCTGAGGATGACTGATCATCAGTTGAACACAAGACAATATTCTACAATTTTCCTATTGGAGTTTGATTTAGTTTGTTCCAGTTCTATGGAAAACACAAGAGATGGTTGTGTTGCAGAAATGGAAATCAGTCTTGGTCTCAAAACCAGCAAGACCGCTTTTTTACGGTGTCAGTCTAGTCTCTGAATCAAATGCATTTTGACTTGGTCTCATCTTGGTCTCGTACAAAGCAGACTCAAGATTTTTAATCACGACAGTCAAGACCACAGCAGTTTATTTGAAAACATAATTACTTTGGATGTAAAACTTCCTTCTTCTAATGCAGCCAATAACGTAAGTCATTCATAGTTAGATTTTTTTTTTTGTCACTGATGACGGCTGCCACCCTTTCCGACGCCCCTTCACCCAAATGGGAGCAGATTCATGGAGACGACACGAAGAGAGGTGGTGTGGTTGTTTGGGAGCAAAGACATCTTTCAATTCGTCTAAGTTCGGCTACCTTAACCAAAAATAATTCCTATGCAGAACAACACACAAAGCAGCACTGGTTTCAGTCTTGTCTTGGTCTCGGTCAGGTCTTGGTCTCGGTTCACGTGGTCTTGACTACAACACAGGTACATAGCGAACCTAAAACCAATGCTAGTGACTTAAGTGAACAGCAGCAGAAACTTTTAATTGTTGTCTGTCGACGGATGACATGTAGACGACTTATCACTCAGTTTTGTAATCAGCATTGTCCTGTTTTAAGTTTTGATTTCAGTCACCTGTGATGCCACAGACAACAGACAGAGGAGCTTCAAAAGCAAATAAATCTGCACGTGTTCTGGTTGCTTCCAGCCTTGACAGTCTCTCTGCATTGATCTGAACTTCTACAGTTTATGTGTTCATCGTTGGTTACTTCTATAAAAGGAGAGAGAAAAGGGGAGACAGAGACATAAAAAAAGACAAAGACACTGAGCAAAGCACAAAAGGGAGAAACAACAAATCCAAATGATGTCTCTTTATCCTCTTGTCCTCTCGCAGCACCGTGTTGTCCATCTCATCCACTACATGTTAGTTTTCCTCTGTTTTATCTCATTGCTAATAGAATATACTTGGTTTGGGATTGTTGGTTGGACAAAAGATGTTAGAAGGTGTCAATCTGAGACTCTTTAGTCAAAGACCAATGTAAGTTTTTAACAGAATCCTTTTAGCCAGGCTCTTGCCAGAGTGTTTGTCGCCTTTTACTTTTTAGCCGTATCTTTTAATCTTTTCCGTCAAGCAATTCCATCCATGCAAATATCAATGTATCCACCATTTTGCATGTACATTGATTTATCAAGTCAGCATTGACTGACTCATCCATCTCACTGATGCACCGATGGAGAAAACACACTAAAAATCCATTAGCACCCTCTTCTGAAGCACTGATTATACCCATGGGAGAGAGAGAGAAAATGAGCACAGGCTTCAAGGACATGAGAGTCCAGAAATAATATAGTGAAGGAGAAATCTTTCAAATATTTCAGTAAGACATTCAAGAAGTACAGGTGTCAGTCTGCTGCTGGGCCCAACTGGGAGTGAATGGCTGTTTGAATTACCTGGATTCACTGGAAAGTGACAAATGTTTTTTGAACATTTTCCAACCTTCAGTTACTTTAAAATTCAGCCGCGGACTCACATTACACAGTTTTAAAATCACTACATTGGCTCCCCGTGCGTTTCAGGATCGATTTTAAGGTTCTTTGATTAGTTTTTAAATGTCTTAACGGTCTTGGTTCTTCTTATTTATCTGACTTGCTTTTACCTTATGAACCCTTGTGGACCCTGAGGTCGTCTGGCACCGGTCTTTTAATCATCCCAAATCCTGACGAAACGACGAAAAGACCTTTTGAGAACAATAGCATTGGCTTATATTGAGGCAAACAGTTGTTGCTTAAACACTGGTTTTACCCAAAGCAAAGACGCTGGTGGCTTTTCTCGGTAGAGATGTTTTCAGTCTCCCGACCGGTCGTGCTGGTGGCACTCTCTCACTACCTCACTTAATCTAAGTGGGTGAAGTTAGTCCACAATAGATGATGACAGACTGATGGCTGTCCAATTACCTGTCAAGCATTTTTTTGAAAGTGCCCCCAAATTTCCGTTTCTATGGAAACTTTACAGATGGTTTTGAGTAACGGCCCATCTGGCATGTCAGGTTAGAAGAAAACCATTGCCTATACAATCACACTTAAACAAGCTTTTTGTTGATAAATTATGATTATCAATGTGATTCAAAGGAAATGTCTTTAATATCCCTCTATCATCTTCACCAAACTGCTTGTGTTGACGTATTTCTGGAGATTTGAATCCTCAGAGACCCTTCTGCTCATTTAAAGGTCAAATAAATGCACCGCTGTGGGTGTTAATGTCCGCATCTTGAAGGCTGCAAGGAGAAATAACTTATAATTATAATTAACTTATAATATAAAATAACTAAATTTTGATTGTTTTCAAGGGTATGTTTAGCTGAATATTGGGAGCCACATTTACTAAATGACCACTGGACAACAGCCAGCTGCAGCGTGCTTAAAGACTCCGGAGATGGAGTGGGCGGGAGCTCTTTGCTTATCTGTTAAAGACTGATTGAACATGAGAACGCTTTATTAGCCCCCACGCCTGCATCTCAAACACATTAACACATCAGACTCAGGCTAATGTGGAAACACGTTAAGGTGTTGTTTAACCCGGGGGGTTGTGTAAAAATAGATGAACAAGACCGCCAGCCAAAGGAAAAGAGCCTGTGTTATTGATCTGCAAACCCGACAAACAACTCTGCCTATATCAGCGGTGTCAGTCTGTGACTAATAGTTAGTGTTCAGTGGGATCTTTTACTAACACTCCGATGACTGATGACTCTGCCCGCAGAGTGAAACGGCAGGGAAGCACAGCCCATGTTATTGATCAGCCAAAAACATGAGCACTAATAAATGCTTCTGAGAGCTTGAAATGTATGCAGCATTGGAAAATTTAATCTCGGAATCAATTTCATCTGCTTACTGGACAATTAAGGCTCAGATATGAACCATTGATTTGGGGTCCATTAAAAACTGAGTGATCATTGTCTTTTTTCCCCTAAATTGGGGAGGTTAAAAAGCTTCCTGTTCTGTTCCAGTTCTCATAGATTTATGACAAATGGTGTGTAGCTGCAAAGGTTTACAATGCTGAACACTATTTGCTCCTAAATGAGGCATAAATGTTTTAGGATTTCATCAGTGGCCTTCTAATTTAACGTAAGATTATTCTGATTTAACCTCAATTTGATACAATTATTTTTCTACAATCACCAAGAAAATTACTGAAATTCACTGACAAGTCAACTTCAAGATTTTGTAGCCATTGCACATTCGTACTATTTATATCATCTATCTTTGACTATTTTAGTATTTTAGTATTTTGCATTTTCTTCTATTGTATTTTACATTTCATCTTACTGTTTACAGTTACTGTTTTTATGTTACCGTTAATTTCTGTTTTATCTTTCCCTCTTTCCCTTCGCACAATTTCTACAAAGGATGCACGATATTATCGGCATATTATCAATACTGGCTTTAAGATTAAATGTTGCATATCAGCCAGCACGTCAATATCCAATATATTATTTTAAAATAACTTTTAAAATAATAGGCTACTGTTTCCTTGATTAAACGCCCGAGTCAACGCCATGTTTCACATGTTCCCTTATGTTTACACATTTGTCATTTAGGCCACATTTGTCCTGGTTGTGGGTTTTGTTCTGATTGTCTGAGGGAGAGCATCATCCAGTTTGAAGTAGGGTGTGTGTGACTTGTTTTGTTTAAAAGCAATTGTCATTAATAAATATGACATGTTTTACTCACTCCAAGTTTGAATATTTTTCTTCTTTTGTACAAGGAATGAATATTACGTCATTTTAAGCCTTGTTTTTTTTATGCCTGAATTTGCTGGCGGGTCAACATGGTAACAGTATACGTAATAATACTGGTATCGCTTATCAGCCAAATGAGTTGTAAAATATTAGCATATCAGATAATAGCAAAAAAAAATCCAGTATCATGCATCCCCCCACACACACACAGCCCCTCCCTCTCACTAGCAGCTGAACACATGAACACTAACTGACGTTCACAACACAGAGCTGGCTGCTGTCGCCAACATAAAACTAACTTCACATGGCAAGTACTGCTGCTGGAGGGCCCCGAGAACAGTTTTGGTCAAAAATGAAAGAAACTAACGGTGGTATCGAAAAAAGGAGAGTATTTCCCCAGGTATTGGTATCAAGTTTTAAGTTCTAGTATTATTGCAACCCCAGTGATGACCCGGAAATCTAAATCCTGCCATCAGAAGAAGATTAAATTTTTGGTCAGAATAGACGTTAAAATCAAGTTAAGTCTAATGATTCACATTCACAATGAAAATAATGGCAATAATTAATGGCAGAACAATTAAAAAAAAAAATTCAGTAACACTTTAAGGCCTTACACCACTTAAGATTTCAATAAAATCATATTTAATGTTCCTGGTTAATTTTTGCAAACGTCATTAGTGAGCACATGAACATGCAAACATGACTAAAATGTTCATGTCACCCAAACTGAATCACATGGGAGTAATTACAGGAAAGCAACACTTTCTGGGGATTAATTAGCTGATTGTAACCGTGTGTTGCGACCTGCACATTCACCACACTGTTTAATTCTATTATTTTTGTGATTTCAGAATGAGGTGTGTCTCCTGAACTAAGCCTCAGAGATCTGACATGAGCTGTTAAACCTGCAAAAATCCACACTGTTTTATTTTTGTTTTGTTTTTTCTGGTTCCTCCACTTCTCTAAGTAAATCAGTGAAGCACTTTGCCCCTGGCTTCACAGAATAATTACCATGTAATGAGAAGACTCTGGAGACTCAGGCATTATAAGATAAATCACATGCTGCTCAGGTTTTTAAAAGTCTTTCAGATGCATCCCAAGGGTTCCCTCTATGCTTTGAGACAATTACACTGCAAAAAGTGACACACATAAGAGATGTGGTCTTTTTACAGTGTGTGAAGTCACACAATATACAAGTTTGTCACTTTAATAGCTGAAATGTCATGGCAACGCCTTGAGTGAAAAATGTGAAAAAAATATAATAAAATCAAATCTCCAATAAATTAAATGTGCCTGGCATTTAAGCTGCAATTGTAATGCATAAGAGGTGCTTGAGGGCAAGTAGTTTTATTTTAATAAGTTATATTAAAGGAGAACTTTTTGTTTTTGCACATTAAGTCGAATCATAGGGTTCATTACGACCACAAACAATAGTAAATAGTGATATTATGACGAATGGCGCAGTCCTGAGAGCTGGAGCTTGTTGCTGACTTCATCGTGAGCTGAAAACAACGGAGAGGAAGGGGCACACATCAAATACGCCCAAAAACACAACAAACGCTTGTTTAAAAGATGTGAAACTCACCAAATGTTTAATAATGTCCTTTTTCACTGTATTATGAATGTAAACATATACCCTGAAAAAGGCTCTTTCAGCTGCTTCAGAAAACAAACAAACAGCTGTTTCCTGGTTCTAAGCTGGTGTTTAACTTTGTGTTTCAGTGTCTGAACATCAGCGGAACATAACTGGCCATTTGGTGAGTGTCTCATCTTTTAAAACAAGCATTTATTGTGTTCTTTGACAGATTGTCTAAGTGCCCGTGCCATGAACCTGCGTTGTTTTCAGCCAGAACTCAGCTAGAACGGAACTCCTCCTTTGACAGCTGAACACCACGTGCAGCATCTCGTAGATCTTTCAGATCTTTGAATCAATGAGAATCAAGTGATTTATCTTAAATCCACAGAAGCTGTCAATATAAATTTGTATCTAAAGTGAGATTTGTTCAAATGTCTTGAATAAAGTGTGCAGACAGAAATCGTTTTCTGAAGCATGTCGTTTTGTTCGGTGCAGGTTGCGCGGCTGGTGCCAGTGGGATTGATCTGGGAGTGGAGTTATGAAATTTGAGGCTCCTGTGGTGCAGACAAACATTTAAGAGGCTGAAAAGTTCTGCTGGGAAGCTTCGAGACGCCCGCAACACAGAAGGGCACCGCTGAAATCTAATGAAATGATTTGCTTGGGATAAAAACACAAACCTTACAGCACATTTCACTTTTAAAATCAGCTCACCAAAAATATCGCAACTCTGGAAAGGTGAGACTCAGTCGCTCCTGTTTTTCATTTTAAACTGAAAGGCCTCTGTTTTTTTGTTTGCTTGTTCTTTTTTAAAGATTTTGTCTCATTTTATGCATATTTGGCTCCATGCTGTTCGTCTTTTTCAAACAAAATGGCAGAATTATTAACTCATGACAAACAATGTGGCGACCCCTGTTTATTCTTCCATTTTTTTCAGCAATAATTGCTAACATGGACAAAGTAATGTCTTTAAGGAAGATGGATCGAGCGCTTTCCTTCAGGACAAAGAAAAGTTGGAGGATGAGTGATGTTATGTGTAAATGGGAGGTTTTGCACTCGCACCTGGTTAAAATGCCATTAGACAGCAGCAGAGGCCTAATCAGTCACTCACAATGGATAACAAGGTCTGTATGCTGGTGTGAAAACACACACACACACACACACACACACAAGTGTCCCATCTTCATCTCCTCTCTCCACATCATCAATACTGTAAATGGCCTGGGAGGAGATCTAAAGCAGACATGGTTCCAGCACCCTCACACACTCACACACTCACACACACACACACACACACACGCATGAGTGACATTTGTGTCCGTTAGCATGCGAGCCAGTTGTTGCCTCTCATCTCATGTTTGTGTGTGCAGAAGCTCCTCTTGGAGAGCGCCGAGCCGAGGAAGGGTCTTATTACTGCTGCTCTTCCTCTCGCTTCACTAACCATCTTCACTGTCTGAGAGCGCCGTGAGAGAGGAGAGTAAAGTAGACAGAGGGAAAGAACGACGGAGTCAGACAGAGGGAGAGAGCAGGCAGCGAGGCAGAGGAGTGGGTGAAGAGGAGATCAAGTGTGTGGGTGTGTGGCGAACATCTTTATGCTCAGTATGTTTACTTTAGCGTACAATGTATGACTTAAGTCTCTGATCCTGTGTAGGTGGTTTCTGCCATCTTCCTGTGAGGTTCAAGTGTCCATGAGCATGTATGTGTGTGTGTGTGTGTGTGTGTGTGTGTGCCAAGTGTGGGAGTGTATATGCACATATTGCCCAGCAGTGTCAACGTGAGGTTACCTTCACTCTCATTGTTCACAAAGACATTGCAGTGAAAACTGACGCTGTTTTGTTTTATGATGCTGAAGTGCATCAGTTCATCAGACGTTCATCACAGTAATGATGTGATAACCTCTTTGAGATGGGTGTGTGTGTGTGTGTGTGTGTGTGTGTGTGTGTGTGTGTTAGGGTTAGGGTTAGAGAGAGCCATTTTAAAGAAACTTTCATTCACACCAAAATAGAAATGTATGTGTGAAAAAAGGTGAAAGTGTCCAGCTCTGCTACTGACCCAACAGTTTCCAATAATTTACTGTATTCTACAAAATATAAAAATGGTAAAAATGTTGTCATGTGCCAAATCTAATATAAAAACTATAACATTTTCATTGATATTTAAATTAAAACTTATCATTTTCTATTGTAATTTTGAAAAAAGATGACATTTTCAGTTCAGTTTGCAGAGATATAAAAACAGACACACTGCTGCTGCAGGAACATTTGCAACTTCTGACTGTTGAATGACCATTAATCTTTTTTTTTTTTTTTTTTTAAACAAAACTGTTGTTTCGAGATTTTTGTAATAGACTAAATGCTTCAGGACGAGTTGCATTGCTTAGTTCTCCACCATCAAACGTTCTTCATCTTTAATGATCATTTATTTATGAGGAAACTGCACTTTCCTGAAAAGCCACTTTCTAGTTTTGCATTAACGGAAATCCTTATCCACTAAACAGAGCGATTTGAATCCTGGTCGACTCTTAAATTTAATAAGATTAACAAAGCATCTCTAATCCACAAACAAGCAGGACTTTGCAGCTTTATAAAACCTCTGTCAGCCCTGCAGCCTTTAAGACGCTTTGACTGCTGCTCAGTTCACCAAAACACTGAAAAAAACTCTAATAGTATTGAAATGTTGCATCTTTTACTATAGAAGGAGCCTCTGTAATGTCTTTGATAATACCTTTTATCATCTCGTATCCCATCATCTTTGTCCAGGACTCGTTGTCACATCCACACAAAATCCTGCATGTTGGTGTTTTTATGAGCGAAGCTTGTCGAACTGCACAACCACACAAAGAGTGTAATGACAGTGTTTTATCTAATAAGATCAGCAGCACTCTGTCTAATCCTGCTGCCACCACCTCCACTGTCAAAGGGGCAACATTAGCATTTTTATGGCACAGCGACGGAACACAAATGTCATCATGATTTCTGGTATCAGCTTATATTACTCTCGTTAAGGCATCGGGCTACAGAAAACCACTCTCTGGATGGAAATACAACCAATTGATGTATGCTTTGTATTCCAACATGGAGGAATAAATCCAGCGCCGCGGTCCCTCAGCAACGCCGTGTGATAAGTCAGCCGGCAGCTATCAGAGCAAACAGGATCACAGCCGTTACAGACACCGGCGTCTGCTCTCTTCAGCACACGTTAACCAGGTTGGAAAAGTGATTAGGTACACATGTAATAACAAGTAATGTAAGTACCTCAGTTACTTTATCAATGTAATGTAACTTGTTACTATTTAAAAACTTTTTTTAGTGCTCGACACTACACCACCGATCAGGCTACAAACCTGCAGATGTTTCCTCGGCTTTGACGTGGAAACTTTTGACAGTAACGTTGAACGCTGTTCTGGCTGAGCCCTTTTTTAATTTCTGAATTTTTTCCTTTTTTTTTAAATTACCAGCACCGCAAAGCATTTTTATCCATACACACGGTGGAAACTCTCAGACAGGTTGTTTAGCTGCGGTCGAATGTGGACTGATTTAACTGGCAGACATGGGACACTGCAAATTCAAACAGGAGCACCAATCAAAAGCATCAGAACAGCATCAAACTTTACTAAACAACCTTGACTGGAAATGTTAAAACAAAGCAACAAGATGAATATTGTTCAACATACAGCCTAAAATTTTTACAGAAAATATCCTGATGTATCTTCCTTTGGGATCACTGACATTTTCATAAGTAACTAATTCGTAACATCTCAGTTATATGATGATAAATTCTAACTTTCAACAGTTTAGTTTTCTTACTATTGCTACTGATAGTTGAATGATAATTACCAGCGGGACCTCAAGAGACGAATCATTGCTGTAACTTAATCCAAAATGTTCAAAATTGAGAAACATTACCGAACACCTGTCCATTAAAACACTTCTCTTTCTTTTCAGCATCTACGTCAACATTTTAAACCCTCTGTAGCTAGCCGGACCGGCTTCCCAGTCTTTCCTTTCTGGGATTGGGTTATGCCCCAGTGACCTCAGGAAATACTCAATAAAACGTATTGATTGAAGGGAAACCAGAGCAGAGCTAAAAGAGTGCATGTGTGCACAACACAAAGACTGTTAAAATAGCAACACGGATGAGCCCGAGGCAACCCGATACAAGCATGAAACGACAGATCGAATCACAGGCCAGCAGAGCAGAGGCCTGATGAACCCGAAGCTTCACGACGTTAAAAGTCGACTGCTGGGAAGAGTCTTTTTTAAAGTGTCCATTTATGTGCTCACCTCACAGAGTCGTGTTTTTATGCACTTCCCTGGTGTTAATGCATGTATGTGTGTTAATGTAAAGTGAGGCATTACTCCAAAAGACCACTTATGCTCGCTCAGCATCTTCCTGTATGTTTTTGATTTTGTGATTTAATTTGGCGGGACGACTTGAGCCCTGTGATGTGTTTAGAAAAGGTGAAATCTCTGAGGCAAGCAGTTTCCCGGAAAGGCTCAGACAAATGTTGCACTTATTATTCACTGAGTGAGTTCAGACACGTCAGTGCATACAGACAGGTAGATATATTTTCACAATGCATGCTGCTGAATAAATGTTTGTTTGATGTAAAACAGACAGATTCTTTTACAACTCTCTCCCCTGCATTCAGGTCCTGATTTTGGGACATTAATTTAAGGTCATGTCACCTTGCTCTAGAATAAAATAACTTTAAATACATTGGAAACGAATTGAAATCAGTTCTGTCTCATTGTATTTTGCCCACATTGTCTCATTAGACGTCTCCTGTCTCGATTAAGCTGCAGTTGATGTCGGCAATGCTCAGGGAGTCATTAATTCGAGGCGAGCGGCTGAGCGCCTACAGGCCCCACATGACCTGTAAGGAGAATTAAAACGCAGCGACACCCTTGATGTGGGTTTTGACTCAATCTCATTGTGTAATTCTACCAACCATTTTGTCAAGTAACCAAAAAATCTTCAAAGCCCAAAGCAAAACAGGCCATTTTCGAGTGTTTTGTTGATCAATGGCACATTTATTGTCGAGGCTGGGAAAATTGACAGTCTGATGAAGGTTCAGGATACTTTTGAATGTTAGTGGCGGAACAAAAACTATAATCTCCAGTTACACTTTATGGACATGAGCATCGCCTCTGACTTAGGAGCTTTTTGCAAAGACAAAACATCATCGTTCAGTCAAAACCCTGATCACAAGAAAACATAATCGCACAGCACTTTAATGTAAAAAACAATAAACTGCGGTCATTCGTTGAGGTGCTGTCAAGAACTCACAGGATCTCCAAGTACTGTAGGAAACAAATTTACACAACACCATCTGAAGTCCTCTAATGTCTCTAGTTATTTGTGCTCTGAAATTATTATCCATGTGCACAAATGAACAACAAAGAAATATGTTGAGTGGAAAATTTAAACGTGAAAGTAGCCAACAAGTTCATTTAGCTCATTTCGATGTTAAAATGTTTGTCCAAACACGGTGACATTACTTTACGTGGAGGAACAACTTCAGATTTTTCAGGCTCTTAAACATGAAACAGCAGCTGCACGCCCTGTCAACTCATCAGAGAAGCTACAACAATTTGTCACTTTTCCTCTTTATTCCACTACAATAACCTGAAAACAATCATTCATCACAGATGGACAGATTATCATCGCTTCTCTTTACTAGGCTCTGTACTATGCTTGCACAATGTTGGATTCTTTGCCAATATCCAAAATGCCAATATTTAAGAACTCATTTGGCCGATAATCAATACTGACACCAATATATATGTATATTTTTTCCCTTATACGGAGTTGCAGAGATCATCAAGTGTCTTCTGTAGTGGAATTTACACACAGTATCCACACTTTTACCATGTTGGCCCACCAGCGAATGCAGACATAAAATACAAAAATTGAAAACATGTTAATTCATTCTTTGTGCAAAAGAGGAAAAATAATTAAACTTTGTGTGAAACGTCGTATTTATTATCACAACTGCTTTTAAACAAAACAAGATACATTCCACTAGTGTTGTCACGATACCAAAATCATGACTTCGATACAATACCTGTCCAAAACATCTCGATACCAATACTCAAACGATAGTAAAGCTGGGCATACACTGTGCGATTTAAGCCTGTTTTTACCCAATTATTGAGCCATATGACTCATTTTAGAGTCGGGACGAATTTTGGCTTCATCAGGCGTCATTTGCTGTGCAGTGCACAGGGGGGAGTGAGGGTCGATCATCTGCTCCCGAACGGCCATCGGACAGTCAGATGAATTTCTGGTCGGCCAACTCTGGCTCACGCACAGTTGAAGCAGAGCAATGAGCCGACTTCCCAATGTCAGAGCATTTATTTTTCACTGCGCCTGCGCCAGATGACAAACAGAGCGTCTGAACACCAATTGCTACCCTGATTAAAACTAATGTTAGCAATTAAAGCTGCAAGCAGCGTTGAACAGGCCCTCGCAGACCTCCGCCCGTCGGGGAGGGCCGCAGTCGGGGAAAAAGCAGTAAGCACTGTATACAACACAGCAAGTTCGGTGAAAATGATACTCGAACTTTCCTAAGAGGCTTACTTCCTGTTCCCAGTAGGGGGCGCTATGTCCGTGAGCTGATGTTGGCATGTCAGTCTCCTCAGAGGGGCATTCTAAGCACACATTTAAAATTTCAGACAGATTGGATGACGTAAAGTGAAGTTACGACTTCCTGTCCATGGCGAAGACCGCCGTCGTCATGGTGCTGGCGTTTGATGGAACCTCCCATGGTTAGTTATTCAGCATCAACAGTGTGTAAACATTAATCAGATCAAAATACAATAGAGTCAGTCAAAACTTCATTTATAGAATAAATCACGTCATTTCCTGTTGCCAGCAGGTGGCGCTATGACCATCAGTGGACTTCGTCACACAGATGTGTTCAGGCTGGCACCCTTGTGAAACTTTTGAAGTTTGGTGCACATATAACTATGTACAGTGAAGTTATACACATTTCGTTGTTCATGGCTAGACGCTCAAAATGGCGGTCCCGTCACGGCGTGGCATTAACCTAAAACAAAAGATTTTAATAGCGTTTTTAATGTCACATGGCTAAAGAGCATCCACACCATATTTCATGACTTTCAGATCAAATTTGTGGGAGTTCATTAAAGGGCGACACATGTCAGAATCAGCTCACGTCCTGTCGCCAGGAGGGGGCGCTATGAGTATGGCTGAATATCAGCATGTTAATGGGTTCGGGGCGGGACTCTCATAATACACATAAAGTTTCATGCACATTGGACAATGTACAGCGGAGTTATAAGCATTTCGTTTTTCTTGGCGAAATGCTCACAATGGCGATTTTCATCCATGTAAGTTAAAGGGGGCCCACGGGGCTGCAGTGTAGGGGGCGCAAGCAAGCCGTTTAGCCCCACATGTGACTGGGTTCAGGGCGGGACTCTTATCATGCATGTAAAGTTTCATACAGTGAAGTTATAAGCATACCATTTTTCTTGGCGAGATGCTCAAAACGTCAGCCCCAAACGTCCACACCGTGACTCCGATTCTGACAATTTTAATAACTTTTGATCCCAAAGGGGTCGAGAGCACGCCCAGCGATTTTCATGAGAATCTGATAAAATCCCTCGAAGGAGTTCGTTAAATTCCTATGACTGAAATTGCCAAAAATGACCTTATTTTGAAACTTGAACTCGAAATAGTGAGCTTCCTGTCGATCTGCCAAAAAAAGTCCAAGCGCTCAAATCTACTCGTCTTGGCATGCTCTACATGCCTATTAAATTTCATCTTCCTAGGTCAAACCAATGACTTTTTCGGAATTTTTAGATGTTTCTAGCGGGCGCTGTGGAGCCGTGTGGCCACACCCACTTGCGAAGCCAATAAAATACGTACATTTTTACCACGACTGATTTTTCTGCCAAGTTCAATGAGTTTTGGAGTATGTTAAAGCTGCAAAAAAGGCAGTTCATTTATCCAGGTTTATACTAATAATTCCAGCAGGAACCTTTAGCATTCCTCATGTTATCTGTCAAATTAACAATAGTAAAAGTAGCCAGCTTGACGTTACTTCCAAGCCATCTTCGAGTCCAGGTGCACCGGCGCCTCTTCTTTTTCGGGGGTTCGGTGCACAGGATGGCACAAATGACCAGGGCAGCGCGCTTCTCCCTCGTTAGCATTGCTGCTAATAAACAAACCTTACTCGAAAGCATTCAAATGAATCTTTATTGACAAGTGCCAGTTGCCAGGACGGTCAACAGGAGTCGATGGGCCGTTTTGACGATCGGACCGCACAGTATGAGCACATAAATCATGAGCTTTGGCTTTACGTCGCAGTCGATTTATTTGTACAGTGTGAGTGGGAATTTAACAACATTTATAAAATCGTACTGTGCACTGTGAGCTTAAGACAAAAAACTTAAACACCAGGAAAAGTAATGAAATAATATATGACAGTTCTGATGTGATAGAAATAAAGGGCTTTATAAAAAGGACAACAGAGGATATGTATTTATGCTACGTCTGAGCTGTTTTATTGTCAACTTAACTTAACATTCTGACTGTTGAAATTTACTTTTAATGGAAATCTGACATTTAGCCATCAGTTTTGTCCTGTATCGAAAAGTTTACAAAGTGCACACAAGTGGCAGCTTTTATATCATCTACTGAGTGGATTTCCTTAATGAAATAACTACTATTAGGAACTAATCCTTCATTCTTACACTAAACACATTAGATGAAATAAACTCAGAAATTTCTTTGATAGGATTTATTAATAAAACATTGAAATTATTATTTTAACAGTTTAAACTTCAAAATCTCAAATGAATATATATATATATATATATATATATATATATATATATATATATATATATAT
>JAQLOL010000024.1:28729041-28739642 GCA_029783665.1 Naso thynnoides | reverse complement strand
TTCATCAAACACCAGCTCCGCAGAGACGCCATAATTAGCCATGGGAAGGAAGTTGTTGTAACTTCACATTATTCGATCTGTCTGAAATTTTAAATGCATGCTTAGAATGCCACTCTGACCACACTGACATTCCAACAATGGCTCACGTACACTGCGCCCCCTACTGGGAACAGAAAGTAGGCATGTTCTCAGAATTATTATGTCATTTTCACCAAACTGTGTCGACAACGCTCATTGCTACTGCGTGCCTGTAGCCCGACAGCGGCCCTCCCCGACAGCCGCAGGAGTGCGAGGGCCCGTTCAACGCTTCTTGCAGCTTTAATTATTATTTTTCCTGACTGACTAATGAATGAATTAAACATTTTTTGCAGTGCACAGTTTGATCAAACACACAAACAGCTTTTTCTTACACAGATTTTTAATATAGGTTCTCACTCTGATCATACACACACTCACACACACAGTGTTATCGTGTTCAGTTCTCTTGAATCACACCGCGCCATCCATCAGCAAGCTGTCAGATGTGACCTTCAACTTGAAAAAGAGAAACAAGGAGAATCAGCCAGAGCAATAAGTAACAAAAAGAAGACGATGAAGAGGAGCAGAGAGGGAAACATACAGAGACGAAGAAAAAGACGGAAATTGATCGATGGTGGCCGGACACAGAAAGTCAGGGTGAGATGTGATGGGCGCCGGACCTCCATCCTGCTGAGATTAGCATGCTGACATCCGTACAGAATTCAGTGGAGCTTGTCATGTGTCCTAACACTGCCAGCTCTCAGGGAGTCTGCACCACACAAGCTCATATTCAATTTAAACCTGACACTTTTAAAACATTTTTCATTGATTCCTCGCTGTCAGAACACTTGTGAGGACTCACACCAGTAGCAGGACGGAGAAGAGAAACCTTGTTGAACTTCAGAGAAATCTTCGCCGAGCTCTGAATTCAGTCAGAGTGGATCCACCATACACGGAGGGAATGTGTCGTGTTGAGTCACAAATAGAAAGTCACTAAATGACAGAACATGTAGAGAAAGATTTATTTGTAAAGCAGGAGCTATCTGACCACCTGTGGTTAAGTGTTGGTGTTTAAATCTCTATCACAGGAGCTTTGGAGTAGAGCCCTGCACTGGACTGTTTTCTCAATCCTGCTTTCGCCGGATTTCTGACAATCACCGCCCGCTCCCGGGCTTGCATGTTCGACTCCCGCCCACACCCGCAAAAATATTCCCAACATTTTACTCCGAGTGCAGAGTTCCATTCCTGTTTGTAATAATGCGTTGACATTACTGTCCTTTTGCAAAAAAAGGCTAAATACTAATCACTATTATTATAATGCAGTAAGTTCACCTTTTCTAAGAAAATTGACATAATTTATTTAGCTTATTATCTTAGAACATGTGAATGTTTTTTTCTCTCCGAGGTCGTTTTATTTTGCTCTGGGACTCTGTGTCTTAACACACCGATCAAGAGCAGGTTTCTCCTCCTCATTTAAACGAAACAGTTCTACAGAATTTATTGAATTATTAAATGTATCAACTGCTTTAAAACACTGAAAATTCCATGCATAAATGACAGAACAAAATTTTGAGGTGCTGGAGAGTGAAAAATCGTGTTCTACTTGGAGAGAGTGAAGAATTTACTGTTCTAAGCATTCAGAATAACATAGAAATCAGTTCAATAAACAGACTCCTAAAAAAATATCTTCATGTAGAGTAAAGCACGGCACACACAAGACAATACCTGATGTGGGCTTATTTTTATTGGCCAAATCACTTTCTTTTAGCTTAGGAAGCTTGTCAGTGTAGAGCCGCCCATCCCCATCAGCAGCAACGCTGAAACCGCTCGCTCCCACAACATTGGCGTTGGGTCCCGCGGGATCCCAATCTTAAAGCAAGGCTCTACTTTGAAGCACCAGGAGGAAGCATTAGCTTATGAGACCAGTGACTGTGGTACAAACAGAGCAAACTACCCAACAGCAGCTGACATGACAGTACGCAGCATTTAGCATTTCTGCAACAAGGAAAGCAAACTGTTCACTGGAAAGCAGCCAGAAGACATCAGAAAGAAGATCTGACATCTTTTCCTCTATAAAATCTGGTGCTGATACAAGGCCTGGTTGGACACACTGTAGATCACGTCTGTCAAAAGAGACTGAGCTGGTGGACGGACTTCATGTACATGCTGTGCCTGAGCAGACGACCAATAAACAAGCTGTCGACAAGCTGATGACAGTTCAGAGTAAAGCAGGAGGAACCACTGAAAATCTCAGATTCAGAGCTGAATCGAAGCATTTCTAAATGACAAATGGCTTTGATAAGTGTAGTTTTGTGAATGAATTTATTAAGTAATCATCTTTGCTCTGTGTCTGCAAACAAAGTAATCTCTCCGTGAGACAGCAAACACAGGAAGCAACATTAAAGGTTAAATAGCCGGCTTGCCAATATGTGACTTTTAATTTAGTTCAGAAAAATGTTGCTTGACAACCTCAACAAAACCAGAAATCCATATGAGACCCTGAAACACTGACGACACTAGTGAGCAGATTTTAGGGCAGCTCATTTTAGTCTGACAAAGCAAGGAGCTGCAATACCTCATTTAGGCAGAAATGTAGGCTGACGTCTGTGGTATATTTAGGAAAAGCAGTAGCAGAAAACAATTAAAAAATAAAGTGAAAACAAGCCATGTGGAGGAGAGGTGAAGATGAGGAGGTGGAGAAACAAATTAACACCCTATCAGGGTATTTGTAGCACACTTAGAGTTTGCATGTGTGGAGGTTTATTACAACACTGAGTAAAAACTGATGACAACTGTTCAGGTCGGACAGGAACTAAAAATCCAAACACTGTGTTGAATCCAGCTGTACTATAACAGTGATATTTAATCATGGAACACTGAGTTTAAATGCATGTAGCTACATTTCTTCATGTTGAATAAGGTGTTTTCTAAAATGGGAAGGAATTAGGCTAAATATACACCACAATTCCATGTGCTTCAGGGGGTAATTTAGGTAAATTGCAGTAGTTTTAAGATCTCATTACCTGGAGCAGCAGTAGTGGTTGTACTGTTAATTTAAATGCATCTAAGGCAAAGCACTTCTGGCAGGGAAAAAGATGCTTTATGTGATCCAAAGCAGAGCAAGTGACAGCAGAAAGGAAATGAAATTTGCAGATAGGAAGGACCTCCAGCGGGCCACAGAACGAAGAACAGAGAATTGTTGCAGCATTTCATTTACAAGTAATGTTTTCAGGAGAAACTAGTACACCCGCAGAGTTCCTGTAACAAATCTTCACCTAAACAATCAGAGCATCCCTCAAAAGAGAGAAAGCAAAGACGCAGAAAGAAATTCACAAAGTAAGCACAGGCAAGCGAGCGGGCAAGTTGGAAGACAGATGGACGGAGAAACATATGGGCGAATAGATGGAGGGATTGGGGGTATAGCTCTGGACTGGAGGATTAAGCCACAGATTAATTCTTTAACCAGACAGGATGCAGAATTTGCACCGGAATGTAAATCATACTTCATGATCTGGGTGTCTGTGATGGCCTCTTACCTGCTTATCAGTCAGAGGAGTGGGGGTGTTACATAACCTTCCTTTGTGGGTAACAAGTGAGGCTTCTTTAACAGCATCACGTGTACACTTGTGCGGAAATGAAAAGAAACATTTGTACATGACAGCTTGCAAAGATCAAAGCACAACCTAATTCGCAGAGCCGAAATATATGGATATATATTTATATATGTGGCAAAGTTAAAGGAAATTGAAATTATCTCAGCCTGTTCAGTTTTTTTGGCTGCTGAGCAGACGTCTAATTACAAACAAGCTGGATGGAGGCCAAAGTACCAGTTCAATGACCAGATTTTAGGCTGCCAATTAAATCCAAAATCTAATAATTTGGTCTGAAATACACAAAGAGCCTCCAGATGAGACAGCAGATACACGAGGTCAGGTTTCTAATCTTGACCCACTGTTATGATCCTTTTTTTTAAAACAGTTTTAAATGAAAACATAAGCAGAAAACTTTAATTATGCCTTTAATTGGGTTAACGGATGAATTAGTTGAGGCTGTATTGACATTAAGTGACTCAGTCATCCACATTGTCAAAATACAGGGTTCTCGATTTGGCTCACATTAACCTCATTTCTTTGTCTCCTTTCAGCATGAGTTTCCTCTCAAACCTCCAATGGTTTAAAGCAGAGCTATTATTCTCATTTCTGGGTCTTTCATCTTGATTTTGGACTCCTATGTAGCACTTACTGACTGAACAGTAAAGTCTGTAGATCTACAGAAAACTGTGACTTGCGCCCTCTCTCTCCCTTTTATTTTCTGCATTCTTTCAAAACGGTCTCCGTCACTTAATTACTCCTTCCTCGTTCCCTAATGCGCCTCCACACTCGGCTGTACTCACAACTCCTTTACTGACACAAAATAAACACAGCTAGGGCGCTGATAAAATGTCACTTAAGGTTTCTCACTCTTCAACACGACAGAGCAACATGCGCTCCTTTAGCAGCAGTTTAGCTGTTAATCCAACTCATGTGCTCAAATCCACCAGAAACAGGAACACTTAACTTCTGCCTGGTGCTCGCTTCTTTAGGAAGGTTTAACGAAGATAACTCTGCAGAGCCGACTGAAACAGCCTGCAGGGCTCACTTACAAACGCATGAACCTCATCATGTGACGCTTTGACATCATTTAACACGAGCATCCGACAATATACCAACATTTATAGGTTAGAAAAGATAGAAAAGCATAATAGCTGTCCTTTAAAGTTCCTACACTGATTCAGCTGGAATAGACTTGTCATTGTAAAACTGTAATAAAATGCAGTAACTTTTGTTTTATTCATATTTATTTTCTATTTATATCATGCCTGTAATATGTCTGTCATGTTATTTTTTTATTTATTCCTTCTGTCATGTTGTTATGTGGGTCATGTAACTGTCTCCTAATGTTAATGTTGTCACTAAATGTGTGAGGTCACACCCATGCTTATTTTAATGAGTCACGACAATAAAGTTTTTTTTGTTTTTTTTAACTTTTTTTTCACACCTGGACTGCCAGGAATGCCATCTTTTCTCAAGGATTTTATTGTGTCTATTATTGTGTCGCAGAAAACTGCAACAGAGAGAAATCAGACTTTAGTTTTTTGTTTTTTTTGTTTTTTTAAGAGTTTCATGTGTAAATTAAATGTCGGTGTTTTCAGATTGATTATGACACGAGTAGCAGTTCTAAGATGGAATCCAAAGCAACATCTTATCTTATCTTATCCCAAGTTGAGATCTGGTCACATGATAAAGGCCTTTGTTTAATACGACATGTTTCATTTGTACCATGTTAGATAAGACAGCAGGTGCACAACTTCAGTGTCTGAGGATCTTTTAGAAATAACAGTTGGGTCTTTCCTGTGCTGTCTGTGAAGGGAAAATGCAGCAGCCAACAAATGTGTCATAGGTAGAAGAGGGTGGAAAACACACCAGAGCAGCCTGCTGAGAGTAAGTGTGGAGGTGTGGAGGTGCGCTCTCTCTCTCTCTCTCTCTCTCTCTCTCTCTATGCTAATGGGATGTGAAGCACTTTGTAATGCTCTGCATATGATAATAGTCCCCACGAAGAAATGCATCACTCCAGTCACATTAACACATTTCGCTCTATTTTCACACTCAAGCTTGACACTGGATGACTTGCCACCTGGCTGACTGTTCTTTCGCCTGTCTGGCTTTGTGTCTGTCTCCCTGCCTGCCTGTTGCTTTTAGAAGTCAGTCTGCCTCTTGTTTACTGTAAGAGCAAGAGCTGTCTGCCTACCTGTCTGTCTGTCTGACTGTTTGTCTGTCCATCCACCTGCTGGCCTGCCTGTCTCATTATGTCTGAATCCACTTTCCACCTGTCTGACTCTTCATCCTTCTGGCACACCGCCGTCTACAATTACAAAATGTTTTAAAACTTTTAACCCCAAAAATAACTAGCCTAAAAACACCACAGACAAAAGATTTTAAAGATTTATTTTAAAGTTTTGTGAAAAATCGCCACAGACAAGATTTACCAAAATACTAACTTGCATCCTTTCCAAACTATTAAAGTCCAAATTTGTTTGTTTTCTATCAACTTTTCTGTGAAGCTTTCTCAGCTTGTATGGCTCACATCGAGGTCCTAAAATCACTGCAGTTTATAATACAAATGTTCTCTTCTAGGTGCTGAAATCATCTCAGGGCATATCTGCTTATGCTTACATACTGGATGTAACGGTCTTCCTTCTGTCTGACGGGGCCAAGCACTAAGCTTGAGTTTAACAACATGCAAATCATCATGATATCAAATGACTCAAATGGCAGATAAATTGACTTTTGACTCTTGAATTACCCATAACTCAAAATATTTGTGATAATGAACCTGAAAAGGCCAAACTAATCGGCTACTCTACACTAAATAATACAGGTGAGTATTCTTAAGAGTCCAAAACCCTTTGACACCTGCAAATGCTTTTTATCATTATTTTTTGTTCTAAAAACAGATACAGCAGTATCCCATCACTGCAACCATAATATTTTATTGATGCTGCTCCAGTTTTTTCCCCTCAATTAACCCTCCATCCAGAAGGAGGTCAGAAGTCAGGGTCGGCCGTAAAACAGTGACTCTGAAGGCGGGAGAGATTCAATGTGTTGCCCCTGCAGGAAGGGTGTTTGCTTACATGAGGGTTTAAGTCTGCAGAACAAACTCTGCTCTCGCCGCATTAACCTGCTGACCCTCAAGCTTGTTTCATCTCATGCGGTGGGGAAAAGCAAACACAACCACTTCCTGTATCTGATAAAACTGGGGCTGTACAGATGCACCGTGACAGAGATACAACAGAAGCTACATAGTTTGCAGAGCTTCATGGATCCACCCGTCACTGTGGAGCACAGTAAATACTGCAGATCTGACGGCGCGCCTCAGTAGTGTCAGACTTCAGCACTGAGATCAGTTTCCCTCAGAATGCTAAAGCTCTCCTTCATCCTGATTTCTGACTCGCCTGAATCTGTTCATGAATGACAAACAGCTTTGTTGGAGCTCTCTGTGGTTCTGAATCCACGAGGAAGGTCACAATGGAAATATACTGGAGCTCTCCACGGTCCTGAAACCTCAGGAGCTCGCTGTGGCACGAGGACCCTCATTCTTCCATCAAGCCTTGTTGGCAGGGTGTTTCAGGTGTCCACAACGATACAGAACACAACAGTCATTTGTTGCACTGGAGTCAGAATACCTATGAGCCGTCATTGGTCCTGAAACAACCAACTTATTCGAATCCATCCACAAAATACAAGAAATATTGTCGGAACAACTCATGGTGTTGGTCACGTAGGTGCTCAGCGTGGCTCTGAAAACACATCAGCTCAGTCCAACCACTCAGAACGCTTCTTCAGAGCTCTCATTGGTCCTGAATTCCACTCAATCTGTTTTTGAAATTTAACCATAAACTGCATGTAACTGTGTTGAACTTCGTTAGAACTGTCCGCGGTGCTGAAACCATGCGGGGATCCTCTGTGCTGGAGCTCTCCGTGGTGCTGAAACCACAACAACTCTGCACCTACGGTGGGACTCAAAGTGCCCTGGAAGAGCTCTCCATGATTCTAAATCTCAGTCATCTTGTTTGAATCTATCCATGAGCTACAAGCAGCTTGATCAGATGTCTGTGCAGATATTTTTAGGCTGCTCTTTCAGATCTTTCTTCCAAACAGAAGCTCTCTCAGTGTGGAGCTGTCAGTGGCTCCTGAGCACTGCCCGGCTCCCTGTATGCTCCTGTTACAAAACCATGTCTCCGTCCTGTTGTGTCCGCTTGTTTTCTGCACTGTAATGAGGACGAACCGTTCGGACAAACTTAGAAATATCATCACTTATTCTGATTTTACAACGTGTTACTTTTTGCACAGTGATGCTGAGGCCAAATTACCAGTCGGGATGATTCTGGCCTCACCCTCCTCTCTCACTGCCTCTTTCCATCGTTTCCCTATCCTCCCCTGCCTCCCCTCGTCTCCCATCTTTTCTCATCTCACCCTCTCGTCTGCTCTCCTCTGCCCTCATCCTTTCTCGTTATCCTTTGTTACACATAATCTGCTCCTTTGCCTCCCCTCTTCTCTCCCTCTACTTACGATTGCCATCTCTCCTTATCTCACCCTTTTCCTGACTCTGTGATCCTCACCCCTATCCTTCATTCTTTGCCTCCCCACTCTCCTCACCTCTCCTCCCTCTTGCGTTCTCATCTCCTAGCCTCCTGCATAATAGATGTTGCTGTAACGCCAGTCAACTGGAGCGGCATGATGAGACAGCTTTAGAAACAGAGTAAGACGGACGGACGGACAGACAGAAGGCTCCACAAAAATGCGCGCAAGGGCGCAAACGGATGCATGCGTGCACGCACGCACGCACGCATGCAGACATGCACGCACACATTCCCGCACACACGGCGGGGCTGCCAGCCGGGCCAAGCAGCACACGAGAGTGAGACGCCAAAATACCAAAAAGGATTTTCACCGTTTGAACCGGCGGAGAGAACACCGTCACCGGCGCTAACGCTAAATGAGAGCGCTCTGAATGAAACGTCTGTAGCCTGAGAGAACGGCAGAGCGCACTGACGGTGCCAACACAGGCGCAAAGAAAGAGCAGTCACACACAGCGCGGGGTTATGGCAGAGCCTAATCACATTACAGCGATGATTCATTTCCTGGCCACTAACAATCTAACTATTGTTGGCACAGCGGAGAGCCTGGCATCCCTGTGGCTGGAGAAATAAATAATAAAAAAGAAAGAAATCAGCTGCATAGCAGAGCTCGGTCCCACCACGCATCCTCCGCCATCACACACACCCTGCATTATTAACAGCCGATCACTCAGCCTCACCTTCATCGATCTCCAGCTCCTCTCATCCCGTCCGGGCTTTTTTCTCCGGAATCCCGTTTTCTTCCGCTCTCGATCCGTCCACGAATGTCAGAGTTAAATCACAAGGCGAAGCCTCCAAAGGGCTCGGCGGCTGATCCCAACTCCTGCTGTCCTCTGCTGAGCGACTCCTCTCCCATCCACGCCGGGGGGAGAGAGGCTATCTCGGCAGTTTTCTGGGGCTGAGTGAGCGGGAGTGTGTGTGCGTGTGTGTGTGTGTGTGTGTTTGCGGGACCGGACAGCAGCAGAAGCAGCGGCAGCAGACGCGGAATCACTGGAACACACTTGCGCGCAGTCAAGCGGAAGAAAAACGAGGGCGAACCGGGAATCCAGGTGCCGGTGGTCTCACCGCGCAAACCCACAGCCAGCGCTCACGTACGCATAAATCCTCAAACCAGAAGGGCGGGCGGGTGTGTGTGTGTGTGTGTGGGGTGCTCACCACTACTGAAAAACTCACATAAGCTTCACATTCGCCTCTCAAAGCCCAAATAACGTTACTCCATGAACGCACCGAAAGTACCGGACACGGGAGCCTGTGCCATCTGGCTGAATTTACACGCAGTCCACAGAGACAATTCCACAGCGAGATGAAGGCAAGTGGCCCTGCAGTCTAAACACCTTTCACTCCGATTTCTGTCGTCGGGAGTCCGGAGAAAATCCGCGCGTAGCGTCGGTTGGTGCTCCAACAGCCAAAAGAAACTACACCCATGGGCGCCGAGGTGTCCTTGAGTGCGGATAACCTCTCCACTCCTCAGGCTGCTCTGCTCCACTAAAAACGTGCAGCTATTCCTCCAGGTAGGGCCCGTGACGAATGCAACGATTTCAATCCCAAAATATTCCGGTGAGGTTCGCGGTGTCCAGTCGCCAGCACGCAGGGCTGGAGGCGGGCTATTTTCCCCACAAACCCCCTCGTAAGGAGAGAGGATCCCGGTCCGGAGCCTTGAAACGGGTCCGGGCGGTGTCCGGCTCCGTCCTACGTGATGGGCGATAAATCACACAACTGACAACCGACTCCGATAATCCACCGGGAACACCTCCTCAAAGAAACAAAACACAGTTTCAGGAAAAACGGCCCATGTTGTCACAGCGACCGGAGCTCCGCTCTCAGCGAGCCAACGTCTCGGCGAACGTCTCTCGGTGGAGGCGCGCAGACCGACAGCGGGCAGTGCATACCGAAAGTCGCCTATTTTTCGAGGAAAAAAAAAAATAAATAAATAAATAAAAATCCCTCACCGTTGGAGACCGCGGTAATCCTCGCCGAGGCTTCGGAACGTCCCACTGTCGGTCACCTCCCTCCTCTGTCCGGTTAAATCTCCCGCATGTGATCCGTGCGGGACGATTCCGACGGACGGTTAAAGTTTAAATTTCAACCGCAGATTCCGGCGTGTGCTTCCCGCCCACTGGAGGCGGCTGTGGGCACACGTGGCTGACTGACTGACAGCGTGCACTCTAACAATGAGGACACACCCTTATCTGTCTATCGATCTATCGATCGGTCTGTCTGCCTTTTCTGCGGTCGGTTTGGTCGTGGGTTATTTTACGCAGCATCCCTCCCACAACCAGAAGATCCTTGAGGTATATTTTACACCCCCCTCAGCAGGCTACGTGGACTTCATTGGTCTTAAGAATGCATGTAGGTGAAGACACACCTAAGGATCACAGCTAACATTTAATACTTTGAAGTTAGAATC
>JAQLOL010000024.1:28712208-28722249 GCA_029783665.1 Naso thynnoides | reverse complement strand
GCGAAAGAGTGAATTACTTTCTGGTTTTCCAGCAATATTATAAAAATATAAAGTTTGAATTTGGTGCCATATCTCACTTTAGGTAAAAATCAAACAAACTGCGTTCATATTACTCCATATTTCATGTCCACTGTAAGTTATTTTATCTTTTAAAGCTTTAACACAGAGCTGAGGAGAGGTGCAGAAGTCTAGAGTTCTTTGAGACCAGCTGGATGACAATATGCTGAAAGGTTATTATGGAGTTTTTGCCCAGTGACACTAAAAATTAAAAATAAAAACCTGCCTACCACGGCTTGAACTGCAGCACACAATACTGGGGTTGTCCTTAGTTCTATCTGATAAAGATGAAAACAGAAGTAAAGGGATTAGTATTAAAAATGCTTTTATACACTGGATGTAAAAAACACCCACACACACAAAGGCAGTTCTTCAGCGTTCTAGTGTCCCTGTCCATCGCTGTGGATATTTCACACTCCTGCTAACATTAAGAAAGCAAAAGCCCACCAACAGAGGAGAAGTAACAGCAAAGCCTCTGTAAATTATGTTCAAGTAGGAACTGGCATCGATCAGGATCTGGGTCTTCCTGTCACACCACTGCCAGCTCTGCTGCTGCCCTCTGCTCATCGCTCCCCAGGCTCCGTGTTCAGCAGGCTTTGGGCATGTTTGTCACTGAGTGTGTGAGGCCAGAAAGTGGTTTTCTGAAGGGACTGCTGGTCCTCTTTGCTGTTCCAACAACAGTGTATTTAGTAAAAAAATGAAATAACAGAAATGGAAGGAATCTAATGAAAGCTCAGCCGCTGTTGTCTATTTTTACCAGTGCCCTTGTGCACTCATCTAAAATTATTAAGAACCATGCAGTCCAGACTATTGGCACGGCAAGTGCCTGAAAAACTAAACAGGTTTTTGTGCAGTGTCACTGCAAATAGGCACTTTTTTCTTAAGCTCATATAGGGGTATTTGGAAACTAATTATAGTCGTTATCAGGCCTGTAAACAGCAACACTTTTCACAGTTTTAATTACACACAAAAAGGCAAGTCAGCATTTTCCTAATCGCTTGGTGTTTTGTTCAGAGCATTTCTGCCGCACTGGCTCTCAGCCCATTAACTCAGATGGCCATAGGCTTTTGTAAGATTGATTACTCATGACACACGTCGGTCAAAACTGTGGGGAAAAACAGAACGTTACCTGCTTTGAATTTTTTCAGTCTTTTACTTGTACACCACAACAAACAAGCAACAAGAAGTGGAAAGCAGGTATCTGAGATGTGTGGAGGTCATGAGATGAGAGAGGAGGGGGATCTCTGAATGGAATGTTAAACTCACATTTTACCGTAAAAGCCACTGACAAAAATCTTCCAGCCAGTAGAAGCTGTTGAAATAGTAGATTGTAGTTTTGTTCTCATCACAAAACTACATGGTGTAAAGGCTGTAACAGTCCAGACTTTCGCTCTGAATTTTTTAATTAAGGCCTCTTGTTCTTGTTCATTGTCAGCTCACCATAAGCAGGAAGAATGACGATGTGTGTTTCTTCTAATAAAATTTCATTGTCCTGAGAGCAGGTTTAGGGTTACAGTAGCATAATAATGCTGTAGAACGCTGTATATGATCGTAAATATCCTAATTATAAGGCTTAATGTACAAAAAAACCCTCCTCCTTTAAATACAATTCAAAGACAAGATATTTAATTTTTTTGTGGTTTAAACTGTATTATAACCACTGTCTACTGCACGGACAGTTTCCCAAAGATTGCTATTGACAGTTCATTTTAATCTAAAGCATCCTCAGACAAAATCTGTTTCCCTTGCTGAGGATATCTGATCTCTGAAACAACCATTAATACTTCTTGTTCCCAGAACCCCTGAATTCTGTTTTTTTTTGTTTTGTTTTGTTTTGTCAAGACATCTCTGCCTGGAAGCCCTTCATGGCAATAAAATTTGATTTTTTTAGGTCATGCTGTAAGAGAATTTTCTTTATAGACAAGATAAATAACATCAGCACTTTCCTTTGAGGAGTGATCTCGCGTGGCAGAGGCAGAGGTGTTTCTCCAGAAGTGAGCAGCATGACACATTTAACCAGAACTCTACCTGAGAATGACACTGTCATCTTATTGGGCGAGTGAATTTTCATCTTCTCCCTTGCTGTATGGTGCAGTTGAATATGCACAGACAAACTGATTCCAGACTGCCAGAACCACTGTAAATTCTCTCAGCCCATTTAACAAGAGTTAAATAAGTCATAAAGAATGTGCAGGCCGTGGTACTCACTCTTCATTAGTACAACAAAGTAGTGTCTGCTGAGAGCGACCAGTCACGTCTGTCGGTCATAGAAGTCGACTCTGTTGATGCCCTCTGAGTTTCCATTAGTGTGATTATTTCATCTTCAAAGCAAGACTACATAACTGTTCTTGAACTGTAGTCAATGAGGCTTTAAGTGAAAAACCCATTGTTAAGCCCCTCTATTAAACTACAGTTGTCCAATCACAGGTTATATTTAGCTTCTCTTATTGAATCCATACTTCATAGTTTGTGTCGTATCATTACACAGTGCTGTGTGGTCATGAAGTTGTGTATGCAGCAGAGGCTTTCATACCAGTCAGCTGGAGACGGTAAAAACCTTGGTGCGGCGTTCTGGCTGACTCATGGAGCATGTTCATTGGTTAGCTAGCTGCAGCTATCCATCATTTCAGTCGGCAGTGTTGATGTCTGTCTGCAAAAGTGAGAAGCCTCCTGTTCTACACCTCAGTTTGAAATGAAGGAGCCATTGTTAACTACGATCTTGCAGTACTGAATCTGACATTGTCACTTATTGTAAAGTGCATATGTAAAGTATTAGACTGAAAAATTTGACAGATGTAGCAACAGCAACTGAGGAGGTCGAAGCTAAAACCATGGAATTATTTTAATGGGTTTCTGGATCATAGAGTTTTTATGAAGGCTGTGAAAAATCCAACCTGGCACATAATCGTTTAAATGCCTGTATCCCTCATGTTAGCCATTGTTGGCTAAAGTAATCAATCACAAAGTGACTGAGTATTGTTATAGTTAATGCATAGTAATTTAAACATCACGTCTAAATCTCCTGTCATGCAAATGTCCTGAGATATCCACTGATGTTGCCTCCAAGTGGCAATATGAAAATATTTTTCATCTCTCCCATACCATATGATATAAATCAGGTATTAGCACAGTGTCAGTTACATAATGATGATGGCGAATACCAAATGTCAGGTAAGAGTAACACAAGCAGAGTCAAGGATTGTGCAAACTGACACAGTGCTGTCTGTTGTCTGTTTGAATTAGCTATCCTTGCAAACTTCAGCTAACGTTTGCTACCTCAAAACTGAACTAAAATCAGCCACAAGAAGCTACCATAGACACACCAAAGCAAGTACAGCCGGAGCAGTAAATAAAAAATAATCAAATAAACTAACATTTCACACAGGTACAGTCTTATTCATGTGGATTGTTTTACAGTGTTGAAGTTCTGTGCGGTACTATAAATGGCACACTCTGAGAGAAGGGGGTAATCAGACTGTACGCTGTGTCCTGTCCTGCTGCTAAAAGATATTGAACAGGCGGTCATAAAGATAATTTCTTGTCTAAATGGGACGTGGAGCTTTCCTTTGGCTAACTGGCTTTATTCCTCTGCATTGTCAGACGCATGAGGTTGCTGTTGCTCACAGGGCAATATGAGTGAAATGTTCATCCATGTTCGGCCAGAAGCTTTTTCTCTTTGTTTAGGAGATGCTCTACAGTCTGCTGCATTGGTAATGCTGATTGAATGTGGTTGGATTGCAGATGCAGTAAAGGCCCAGGTATCAATCTGCAAAAAAAAGAAAAGAAAAGAAAATAAACTCTTTTCTTTAATTACAGTGACAAGAATATTTCTGTGCCTCATCTGTATGAAATGGCACAGTGCCCTCTCCTGGATAAAGAGAGGATTACTTCCATTTTTCCTTGAAGATCAAAAGATCATCAGCTGGGATGTGGCTCTTCATGTTGCTGTTTTTTAGGTTTTGCCTTTACCTTCTGTCTGGTGTTTTTAGAGAAGGACTGAATCCAATATGAAGGACAGATGGGATTGTAAATACTAGAATTGCTTGCTATTTACAGTGTATTAAAAAGCATATTTTGTAATTCTCATATCTTATTTTTTCAACAGATCAAATAACTGTTTAATACGATACTTGATGCATGTCGTGACAAACACACTCTTCAGTTCCCCTCATCTCTTTGAAGCACTGTGGCCTCTTTCAGCTAATTGTTTTGGGTTTAAGGAGGTCCCTCGAGATTGAATCTCTTTTACTGTGGCCATAGTGTAACTGACTCTCACACCAATGAGAGTCAGTCTGAACACATTGCTAAGGGCGTACGGATGGACTGTGCACCTGTACAGTGACACAAATACACAAACTTTAACAGCCCTGTTGTAGTTTGTTTGCACTCCTTGCACACTTAAGTGCTAATTTAATGTTCATTTTTATTTTGCATTAATTAAACTCAGTGCAACAAGCTGTAAACACAGCATCTTACAATTTATTACCTTAAATTATTACACAATGGAGGGCTAAATGTGTCAGCAGATCCAGCAGACTCAGCAACATTAGCATTCATTTGGAGTCACACTCATGGTTTCGTTTCCACCAACCCTGAAGAGTCTTTTGCTGCTTACGGTAATATTTTACTGTTCATCAGCCAGCCGCCATTTAGCACGGGGCAGTTTGTGTATATGGGTTTATCCGAGCTGTTTGCTGTTGCTGTTGGAAACAAGGCTGATGAAAGTGATGATACTGAACCAAACAACAAAGTTACAGGCAGTAAAACCTGAAAAAAGAAAAAAAAAGAAAGCTCGAGAAGAACTACAGCACAAAAAGGTTCAACATGAGTCAGATGAGTGACCACATCATAGGACACATTAGATCAGATAGATCAGGAGTTTTCAAAGTCTGATGCTGTGGGCCTCCCCCAGAGAGCATAAAAGCCCCCCCCACACACACACGGTAAATATATAAACAAACGAGTAAACATTTCTCATTTTAACTAACTCTTTTTAACATTTATATAAATAAACGAGTAAACATTTCTCATTTTAACTAACTCTTTTTCAAACATTTTAAACGTGTTCCTCTGTTAACATTTTAGCGTCGATCAGTATTTGCTTTTAATCATAGTTAAAGTAGAAAATCTGCATTAACATAGGTGGGTGGATGGTGGAGGTGGGAGGGGGTGAACAATTTTATAGTCTTTTTTGTGGGTCATTGCCATACTTCTCCATTTTCTTGGGGGTAGGGGCCTTTCTCCTCTCTCACTGTATGTGTGATGAATCTCTAGGGTGTAGGCTATTTACAGCTTGTTGTTTTTTGTTTTTTAGTCTTATCCCACACCTGGCCTGAAGTGCTCTTTTGACTCTACTCTTTTTTAGGAAGGACCACCTCACACTTTGAAAACCAGGGCTTTAGACCCATTCTAACTGTAGAAATATTGATTAGTGCAGCTAAGTAAGATTTACCAACTGGTACATACAGAGTTGGACTAGTGATCTTTTTTTCAGCCCAAAACACTATTTTTGACCAAATTTACTTCACATGTCCTTCTCGAAGCTGGGAGCAGCACACCTGTATATTAGACTCAATCTGATTCTTGACTCGGTGGTCGGTAGGTGAATATTTATTCTAATGGTACTGCAACACTTTTCAGGCGTGTGTGTGTGGCTTAATCACTTGTAAGACTTGACTGAGTGTGTGTTAAGAAATATGAGGCCGTGTCTCTTCTCCTGGTGACTCATGGTTTATGTGCTCTGCTCTTTGCAGGCTGAAGACGCAGTCCTGAAGATTGATGGAGGGCCATGCTATTCAAACAGCAGGCATTGCTGAGACAGAAGCTCTTCGTTCTGGGCAGCCTTGCTATCGGAAGTGTCCTCTATCTTGTGGCCAGGGTTGGGACCTTGGATAGGTGAGTCAACACTGTTGTAATGTTTCACATTTTATTTTATGAACTTAAGTAAATGTCTGGAATATCATATTGTTTAGAAATTATACTATATTACTGAATAATATAACACAGTTTTAGTGAATTGTGAATCAGTATAGACAATATTCCACTTATTACATGAGCTACCTCATACAAGCTGTTATTATGACAAAGGTTTGGCAGCCACAAGTGAAAAGACATTTTTGGCCAAAATTGAGCCTACTAAAATACGTTTTTTGCTGTTCTCCAGAATGAGGCAGGTTTTGAACGCATGCGTAGGCGTGTTTCTTTGTCGAACAGAAGCTGTGTCAAAAAATTTACATTTTATACAGTTTTAAGCCAGAATTTTGTGACACGCTTTTTAGAATTTTACCTTTTTATCTTGCTGTGTTAGAGGTTTTTAGTCATTGTATGACCAGTGTTTAAGTACATGACCCGACTGCCGAAGATGGCAACCAACTTTTTTTTTTAGTGTTTAGCATGGGGAGCTAACCAAACAGCGGTGGACCCACCAGGTGTTGAGAGGAGCTACAGATAACATACTGGAGGCAAATCACTGCAGCGGGTCCACTAGTTGGACCCACGTCGGCAAGTTATAGGACTTGACTCTCTGTGAATTACCCCTGTCACTGCTAAAGCCCTAAGCACTGCAGCTAAAGCCTTAACAACGCTATGGGCTCCTGGTGTAACCCTGCGAGTAAGTGCCTGTGACCTTCCTCTCCCTGTCTGCAGCTCCTACTGACCAAAGCAGCAGTCCGAATTATTGAGGCAGGACTTCCTTCATCTTTTTGACACCGCAAAACAGTTTTGCGGCAGTGTCCTCATCTCTGGCCCAATCCCCACCTTTGGCCGAGGCATGGGCTGGTTCAGCAGGCTGCTCAGTCTCAACACCTGGCTTTCCTCGGTCTGTGTCTCCCACAGCATGGCCATTATAGACAGCTTCAATGTTTTCTGGGATTGGAGGTATCTTTTTGGGGCAGATGGGCTCCACCTAAACAGAACTGGTAGCTGTCTGCACTCTGGCAACATTTCATATGAATTGCAGGATGCTCATGCAACCTCACCTACTGACCACAACTCTCCACCTGACCAGTCCGTCAGTGAATGATGTCCTCCAGGTCCTAGTCACTATTGTTTTAGTTCCACTTCTAACAGTAATACTATCTGAACTGAACGTGGACCCATTTATCTTCCAAACAACTCAACAGTTCCTGTCATTATCACAAACTAGACTCACAAGTCAGTCTCCATAGGCTTTGCTAACTAGAAACTGATGACATGCTCCCAGCATTTGTTGTTGAACTAGGTGGAGACAATTACAGAGTTAAAAAACACCTTGCATTGCAGAACCAATCCTAAATCTTTAGGGCAGTCCGTCTTATTGGGGCCAGTGACCTGCTGAAGTCTTGTGCTTGTAAACACTGTCCAACCAACAACACGTGTACTATGGGATGGCTCAGTCGCGATCACCGAAGAAAACTCCCTCAAACTTTGATGATGCCACGTTTGCAGTAAATCCTTTTCATCGGTTAAAAACAAGCATAACCTTTTATTAGGACATGATTCATCCGGCTGGCCGGACCATAAATTGGCTTTGGAGGACATCACAAGAGGAGTCACACCAGGAGACAGACTACCCAAAGTGGTATGTGGGAATTGTCACACGCTTTTGAGAGGTTAAGGACAGACAGGTTTGATAGATCAAACTCCCGTAACCAGTGGGTAAACAAGCCGATACATCTTTCTTGTCCTGGATTAAAAGTTTTAAACAAAGTCACTGTAAATCCTCAATTGCACCAATCTCATGGACTGAGCACACATTCAATAAAATGCAATCAGATAATCTAATGTTGCTCTGGGCATCTATTTTCAATGCTTCAAAAAGTTCTCTCTGTGTTACAAACTGATTCCCTGTATCTTTAGATTTTTTCCCTACGGAGCAGAAAAGGCAGAGCACACTATTTCCAGGAGGGCATCTCCTTTTAAAAAATGTAAGGGGCGTCTCCTTTGTTCTCGCCACCTTCCCAGCGACTGCCTTGCGTTTTGACGTCCCCAGACAATTGGTAGGCGGAGATCTCCGATTGTCTGGTATCGCGAGACTGATCACAAACAGACATGAAACTAAACAGTATATCATCAAACTGACTTATGGTGCGAATTTTAATAATCTCAGATCCATATGCACACATAAATCACTTTCTGTTTATCCTCCTCTCAAGAAAACTCTCCCAGTGGCACTGAATATGGCACTTTTAAATGTCAGATTGCTTTTAAACAAATCATTTCTTATTAATAACTCGATTTTAGATAATAATGTTGATTGTATGTTTTTAACTGAAACATGGCTTAAAGGGACAGTATGTACATACAGTGAAACTCCAATATTTACAGTCTGCAGAGTAAATTAACCTAGGTAGTAAAATGCACTTAACATTTCAAATGCAGCAACAACATTCAAAATCAACCGAAACCCAGTCCAGTTTTAACTAATATTGCAGTAGGTCCACACATGATATTGAGTAACGCACAAGCACAAAGTTCATAGAGAATGAGACGCGCGGATGTGCGCCGCAAATGCAGTGTCCAGGTTGTTAATTGTCCATGGGCTAGAAGCCTTAAAGTGCGAATGCGTACGTGTGTATAGGTGTAAGAGAAGATGAGGGGGGAACAAGGCTGCCAGAGCCTCCTACCAGACCAGGAGAGGCTCATAACTGGGATTGCTTGGCTCCAAGCCAATGTCTTAGCTCGCCATCGATTCGATTCTGTGTCCTTACAGGAACCCTGGCCTGTATAATAAACAGGACCATATCTCAATAAAACATTTCATCAACTAGTTATATTCAGTGCACACAATAATTAATAAATAATTCAATACGTGATGCGCAACAATAAAATAACATTTCTCAATAAAGTGCATTTGGTTTAAACACATTAACATCAATTGAGTTCATAAATCATGACAACCCTTCCCAAATTAGTTTCAATCATCATTTCATAAATAACATGTCAAACATCCACAAAATAGTTCCATTCAAAATCAACATTCTATAATTGTGCTGTAGTGGCACATTAATCTCAGGATACCCGTTATTATGGATTCAAAAGCCAGCATTAGCATTTAAAAGCTAGGTGTACTGTAGCCAGTCCATATAAGTGTATTGACAAATGCTAATGCTAACGCTAACAATACACAGGCAGACTCACCTATTCCGGAATATATCTGACGCACCACATGACCAACTTATCCCTCACCGCCATTGGTTGATGTCTGAAGGGCTAAATAATGTAACGGAGGCATTCAGAATGATATAAACAAAAATTTACGAGTGAAAATAACATTTGTTTGTAGCAACCGACCTGTAGCAGCTGCTCCGCATGCCTCCCCTCACCTCCTGAATGAGAGGCGGAGTGGACAGCTTGAAACAGGCGCTACGAGCGACGTGATTGGACAGCTGCGGTCCCCCCAGGTACATGCGTGACGATGCAACTCCACATGACAGGAAGTCACACACTCGTATGGGAACCTGGCGGACTTTGTTAATGTTTGTTAATAATAAACATAAAATAACATAAAATAATCATTTAATAAATCTCCTTAGATTAAATAACAGATATTCACCCCAGTTACAGATGCAACAAATACAAGTCCAGTTGCTGACGATTCAATTTGCCCAGAGAGAATCTTGGAGGCACATTCATCTTTTGCACTTCTGCTCTACCCCATAAGGACAGAGGCAGAGCAAACCATCTTTTACGGTCTTCCTTAATGTTATTTAATAGAGGTTTGGCATTTAAGTCCAATTTTTCATTGATAGGTGAGCTAATTTTTATTCCCAAATATTTCATGCCCTCTGATCTCCAGACAAAGGGAGCAGGTCTGAGATCGGTAAAATGTGTGAGCATGTTCAACGGTATGGCTTCACTTTTAGTCCAATTTATTTTGTAACCTGAAAGGCTGCCAAATGAGTTAATAATTTCCAGTGTTGTGCAAGTCCATAGTTCTCATGAACTAGTTCAAAGCTCAGTTCACACAGTATAAAAATGAATAGTTCACGTTCATAGTTCACCATT
>JAQLOL010000024.1:28681042-28702478 GCA_029783665.1 Naso thynnoides | reverse complement strand
TAGCTCTGTTTCCTGTAGGCTAACGTCACACAGACATCTGCATTAACGTCACATGCTGAGGGCCAAACTAACAGCTGCAGGCAGAGAATTAAATTATGTTACTGTCAGAATCATGAGACTGCGTCACAAATACTTCAAAGTTGGTTGTAGGTACTTTAAATACAAAATACGACAGAAAAACAGCTGCTATTGTGTCAACATTATGACATCATACTTACATCATGTTAACATAAAAAAACAATGTCATGAAAGTAAATGAATCAGAAAACTTTTTAAAGCTAAACAAACATGATGACTTTGTTTTCTTTTTTAAAAAAGAGTTTCACATAATAAAATAAACAAACAACAGTGACCTTACATGAACAATGGAGTGACCCGACACCTCCTCTTCATGTCCGTCTCTCTGAACTGCATTACCCAGAAACCCCGAGTAGGTGTGACAGGAAGCATTTTTCTCACTTCCAAACTTAAAAAAGAAGAACTGAGTCAACTAACAGTAAAAGCAGAATGAAAGACATGAGACAAGTGTGATGGAGCCTCATGTTAATGACGGGACAGAGGAAGAAGAAGAGGAAAGGCTGACAGGAAGTTGTGATTATCACCTACAGAGTGTCGCGCTCAGATGTCAGTGTTTATTTTCTGTCTTTGCTGTGACTTTGTCAGACAAACTGTCCTCTGTAGTTTCCCCTCGCTTCAGCTTGTTGATGATGTGGCGCCAGGAGTTGTTAAATCATCTTCACCTGCGCACATTTCTACACGTTAGTGATGTTCATGTGCTTCTATGTTCGAAATGATCTACTGAAGGTTCTCGACTTTCTTCCCCGACTTTCTTTAAGTGCTGAACTTTTTTTGAAGGTGCTGAGAAAGGTAAATTTCATAAAACTTGCACTCACTCAACCTTTCCTGACAGTTTGATAAAAACAACATAAATAATCACAAATGGTTGCCTAAAAAATCTCTTGAATGTCTGCTGAAACAAATATTTGTCAAACTGATTTTGAATATTGTCAGAAACTTTTTAAACATTTACAGAATGTTTGCTTCATAATATCCTCCAAACTTTGTCAAAGGTTTAAAACAGAACTGAATCTCTGAAATACTTTTATTAAAGTCAGTGTGCGTATTTGTCGTAACTCATAATTTCTCATCATGTTGCTGAACATGTAAATCTGTTGGTTTCAGATCAGGCGTCAGTGGTTTTCCTGTCCACACGTTAATCAGACATGAGGTCATTCCGTCTGTGACGGTTTGTGAGCGTCACGGAGCTGAAGGATGTGTCGCAGCTCACAGAGCAGCTTCAGGCGCTCGTTTTCTCCTGGAAGTTCAAACATTCACATATAGAGGAACTGCTTTCAGCAGTGAGCATCGACCTTCACTCCTGTTGCTGCTGCTGAACGACACCCTGTGAGTATCAGAACAGTTTACATATCTGTGACGTGGTGGAGTTTGTCGTGTTTCAGGGATTTATTTTTAGAATAAATCCAGACAGCAGTAATTACCCAAAAGTTTTCAAACTTTTCCTTGGTTTTCCGTCTGTGAGGTAATTTGCAACTTTTCTTTGCTGAATGTGAGCTGGGGGAGGGATGAAGGTGAGTTTTCTTTGTCTCGTTAAAACCATCCTCAACACAAGCTCAACATTTCTGTCTTGCTCTGCAGATCAGTCTCGACTTCCAGCCACTGAGAATGATTTCAAACTGTTTAACCTGTCACAATATAACCTGTGTGCTGCACTCTTATGCCCGCGGCTGCAGGGCGATCCCTGGTTGCTGGATGATCTGACTGAATTATTATTTGTTTAAACTGAACGCAGGGAGAGAGAGAGAGGTGTGCTGGGTGAGCCAGACTGACTAGTAACAAGAGAGAGAGCGGCACATTGCACTGTCCGTTTATAGGCTTGTCTTGACAGAAATGCCCTGAGCTTATAGAGACACAAGTCACACAAGAATCATTTTCAGCTCTGTGTCTGTTAGTGTGAACTTCTGTCATTTTAAAGTCAATCAAAAACTGAAGTCCTGCACTGCACCTGGATGACACGTGCCACCAGATGAAGAGCATAAAAGACAGGCAATGGGAAATACGTCAGAAATGAGCACGTTCAAACATGCGGGTTTAAGTGGCTTTTTGACCAGTGGAAAAAGGCGTGTTGCTAAACAGTAACGGCAGCTCCAAAAGCAACAAGCGCTAAAGTTAATGTTAGGAGAGTAAGCACAGCAACAAATGCAGACGCAGATTCAAAAACAACAATCAAACAAGAACAAAAGTATGAGCTAGCAGAATTTCTCAGAGGAAAAGACTTTTTCGACGTTCTTCTGACTGGATTTATTAACTTATTACCTCAAAGCTGGTGATCACAGCCATGCAGATCGCTGCTCACAACACCTGAGGCATCCAACAAGGACGCTGACGGCTGGTGTTCAGCAGACACTCAAGGTGAGTTCTCCCTCCCAGCTCCCGCCCACTGCAATAGTTCTCAGCGGCTGGAAGTCCAGACTGATGTGTAGAGCAAGGCGGAAACTTTGAGCTCATGCGATCAGGATGGTTTTAACCAAACTAGAATTTTCTTTGTTTAGAGACAAACAAGCTATAATTCTTTACTAAGCCAAGAAGAGCATCATGGTTGTAGCTTCACGTCAACTGCACAGACGTGAGGGAGTTATTATTCTTCCAAAGATTAAATCTCAAACCATCACTTAAAGGGTCGAAGTACTGTCGTGTCACATGTGTTGTCCTCTGCAGATTTACACCCTTAAAAAAACAGCGACAGCAGCAAATCTACTCATCCCAGAAACTCAACAACCATCGAGCTCCTGAAGATCAGCAATGGGAGGTTTTTTTCAGAGACTTCGTGCCTTACTTCTTTGTCTCCTGCTTCATTTTGAACTTTCATTTTTGTATTCGCTGAAAAGCTGCAGCATCCTTTATTCTGAGGAAGCCTCTGCCGATGTTGTTTTGGATTGCTCATGTCATGAACTTGTTTCTGTTCCTGATGACATCCCCAGAGATGCAGTCTCAGTGAAACTAAGCCAGAATCTCCTCAAACAAATTAACAGGGGCGATTTTGGCAACTTGTCAAAGGTGAGAATTTTGTCAATGACCCTTAATCAGATTACTCATGTGGACGATGGATCTTTCATTCATATGGTATCTCTTACAAAACTTGACATGAGCAGCAACAAACTGACCCACCTGACAAGCCACCTTTTTCAGGGACTATCCAACCTGACTGTGCTTGAGCTCAGCTCCAACAACATTCAGTTCATTCATTCTTCAGCCTTTCAGTTCCTGTCCAGCTTACAAACTGTAAATCTAGACAGCAACGAGCTCCAGCAAGTCACTGACATTCAGCCCATCCTACAGCTACCATACATACAGAAACTGTGCATTAGCTTTAATCTGTTTTCCTCCTTTGAGACCAAAGACCTGCCGCTGAGCAAGTCCTCGAGCCTGAAGGTGTTAGAGGTCGCTGATAATCAGTTTGAAAAGTTTAGCATCACAACAAGGATCTTCCCTCGCCTCGAGATGATCGACCTTTCTCGAAGTGGCCGACCTACTGGCTTCAAATGGCACATCCCAGACAAGACTTTGCTGAACAGCATCACCCAACTTTATCTCAGCTACACTTTGATTCCTTTTGAAGAGGTGGAAAAAATCCTGCTGAGTTTAGACTCACTGAAGCAGCTGACACTGAATTACATGGTGGAGTGGATCCAAAAAGGTCTCTTGGATACGGTCTGCAGAATACCGACACTACGGAGGCTGGAACTGTTTTTCAACCATATCCCCAATTTAAGTGCAAAACTTGTAAATTGCTCTCAGCTCAGTGCACTTGACTTGTCTGTTACTCACATGACTGAACTGTCCAAAGGTTCAATACAATCAATGAAGGCTCTGAGGTATCTGACTCTGGACACCAACCTCCTCCACAAAGTGCCAGATGACATCAGGAGTCTCTCCTCGCTTGAGATCCTAAAACTGAACGACAATGTTATCTCTGATGTGGGCTGTGAGGATTTCATGAATGCAACACGACTCACAGAGCTTTACCTGTACAGCAACCGTATCGCCAAACTCAACAGCTGTGTCTTTGAAAGTCTGAATAATCTAAAGGTTTTAGATTTGAGTGACAATCTGTTGTGGGCACTTGAAGGCATCTTCAAAATGGGCCCACAGACTCTGCAGAGCTTGAATTTGAGTGGAAACTCTGTGTCTATTATTGAAAAGGGGGATTTTCATGGTTTAGGATCCTTAAAATATTTGGATGTGGTGATAGATCATATTGGAAGGGTGACACGTAAGGCTTTTGACGGACTAAACAACCTACAGACTCTCAGTGTAACTCTTCCCCTCGAATTTGAAAATAACTTCAGAGAAGTACAGAAGTTGGAGAATCTTACAGTCTACTTTAATGTTGATGGAAATTTTAAAAGTTCTTATCCAAACTATCCTAAAGCTTTGTACCATTTAAAGTCTCTGAAAATCTTGAAAGTAATATGCAAGGGGTATCACTACGGCTTCCCCTTTGACATCCCAGAGGCGATGCTCCAGGCTATGAAACATTTAGAGGACTTCACAGCTGATAATATGTACATTTCTGCTCCTCAACCGTTGACATTTCAGTCCAATCCTCAGCTCAAGAGTCTGTCGATTTTGCAGACAGATTTATCAGATTTGGGTCCAGAACTGTTTGAGCCGATCTCAAACCTGCAGGCTCTCGACCTTTCGAACTGTCGGATTCAGTCTTTAGATTTTCTGGCCCAGGCCGGCCTGTCTGCACTCAGACGCTTGAAACTGAGCAACAATGAAATCACAGTGATCAATGAGACGGTCTTCTCGTTTCTGCCTGCACTGACATACCTAGACCTGGACAATAACCCTTTCTCTTGTGACTGCTCCAACGCTGGTTTTATCCGATGGGTGAAGAGAAACAATCAAACACAGGTTGTCAATGGCCACCAGTACATGTGTTCCTTCCCTGTGGCTGAGCAAGGAAAGAGACTGCTGGACTTTGATGTTCAGTTCTGTTTTATGGACGTTGGCTTCCTCTGCTTCATTTCCAGCACTTGTCTGGTTTTGCTAACTCTCCTCACCTCCTTCATCTACCACTTTCTGAGGTGGCATCTAGCCTACACATACTATCTCTTCCGGGCCTTCCTCTATGACAGCAGGAAGAAGAAGAAGGGAGCTCCTCACCTCTATGACGCCTTTATCTCCTACAACGTAGACGACGAGGCCTGGGTTTACAGAGAGATGCTTCCCGTGCTGGAAGGAGAGCAGGGCTGGAGACTCTGTCTGCACCACAGAGACTTCCACCCGGGTAAGAGATCAACCTGTCTCTAGTTCTTCAAACCTTCTTCATTAATAAATCACACAGCAAAAACCCCTTTAGTGTCTTGTAGCGTTGCCATGACACTGAATTTTACAGCATCAATAGATCAACTGTGCCAACAGAAAAAATGACAGCACTTGCTCAAGTCCTTCAAAAGATGGTGTCGGTTGATACATTATTAAAAAACAAATGATCATTTGCTTGTCAGGAGCAAATGCTGAAATAGGGGACGTTGTTTTAGTGACAGAGGAACAAAATGGGAAGACTGCGAGGAAAATTTGTGATTCTAAAGGGGACAGAACTAAACATCTTCACCTGGTACTCACCTGAGTATCTACCTGTTACAACTTATAATCTTTACATCTGCAGCAGCAAACAATGATGCACCACGTGTTTATGCATATTTATGCATAAATACACACACAAATAGCTGATTATACTGTTACCAGCCTGTTTAAAATCCTACAATACTTAAAGCTGAAGCAGGCAGTTTATCTTTGGTGCTGTGGCGCTAACATCCCATAATAACCTTTCAGCATTTTGTAGTTCAGCTGGTCCGACAGAACTCTAGACTTCTGCTCCTCTCCTCGGCTCTGAATTCAGACAGTGACGGGACTTTTCAGCCAATCACAGTTTATTTCAGAGAGTGGATACTCCTACTGGCTATCCTTTACTGCACCTCTTAGCGACAGGTGATGTTGCTACGAGCTGATTGGCTGTTGAAACAAGTGATGTGCCTCACGTTCTCAAACTGGCCTCTGGCGACTTGACAAGCTGAGCTGCAGGCGACGCCGTCAGCCGGCTCGAGTCGAGCTGAGACGGAGCAGTTTACACCGCTGCAACTTTCCCTGCAGCCGTTTGGTGTCGTCAAGAATCTTTGGTGCAAACTGGACTTAAAACGATTTGAAACCTCACTGCAACTCTCCAAGTCAGAAAAAATGCTCATTCATTCACACACACACACACACACACACACAATGCCCCAGTCTAATGGAGTCCAAAAATCATTCTGACCAATTCCATAACATTCCATTCTTTGTTTTGATTTGGTGAGAAGTTTTAAAATTGTTCCTGAATTATCATTATTTTCTTCCATGTAAAGTTTCTGCAGTGATTCTTCAATAAAACTCTGGATTCAAGTCTGCAGTCTGATGTCGAACGGATTCTTTCACAGAGCTGCACTTTCAAACATCCTTCAGCTGCTCTTTTGGTTCTGAAATGTAGGAGCTCCTGAGAAACCCTCCGCCATGAAACACGTCTTCATCCTTCTGTACTTGGACTTGATTGCATCAGGACGTGTTCGTGGAGGATGCCGGGAAAATGAAACACAAATGGCTCCAGCTTAGACAGAATGTACTTGAGGCTGCAAGGTTATTGTTGGATCGTCTGACAATGTTTGTTTTCCTCAAGGAAGGAAAGTCGACTTCATTCATCCATCTTTGTCACGAAGTGTTTGTGGCACGGCTGTCTGATGTTATTTTTGTTCAGGAAGTGATAACTGGTGATGTGAAGAGAGACTTGGCTTGGAAACACAGGTCAAAAGACAGCAGTAGAAAATTTGGAAGGAACTGGGCTGTTTTTTCCCCAAGCAAGATTTCAAATCTAGATCTTCTCAGTGTCAGTAATTCCCACTATGGATAAGGCAGACATTTCCCCATCGTGTTTTTCAAACCTGCTTTTGCTGAAGTGACTTTTTATTATTTTAGGTTGATTGAGAGCAAAATTTGTATAAACAAGAACAAATATTTGCTTCTGAAATTACCTCCAGCATCTTGTTCAGAATTTTTAGCACCATAGTGTTACTCTAGTTACCCAAAGGTCTAGTTAAGAGTAGTACATTTGAGTGTGTGTGTGTGTGTGTGTGTGGACAGTCTAGATGCCAGGTAACATGTAGCCGGCAGCTTGGCAACAAGAGTCATTCCTCTTCTGTAGCATCTGTGAGGCAGCTTCCTCTCAGACAGCTGATGGATCACTGAGGGAGAAGAAGCAGAGACAGAAAAAAGGCTGAGAAATGAAGAGCAGGAAGAGGATTTATCTTTCTATTGGTCTAATAGACTTCACACACACACACACACACACACACACACACACACAGACACACTGATCATTTCATTATTTGTATTTTTTTTTTACATTGATTGATCTGAAATGTCTTTCAGGTGCACTGGAACATTTCTGCGGCACGACCGTGTGAAAATAAATCTGAGCTGAGTTTTGACCCCCCGCATGAAAACAAATAAATCCCACCACTGATGTGAGGATGTGAGATGTGTTTGTGATGAACTCACTTGTATTTAAAGACTGAAAGTCAGTTTGGGTTTGAGCACACGCGTGTGTATTCGCAGGTAACGCTAACATTCGTGTGTGTGTGTGTGTGTGTGTGTGTGTGTGTGTGTGTGTGTTGTTTATCAGTGCCGACGTTAACAGACAGGCCTCCCGCTCTGAGACGAATGAGAGGGCAGATTGTGTTGAAGCTGATGAAGTGGCCTAATGCTAATTAGACGGCTGCTGATAGGCTGATGGATGCTTCACAGTTTTAAGGCGGCACTCATGTAATGATGAATGGGGCTCTGTTTTTAAGGCGGCGCCTCTCTCTCTCTTTTTGTTTCCCCTGTCAATGTTTGTGGAACTATTTGATTTAAAAAAGTCTCACAACTACAAACTACCACTGTGTGTGACTAATGCGTTCATCAATAGTAGAGTACACAACTATTGGCTCAGGCCAGCTTAATCGGGCTATTGATCAGCTGATGCTGATTAGGGGAAATAATTTCAGCCAATCAGAAGAGTTTGCTGTCATTCAACACGCTCTGATCTCAGCTTGATAAATATTTTTCACTGAGGGTTTAGTCCACGATCGCCTGATGATGTCAGCGGCTGCATCACTTCCTCTGTGTGTTTATGTGACCTGCTCTCATTCAAGGCTGCAGCATCGAAAGCAGCAGAACTTTGTGAAATTCACGTCTTTCGGTCGAGTCATTGATCAACCTTAAGGCGTCATACTTTGAGGCAGGGGTATTCTCCAACTCACCCTTCCTTCGTGCGTCTTCGCAGTGACGCTCTCTGGATGAATGCTTTGATGCTGTGTATTCTGAACGCCACCTCAGGCACCTTGGGATGGCGTGGGGAGATTTTATGTTAAGTGATGTAGTACTCCCCCCGACTCACAACCACCATGAAGCTGCAGAAGCTCCGAGGTGCCGCACTGACGAGCTCAGTGCCTCTGATGACGACTCCGTCCACTTTGATATCCAAGTGTCAGTTAGGCTGATGGAGATTTGTGTTCATGTGTACAGAGAAAATGCCGGTGACCCCTCCACTACGTTACCGTATTAGCTAAATTGTATTGCAAGCAGTTGTTTAACTTAAATCTAAGCGAGTCATACTGAAGAGACTTCAGCTGCACCATGAACCGCTGAAGGGAGGGAGGAAAAAAAGAGAGAAGGCTTTATTGATTTCCAACCAGCAAGAACAAACAGGCTTTGAAATGATGCTCTGATTAAGCCGGGCATCATGATTAGTTCATCAATAACACAAATGAAAAACAATCTCTCTCTGTCCGTCTCTCTGTTATCATTCTTTAACTCCGGCCTTGTTCTGCTTCTGTGAAATGGCTCTTTGCTGGAGAATCAATAGTGTCACCGACACACTGGCTGGTCACTTTCTGAGACAACAGCATTTGAATGTCACAGCTGCGTTCGGTCTCTGATGTTTTCTTCTGCCCTCAGAACTTCGGCCCCGCAGGAACGAAACCGAGGACGTGCCTTTTTCAAACGGGCTGCGGTCAGGCTGAGAGGAGCTCCGCTCTGAGCGCAGCAGCGGTTTCTAAACTTGTGTCTCTCTGCTGCTTGGACAGTTACGCAGCATGAAATTAACTGAAATATTTATCCAAGTCAAGCAGATTTGTTGTTTTTGTGAACATATGTTTTAATATTTAAATTCTAAATGCATGAGCCTCTTGACTCTTTTGCAAAATTGTTTAAAAAAAAAAAAAATCTGGTATTTTTACGTTGTAGCTTGTTCCCGGTGCCAAAGGGAAAGTTTTGGGATGTAAGTGAAAGACAAAAGTAAACTTCCTTCATAGTTTGGGGGCTTCTAGTGAGCACACACACTAAAAATCATGTCAGGAATGACAAAGCTTACTGTACACCCGCTCTACTCGTAATTCGATGCATATTTTTATCATCAGTCCTCCACACGTTAACTCCCCAGAACTAAAAGTTAGAAAGCTATCTAAGGATTCTGTTGGAGAGCATGTAGGTTAAATCCTTCGGTGGGATTGGATGTTCATTCATGTGATTCCTCATGTGACCCTTCAGAGCCGCTTTCAAACTCCTACACACAACTACAGAAACCACCACCAAGCGAGACCTCTTACTGACTGTTCATTTCCTGTATCAGTGTCACATGATTTTTCACCGCAGTCCCCGCCTCTTTAGAAGAATTTACAATCAGTCAGAAGAACTGAATGTGATCACAGATTATGATCAATTCTTTCTCCCCATCGTCACTAAGACAGATATTAGACCCATTTTTCCACATACACACATCTTCCGAACATTCTGACACTAAAATGTCATTTTTCGGACGAACAAATTAGGAAAAAATTATGTTTGTTAGAGACGTATCTTTGTCTCAGCTACACATTCTCGCCTGATTTGTGAACCGGTGCTTCCCGTCTTGCTTCACAATGAACATAAACAGACATTTAAATGTTCTTACAGGTGAAACCATGAATTAAAAGTTCAAACTTACATCAAACAAATATCATGCGAGGCAAAATCCATCTGCTTTAATCCATTCACACGACACTAATAACACTTCAAGATGAGAAAGTGGTTCCTATAGAGATGTGACTCCACCCACTTAGGAGAGGGAAGTGTATATACCATTTCACACCATTGGCTTGGCATAGAGTGAAGGATCTGTGTTAATAATTGATGATCTCTGTTTTAAGCCAGGTGTTACAAAGCCAGTCCAGTTCCTTTCTAGCTCCTAGAAGAGTCGACATGCACCACAGTGGAAAAAATGAGCAAGTCCACTGAAAAAGTAAACGAAAATGGTCACAGTTCTCCTTTTGTTGCTTTTTCCTCCCCTGTCAACAGGAAACTTTTTCTTTTTGTCACTATTTAAACTTCTGTTGCTCCTCTGTCCACCATTTGTCTGCTGCACCTGCCATTAATCTTTCTACAAACTACCGTTCTTACTCGTGCCAAGAGGCAGACAGAGATTATATGGTGAAGCTCAGCTTGAAAAGAACCAATTAGATTTTTTGTTTGTTTGTTTGTCTTTTTTTTTTTTTTTTAGCAAACAGCCTTTTATTTCTTAAACCGACTTTATTCAGTTTTTAAAGATCCTCGTGTCTCCATGACGTTTGCCTCTTCTGTCTTGTTTGCACATACAGGCACAAATAGTGGACGCAGCAGAAATTTTTGGTCTCTGAAATAGACCTGAGCCTTCACAAACTGATTCTCCCCACAACAGTTAAAACTCAGCAGCTCCCACTTCTGAACTTGATGAGCTATGAGGATTTAAATAAGCAAAACGCTGCGTGGAAACACAGCTCTTTGGAAATGAGTGTGCTGGGTCACTTTATGAGAAAGTAAGTTCCTTCAAGCTTCAGGCCCATTGAATGGTTAAAATCGGATGGTGTGAACAGATTAGAGTTATAACTGAAACTGTTTCAACGATGCTTTTCCTTGTGGCATTTGCAAAGAAAAAAAAAACAAAACAAAAAACTCTCCCTGAATAATAAAGCTCACTGAGCTAACCTGGGGGGATCTTTAGGGTCTATATTCAGGTTAAAGCATTCGATAAAAAAGCACTTCAGCACTCCAGAGTAAGAGTGTGTGCTGCCATTCCCACTGTAATAATAGTGCTACAAATTACACTCTTCAACAGAAAGTAGCATATGTGCCAGAAATTTAGAGGCTCTCGGTTGCAGCTGCACCACCTTAAATGTTAGTTTTTGAAATCCAAGTCACCAGAGTAGAAAACAAACTCCGTAAGCAGAACAACGAGGAGAAATTTGATCTATAAGCTGCAGCAACAAACAATAAGAGTTTTAAAAGGTAATGCAGTTTTTGTAACAATGACTAAGCTTTAGTGAAGTGCTGTGATGAACCCAGTAACTTTGTTTTAACAGCATTCCATTAAATTTTTCACTTTTGCTAACAGTTTGACAAGAAAAAAAACAGAAACAATAAGCATATTTGTTTTTTCTCTCTCTGCCTCAGACACTACAGAGCCAAAGGTAAAAGAAGATGCTCAGACAAGCAGAGAGCAACAGCAGAAGATAGCACAGGAGGGAAAAATGTTGTGTATGCACTCATCACCAAAGGCCTTGGCAACTATTGAGGGATCATTAAAGTGTGTTTACATCATATATACCTTCAATCAATGAGTTAAGTGAGCGGCAGCCTGGAGTGGAACTGGAACTGCTTTTAAAGGGGAGCTGTTATGTTCTTCTGTCTTTTCTGACCTATAAATGTTGTTACAATGTCAGATACTCGTGTCAAACGATGCCGAAGAGTCACATAAAGAGGTTCATGTGTTTGGAAGTGAGCCCTGCAGGCTGTTTCAGTCGATGAAGAGACTTATGGATGAGAAGAAGAACCTTCAACCTAATGTGGTGTTTAACTGGGAGCCGGTGTAACGGGTGAAGGGTGGGTGGGTGTAGGATGCTCTCAGGAGTGAGTGAGGCAAAGAACTCTTGCAGCCAAGTTCTGGACGCGCTGAGTGTTGTCAGGCTCCAGTCTGGTAAAACATTGAGCTTTACAGAGGTCGTGTCCAGATGTTACAATAGTGTGGATAAAGAGTTTCAGTAACAGAGCAACACTTCTCGCTGGCAGTGAGCAAACAGCGAGTGAACTGTAATGACGCAACACTGCAAATGAAAAAATAAATGAAAAATTTGTTATATTATTTGATATGACTGATTTTTTTTGTTTACACATGGGGAACACATGGTTGGTGAAGAACTAATTAAAAATAAAGTAAAGGCAATTTAAAGTAGAACATGATTGCAGGCCAGGTGCAAGGCCCTCACTCGGCACACCGCCTTGGAGCTGCTACAAAATCCTTAAAAGCAAGTCTTGCACCTTGGCAGCCATCTTTGCAACACCGCCGCTCTGTAAGGGATAAGGTCGAGTGAGCTGGTCATCAGGGTTCTCTTCACAACAATGACCAAAATATTGATTTTAATATTATTTTATTCATTTAAAAAATGATTTTATGTCGTAAAAAACAAAAGTACATTTAATTCTGCAGCTGTAACTGCTTGCATAGCAACATGGTGTTAACATCAGCTGTTTCCTGTGTTGGATTTGGACTGTGGTTGGGAAACTTTCTGCTTCACTTCACCAGCAGAAGTCAGACATGACACGGGAGACTCCACCGTCTTAATTTACCAACAACTTAAGTCAGCAAAGTTCAACCAAACAACTGCTTAAGTGCTAAACTAACTTCTAACTGCCTGCTCTCATCCAATCACTACACACACACACACACACACACACACACATTTATAATGGTGGGGTCACATTTTCTTACATATGGTAACACACTCCCTCCATCAAAACCCAAGTGTGTCATCCACCACTGTAAAAAAAAAAAACGAGGGATCACATCAGATCACACTCTCTCACTTTTATCCTTGTGTTTATGTTTCTCTCATAAGCTCAAAACACACACACACACACACACACTCACTTCACACACCTCCTCTTACACCCCACATCCTCTCATGTTTCTCAGAACAATGCAAACACACACCGTCACACACTTCATTTGCTCTTATTCCACCATACCTCAGCTTGCAATTCCATCACGCTCAAAACAACACACACACACACACACACACACACACACACATGCGCGCGCGCACCATGCCTCTCCTCTCAACCTACACCTTTTTGAAACTAATGAAAAAAAGATGTAATGCATGAGAGAGCAGCCTCCCTCTTCTTTATTCTTCTCCATCACAGCCTACTTTGATCACTGCGGCTCTCTGCTCCTCCCTCTTTTCTCCTTCTCTCCATCTGTGCCTCTCTCCTCTCTCCTGCCTACTGTTGTCAGCCCTCCTCCATCCCTTTCTCTCTTTCCCATCCACAATCATTTCATGTATCTTTCCCTTTTTTTCCAGTCTGCCTTCATCTTTTCTCTCTTTATTTGCCGTCGTCGCTGGTTTGAATTCTCTCTCATCCCATTTGCCTCTGTTCATAATTCTCCTCACATTCATCAGCTCTCTTCTCCTCCGTCCAGTCTGTTATTTAAATAATGAAAAGTGCCATAAAAGTAATGCAATAACTGGAGTTTTAAAAATCATGAATTAAATTTATGGCAGACATTAAAAATGGAACGCAAGTCATTATCAATGTTTAATGGAATGTTTCCACTGTGGGACATTCTTCAGGATTTCATATTAGTTGGTTTTACAAATCAAACATTATGGTTGTTCAGACCTTCGACTGAATCTGCTCGATTTTATCAGTGAAACTCTGTAGAATATTCTGTGTCCTCTATTACTGCAGTTTCTAACAGTATGCAGACAAATATACGATCAAAGCAAATATAAGTTCACTGAGCATTTAGGTGTAATTTGGGATTCTACAAGTTAAGTGTATTTTGACTTTTTTTTTTACTTTGATTCATGTTTAACAGGGTTCTGGACTCCTTCAAAGAAAATGTGTCATTTTTAATATGAAGTGAAATTTGTTATTTAACGTTAACTTTGACTGTTAGTTACGTGAGATCATGTGATGTGATTTTATGTCTTGTAAATGATGGTACTTTGTTACATTTTGTGGGGGCACAGCTTTGCGAAAAGCAAGTCACAGTACCTCACAAACCAATGGCGTGTACTCTTGTATAATGGAATTTAAAGTAGAAATAGCACCCAAGGTAAGTTTCATCCAGATAATCCAGGGACTCAAACGAAGAAATAAACAAAAGGTGTTCCTGGTCCCGTCTGAGGGTGCAGGCACCGGGTGAACGCTTTCACAGGTCTCGCTCTCTCTAATGGTCGTCTGTGGGGAAAATGCTTTTTAGGATGCATGAGATTTTTCAGCTCCAGTGCCACCTTGTTAAACTGAACAGCAAGAAGAGTCCCACAGGACTGCCCTTCCCCCCTACCACCATCCAACGACCATACACACACACACACACACGCACACACACGTATACACACACCTGAGCTGCAGCTTGACCGTAAGGTCTCCTTTAAATAAATGAATGACAGTCACATGACAGCTCTTTAAAGATCATTTTAACGTCCTCTTCATCTCTACGTCTGCGTCACCTGAATGACGTTAGCTTCTAGGTAATATCTGTTTGCTTTGTGATGGAAAAATATTAAACCTTGTCAGTACCAAATGTGAGTCCCGTGTCGATTTGAGACGTGCGTGCGAGAAAATGTCCACCATCTTGGACAGCCTGCTACGGCTACACCATTTGTGCAAAAAACATCCCAATCTGAGTTTCATGCCCCATTGTCATTTTCAGTTTAAAGGTCTAAATCACATTTGATATTTTAAAATTAAATCCTAATTGCAGTGTGGCTAGCACTAGGCAGCTCCGGGGCCAGCAAAGGCTTGTTTTATAATTTCAACTTTTGTTGGCTTGGCCCGAGCAAAGACGTTAGCATAACGTCAGCCGCTAACACTACTTCAGCTAACGTAACTCGAAAATAAATTACTCATCGACAGTTAACATCCAGTTCACAACAAACTATGCCTCTGTCGCTAATTCAATTTGTCAACCTAACCTAAATATAAAGTTGGACATAGTGGATATTTAGCATTTGATAACCACATGTGATTTGTACAAGTGGTGTAGCAGTAGTTAGCCATCCAAGATGGCGGACCTCTTTGCGTATGGGTGACTCACATTGTGTACTGACAAACCTGTCAGTGTGACTGTGTGTTTTTGACCTTTAATTTTTTTTTTTGGTTTTTTGTTTGTGTTTTGTTTTTAAGGGAATCAAACTAACTTTCTATATTAAATTTTATTTCAGTCAGACTTTTAAAGTTTTCCTGAATTATTTCTTTGGAAATTAAGTTGGATTTTCTCCAAATTAATTCTAATTTAAATATTAGCTCTGAGTCAGAAATGTGAGGCACTTTGAGCTGACTCGGGTCTGTTGCAGCACCAACCCCCCACGCAACACAAAGCTGCTTTTGATGTGCACTTGAACTAAAGCTGCGTCGGAGCAAATTCAGCCATTTGTATTCAACACTTCACTACAGTTTCCTGTTGACACGAGTGCAGATGTTGGTGGAAATGAGCCATGTGCTGGTTTGGGACTGACAATAATCAGATAAACAAATTTATGACAAATTGGATTCGGCATGAATATTTGTCATCGACCATGGCAGAAACTCTACAGAAAGTTATAGTTCAGTGTACTCTGGCTCAAATAAATATGGTTCCGTCCATCAGTTTTTGGTATTTTTGAAGAAAAGAATGTGAGGATAAGGGAGAATAAAAAATGTCTGGTGCAAAGAGAGAGAGAGAGAGAGAGAGAGAGGAGTTTCTGCAGGTTTTGGGAGCTTCGTACTTATTCAAGCCGGAGTTCACCAAAACTGTGACCCATGACACAAAACACTGGATCTGTGGGACTTAGAGGCTTTCTAGCTGGAATAAAAGTGTTTTGGAAGTATTGAGCCTATGATGTGATATCGAAGATTTGGATTATACTACATGATGCTCTTGAGAGTTTTTGATTTTTGGATAGTTTTGATGCTTTCAAGAGTGAACCTCTAAAAGGCTGCCAGCAAAAGAGAGAGCACATTTTTAAAAATCACCTGTTTACTGTGGAGGCACACTGAAAGGAAAAAAAAAAAATTCAATCCAAGACATCGAAGGGTGAGTAACTGATGTTTCATCCCGGCTCAGCAAGAAAAAGAGAAGCAACATGAACTCAGATTGAAACAGGTCAAAGCAAAGTTAGTTACTGTTAACAGAATTTAGCAATAATTAGCAAAAGAAGGTGAGGCAAAACTACAACGGAAAGAGCCATAAATCAAATATGACAGAAAGGAACTCTAAAAAAAACTCAAGTCTGGCTAATTTAAAACTGAAACAAACCTTGAAAATAAAGCCTCACTATCTACACTATTCAGTGGAGCAAAATATAACACAAAAAAACAAAAAAACAAAAAAACCAGCACCCTTCAATCCAGTGTGTCTAAACAGAGGAAGCGATCCTCTCGTGTGTGTCATCAGCAGTTATCAGGTTTTTTTTTTCATCAGCTAAAACTGGCTTAGTCCAAATTTCAAAGTGCCATAGAAACACAAACCACAGCAAAACTCAGATGCTTGTACGAGAGGCACGCCGGCGAGCAGAGTGAAAGGTCCGCCGCTCAGTCTGACGACCTGGCAAGGGTCTCCTAGCGTCAGCGCCCTGATCGCTGCTCGACAGTCCGTTCTAGGGGGAGACGCGCCGCTGGAAGCAGGATCATGGTAGCCATGATTACCATTCGCAGACCGGGGACCACATCAATCAATCAATCAATCAATCTTTATTTGTAAAGCGCTCACTCACATCTACAGACATTTCAAAGCGCTTTCACAGAAAGAGAAACCAACAGTACCATGGCTACTTTACATGCAGAGGAGGAGGCTGTAACACTGATATGCAAAACAGAATTTTGTGGTAAAATATCACTTCAATACCAAAAATTGTATCCTTGTTGATGAGAAGAATATTGCAGGTCTGACGCCATTAAAGCAACATTGTGTAACTTTTGCCGCGACACGCTACCTGAGCATCCATCAGAGAAAAAACCAGAGGACATTTTATGCCCAAAGAAAATGACAATGTTTTATTGAAGTTGAAGATTTGTGCGATGTATTAACAGGCATCGTTGAGTTTTTGTTTTCGAAGCTGCAGGTTGTGGCCAAATTACATGGTGTCGCTTTAAATTGAATATCATGTCATGACTGAAAGAAGATCAATTAAAAGTAATATAATGTTATGTTACATTAGGTGTTCATGCTTCAGGTAATTCTATTTTTGTGGAAGTCATAAAACTTTCCTCAGCACGTTGATGTACGTTTGAATTTGATCAGATTTTAACTGTAAAGGCGGATGGACGGTTAATGCCCGTTCTGTTTTTCATGTGGAAATGAACGAAATCCAAACAAGCTTTTGAGCAGTTAAAAACAACAACCACAAAAAATTTATATTTTAATGAAGTCATGCTTAATGTGTAATTGTTTTTACAGTCTGTAAATGGGACATGAGCTAAATGCTACAAGCGTTACCATGTGGCAGTTTTGTTCAAAGCAGCACAAACAGAAAACCTGAAATGTGATCACTCAGCATTCTTTCCTGCCACTGTGGCCGAGACGAAAATTAAATCTGAAAATACACGTGACAGAAAAGCTCATTGTGTTGCACATGTGGGACAAACGCATGATGGGAGATTTTCAGCGCGAACACATCTGTGCTTTACATTTATTGCGTCTGAAAATGACATTACGTGCAGCACATTCATCGTAATGTACTTATCCATGGACAAGTACACAATGGGTGAGTGGGTTTAAATCCTGAATGCGTAAAGGCTGTGTAAGTCAGAGCATAGACATACGTTAAAATGTCACAGCCACAATAGCTTAATAATGTTCCCGTGATTATAGAGCGATTATAGGAAAAAAAGTGGAAGAGGGAAAAAGGAAAATTGAAGTGATTCTTCCAAAGAGAGCAATTACAGCGGTAAAGGAGAGATGTGTTCCGGTTGAGCAGGGTGAAGGTTCTGCTTCAGTAGATTAGTTTTCTCTCTCTGATGGAAGATGAGGTGTCGCTTTGAGCCTTCCTGCACAGAGAGGTCATTTTAACTCATAAGAGCTGAGAGACAAGAATCTACTTTAGGACGGAGGTCAGCTTGTTGGAGGACACAGAGAGCTCAGCAGTGGCATGAAATTTAACCAGAGAGTGCAGGCATGGACCGCGTTATGGAGGTGGACGAGGCTTCTGTTCCCTTCCTTTCAGGGCTGCACGATAGCAAAAAAATTAAACTTGCGTTACACATAAAAGAGAAGAAAAACGTTGAATGACACGACAACCAACAAAGTAAACCTTGAATCAAATGTAATTTGTTGAAAATACAATAAATATGACAAATACAGTTGACAAAAAGATCATATAGAGTATGTGTCACTACTTCTGACATTAGCTCGCATCTCTGAATGATTCAGGCACGATCCAGCCGTTCAGCATAACGTAATTTCTTGGACAGAGCGTGGACATTCATAATGAGAAAGGCGCCTGTGTTAGTGCATGTTCGCACTGTGTTGTAGAGATGGCTCTGTTGTAAAACGCAACATAAAATAAATTAAACAATCTGTTCATTAATCGGCCTCATGTCCGTGTGGCATATCAGGAACACGCAGCACTGTCAGTCAAGTTTTCATAACTTTTTAACAAAACATATTTTATTCTAATAATAATTTCATTAAAAAAAAAAAGAATATTGCAGGTTCAGTGACACGACTGTTGGACATGCGCACGTGGCTATGATGACACTGAAACAAATATATCGCTCAGTCCCGTTTCCTTTCTACTCATGTCTCTTCAGTCGTCCACGGAAGGCTCAGAATAAGTGTGAGGGCTGGAAAACAATGATATGCTGGTGGTCAAAGAAAAAGCAGGAGATTAGACACTTGCAGGCAGAACCTAAAACAGGACTGCAGAGCTGAAGCAACAATCAAGCAAATGGCTGGATGCTGTTTGGGGTTTATGTAGAAACTGGTGCTGATGGCTGACGAGTTATCGTGGGAACCTGGTGGGGATCTGAGAAAAAGCAGGGCTCCGAAACAACAGGTTGGGTTTGGACGGCCGTTTAAAGAGTCAGAGCTGATAATCATATTGGAATCATGAATCTGATGGAGCCTGAGAGGAAGAGACACTTCTGCATCCTATGATGACTTCATCACCAGCGAATGACTCAGCTCTATGAAATGATACTAATGTGAGAGGAAGAGTACAGCTCATCGGTTCACTTATTTATGTGTCATTGTACTTGTTGCTGTAATTGGAAAATAAAAAGCAAATTCAGGATGAACCTCGCGGGTGCAACCTGCTGGGTCGTCTGCAAACTCTCACCTGCCACCAGATGTAAATGCAGGTGTGACGTGCTGCTCATACACTTCACAGTCTGTGGTGAACTCCGATGAGCTTTGTGATAGGAATCATTAATTCAGGGTGTGAGAAATTAGCAGCAGACTGCTTGTAGTTTAAAATTTAGAACATTTCTTTTCGATATCAGCCATATTTCTGTCTTTCCTCCCCACTTTGTTCACTGCAGTGGTGACACACTCCCCACCTGTGTGCTTGGTTTTGTTTGTCAACCCACAATTTAATCCAGCAAATAATATGTGTTGTCTGGCTTCGATTTTCTGCCTCTGTTGGATCTCATCTTCCACAAAGTTTATTTTCTCCTTTTGTCCTTGGCTATTTCAGACTAAACCCCTCATTTGTGCCGAGATTACACACACACACACAAAAAAAAAAACATGTCAAGGAGGCACAAGATGTTACCAGTTTGAGTCGATTTGAGATTCATAGATCACAGATGGGATCCTTACAACCTGTTTAAGCTTGGAATTCACTGTACGCGTTTCTGAAATGTTGTTGTAACTCCAGCTCATACTGTAGGGGTCAGTAGTCTGCGATGTGACACCAAAGGTCAAGATTGAGGTCCTCACACCGTACAGTTCGGTTATCAGCTACGATCTTAGTGCTCACACTGTACATCTAGTCGGCCTCGGTGGGCTTGTCCTGGCTACTGACAATAAAGTTTCATTTGAAAACATGCAGGGACAAAAGAAGAAGAAGAAGAAGAAGAAGAAGAAGAAGTACTGGAAGAGTTTGTTTGCTCGCTATGCTACTAACAAAGCAGAAACGTGCTGCATTAATAATTTGTGCCATCCTGTGTGCCGAAACCTAAAAAAAAAGAGGCATCGGCGCATATGGGCATGGAGGCGGCTGGGGAGATTGTCCATTTTGCAGAAGGAATTGGAGGTAAGTTAGCTACTTTTACTGTTACTGTTATGCTAACTTGATAGCTAACATTATGCAACCAGTATTAGACATATAAAAGTGAATTACAGTATAATAACAACTTGAGCTAATAGTGAGACCTGGGCCAGAGTCAGAAGACACCAAATTCGTGAGGAGCCTCTGTGCTGAGCAACAATAATGAGGCAAACAGCTGAGTAGCCACTCTTATAATTTTTTACAGTGGATAAAGCAATTTGTCTTATTTGTCCAAATTGTTATAAATAAAAAAAATAGTGTGCACACTCAAATGAAACAAAAGTGTCCGTTGGGGCCCTTAAATAAAATAAGAGTTGTTGCAGGTCCTTGTAGTGTGATGTAAACGTACAGTGTGTGTGTGAGTGAGTGTATACGTGGGTATCTCTTCTGTGCTGATCTTTCTTCAAGGGGGTTGACTCGCCATCTGTTACGGCCGGACGTTTGTCCCGATCCTCAGGCCCTTCCGTCCTCCCAAAAAAAACCTGACCGTTGCTCCCCGTGTGTCAAGGCGGGGCACGCCGATGTTGGACCTCGCAGCGGCTCTCCGGATGGAAGATTAGTGGTTAGCCGACGTGACTTCTCTCCCTCGTTCAGTCACTCGGTTCCGGACCTCCAGTAGGTAAGTGCTCTGACTCTCCCTTTTTTCCTTCTCACAGGTTAACTCCGGGCTTTTCTCCTCCTTCTCTCCCTCTTAGCAGGCAGCTGCCCTCGCTTCTCTGGCTGAGATCAGAAGCAGTGTTGCCAGATCTCCCGAGACAAATAAGCAACCAGGCCTTTAAAAACAAGCGACTTTCTCTACAGAGCCCCCCTAGGTTCTGGAGAGAGAAAAATACAGAAATTGGGTCCACGTTTTTACAATCTGTGTGGATGGATCGTACAGATTGCCAATATACATTCATATGGACAGATTGGTGAACTGTGCGCAGTTTTGCAAAATTATACCCACAGTACAGTTTATTTTTCTTCCCCTGAGCTTCAGGATAATGACCACAAGAGGGAGTTAAACTATCTTTTCACATCATTTACCACGAGAAAACAGATGGAATAACAAATATAAACGGAACAATATAAAC
>JAQLOL010000024.1:28550231-28561579 GCA_029783665.1 Naso thynnoides | reverse complement strand
CTGTAAATACATAGAGTCTGGTCTAGACCGCTCTATTTGTAAAGTGTCATGAGATGACATTTGTTGTGATATGGCGCCATATAAATAAAATTGACTTGACCTGACTTAAAGGTACAGTCAGCAGCATTTTCCTAAAAAACTAAATATAGATTTATACAAAATTAAACTCAGTCATCACTTCTGGGCCTCTCTACATGTGTGGTGGTGTCGGTGTCTGCAGAGCTCTGCCCTCCGCCTGGATTTTGGTGTTCTGGTTTAGTCGGGACATTTCCGAGCAGGGAGTGGATGTGATTCTTCCAGCCAACGACAGCGTGCAGGTGATGTTGAGAGTGGGTAAATAGAGAAAATTTCAGATGTGGACATGTGGAAAAGGAAATATAGCCCCACTGAGGTGAAACATCCAGCAGATGATGCTCGTTCCAGAACGAGAGTGAATCTCAGGTTGGCTGTCAGCTGCTTTCGAGCACAGAAGGGGAGGATGAGGATGAAGAGCGATGCAGAGGTGACCTGCTTTCTGTTTGACAGGTAGGTGCCAAACACCGGCCGCTAACTAGTGCTAGCTTACTAAATTATCAGTTTTTCCATTAAGGGTAGAATCATCAGCATTTGTTTGCTGCAGTTTGTTAACGCAACATTCAAATTAGGCCCCTCCTCCCGAGCTCAACACCATTAAAAGTGTCACAGTGTTTACTCATACTGCTTGCAACTAATATTACAAAAAAACAGTGCATATAATATTCAGGAGAAGAAAACCCACCAAAGACAACATACAAACAGAGCAAAACAAAATGCACAACATTCAGAGTGTGAGGTAATTAAGTGAATTTGTTTGATTAATACTGATTACAGCCCCTCCACTCAGAGTATCTGTTAATGCAGAAAAACCAGTGTTCCCTTTTTTCAAATTTTCATCTGAATTTAAAAGGCATTGCTGCAGCAGTAGGTCTTTAAACTGTACATCATGGCTAACAGCTATCCATAATGTGGTGACGTTATGGACAGATATAGGCCATAATGTGTGCTCATTAAATACAATCGCAGTAATAAAGTCAGAATATGTACCGATACCTTCAGCGTACCAGACGAGTGCTCTCTTGATGCATGCTGGTCATTTAAAGCCTCATTTCATTCAGCCATTACTGCCTGCTTTATAATCTGCTTGTCTCAGGTATGAATTGTAACTCTGACATCGGCCACTGGGCGGCAGTATTGTCCTAACTTGTTTTAGCAATGTGAGAGAACTCTCAGGAGGTAGACAAGTGGACAGATTGGTTTGGTAATTAACTCAGAATTAAAATGTTATTTGAAATGAGTTATTCTGTGTTAGAAACAACTTGTTCCAGTTTTATCTTCCTTAATTGTAAATACTGTAGCCATTCAAAACAGCAAAGGGTGAGACATACTTGTAAATATGGTGACATGTAAGTTTTAAAGTAGTGGAGTATGTTTAGAGATCACTCTGCAAATTTTTATTTTTGTTTTTCCTCCTGGTGTGGCAGCTTGACCGCATTCACAGCATCCACCTGTTGGACTCGTTTGACCTTCCAGCGGCAGCGGGACTCACATGAACAGGTGCATCAGTGCACACCTTGGTATTCTCTGAATCAGCCTCAACACTGTCTCATAATCAAACACCAAGAGCCAAACTAACAAAGCAACAATCAGGCCCACTGTCAGATCAGAGAGAGAGAGAAGGAGAGAAAAGATGTTGAGCGAAAAAGAGAGAGATTTAGGAGGAGATAAGAGACAGATGAAGGAGAGAGGTTGGGGCAGAAGAACAGGGAGAGGGGGAGAGAAAAGCAAAAAAAGAACAGATGAATTCAAAGGTGTGAAGGTTCAGGTTAGACATGAAGGGAAAGAAAAACATGAAGTGGTGGATTAAAGGCAGGGAGAGATGGAGGGAAGGGAGAAAAACTGAGAGATCAAAATGTGTGCATGCGAGGTTCAGATGTGACTGATATGTCAACTAGGTTCAGTTTGTCAGTTGGTCCTTCTTGTAATGCAAAAGAGCTGAAAAACAGAGCAAGACTGACATCTAGAGGAAGGGAAAGTAACCGCAGCGTACCCGCCTGCATCCTCTTGTAACTGCTCTTCCTTTTTTCTTTTTCTTTTTTTTGACATAGACTGAAAAACCATCAGCAACAACACATTTATCAAGTCAGAGTTCACTTTCGTCAGTTGCTGTGGTACGAGAAATCAGTCCTGGCTGCATAAAAATCTGACATATATTTTGTTGTACGCACAGACTAAATAAAATCACTTTATCTTTATTAGTAGTGGACAAACTGTCTCTGCTGGCGTTGAGGAGAAATCTAGATGTGTCTAAATATGTATGAAGATGGAAGCCAGGCAGACACACATGTTAGAGATATTTTGGAAAATATTAGGTCATTAAATGAATGTTGGAAAAAGAGGGCATACTGTTCTGAATTACAGTTCTTGGCTTGTTCAGTCTCTTTATTAAATCTTAAATATTTCTGCACAACATTCAGTGAAAGTGTTAGTGTCCATCCTCAGAGGAGTGACACATGAAAGGTGCTGATTCACAGCTGCGGTTCACCCCCCACATCATCGTGTCTGCCGAGGGTTGAGCAGAGTTCACCTCACTTTTTGTCTCTGCAAAATAAAAACACAAACCTACTGTTTCTCAAAACTGTCGTGGCAACACTCAGAGCTGTGTTGAGACACTGTCAAATGATGTGAGTGAATAAGACTGACCGTGACCATTTCATGCAGTTCATTTAGATTTCCCAAGCTAGTAAATTATGTATGCATTAATTTTTTTTAAGCAATGTGAGCGATCACATACAACATATTATGTTAATGGTGCATAAAAAAGGACAATGATATTTAAATATTAATTTCCCATTAGCTATAGATTTCTACTTTTCAGGTGGGGGTGATGTTACGGTGACGTCTCATAAGCTTTACTCCTGAAAGTCATGACAGCGTTTCTGTTTTTTATTTCTATTTAACTTTTATTTGATTTTAATGAAGGATTGTTTGAAAAACACAAGCTGTTGTGATAATGTACAACTAATTGGATAAAAGTCAGTCTGCAGTGAATCACTGTCATTGTAGAAATCCTTACTGGAGACTGGAGCAACATTATTGATTCCTGTGAAAAATGATCATAACATAATGTATTCCTGGCTGTCAGGCAATTATGAGAAATCACTTCACACTCCATGTGATATTTGTCAGGCTAATATCTTCTGGGAAAGACCAGCGATTTGTTATAATTGCAGAGATTAGATGTTGATTTAAGCCCCTGAGAATCTTCTACCTTCAAAGTTTTAATAATCTGAACGGCTGCCGTGCTGCTATTAAAAACTGCATATTGTCTTATTCCTCCAACATTTTACAAGACTGCAGATCAGCTTACTGGCTTTGAACAGATTTCAGATGATAGAACCTTCTGTTTCGGATCTTTGACATTAAATTATTCCATTTGAAATCTTGAAATTATTTCTGATCTCATTTGCACATTAAGAGTCTGGCTTACTGAAACCAAGAAATATCATTTAAAATTAGATCAGCGCTGTGCAAAAACACGGAGCAAATCCTCCATGTCATCTCTGTGTTTACATGTCTGAATAGTGCAGCAGCTACAGTGAAATAGGTCCAGAAAGCATCTGAAAGGTTTGTGAATGATAAACAGAGAAAAAGCTCCACTTGTGGCAAAGTTTCATGAGCTTGAAGAGCCTCTGAGAAGCAAATACGTCAACTTGATCTTAATCGGAGGTTAACTGGAGAGGAAACAGATCAGAAAGTCTGATAAACATATTAACACACACATTTATATGAAATTCCTTACAATTCATATGTTTCACCCATATTTCACCATCAAGACTCCAAAGGTATCTTTATTGACATACACAAAGTATGAAACACAACAAAAACTGGGAAATATACAATAAATTACCTGTGAAGAAAATGTGGTGACTGACAGTTTAAATCACACAATAAATTCTTTAAAGATGGCTGATCAAGTGGTCACTCATCAGAATAGAATTTTTCTGTGAATATCAACTATTAATCAAATATTGCTACTTGCATGACAGGTTTGCAATTCCGACATTTTCATCTTTTATCTTAAATCGGTGCATCAAGTTATGCTGAGTTATGCTGAGTTGAGTTAAAGGTAAGTAGTCCTCCTTGTATTTACATAAATCTGCCCACACGTTGTCATCAGCACTGCCCTTATCATATAATTCCTCTTCCAATCTTTCCTTCATCTGTCCTGTTTGTGTCTACACTTAAGTAAAGCACATTAAATATTTGACTCAGACAAGTTCAAAAATATATTATAATAACTAGGGCTGTCAGCGTTAACGCGTTAATCAGGATCAATTAAAAGCTAAAACTAATTGATTAATAGCCCTAATTATAACCAACCTGAAAACCTGTTTTTTTCCCCTGAATAGTTTTTTTTTTATTTCAGTGACATGAGATCTCAAAATTCTGACTATATGTGTTTTAAACACACAATCACATAGAAACAATAGAGGTCAATGTTTAAAATGACACATTTCAACAGTGTACATGTCACTTTAATCATCTCAGCAGCAGTTACTGGCCTCCTGCGTCTGTTTTTCCCCTCCCAGCCACAGAGGGGCGCTGCTGATCTTGGCACTCTGGGCCCGGGCCTCTCTCGTCTCACCCTGCATTCCCCCTCCCTCACTGGCCAGGCGCTTGTGGATCTCAGAGGCCATGGTGAGGAAAGCTTTCTCCACGTTGTCAGAGCGCTTTGCACTCGTCTCCAGGAAGGAGATTTCAAGAGACGAGGCAAGTTCCTGGATCGACGGCACATGAGAAAGGGAAACAAGGAGGATGGAGGAAGGGATACAGAAGGGCAACATGTAACAATCACAGATCTCATTCATTTGAAGAATCATCACAATGTATCCCTAACGTAAGGGATAACGCCCGACGAGGTGTCCGTTATCAGGAATGAACCGGTTGCCTCCGCAGAGTCCATTCATTCCTGATAACGGACACCTCGTCGGGCGTTATCTCACTTATACCATGGTCACTTACCAAAGAAAAATTCATTTTGATTTTCATGTGTTTTGCGTTCAAAAGTTTTAAACAAGCTACAATTCCATTTCCCTAGCAACAGCTGAGACCTCGACTAATAACTGGAATAATCATTACAATCCTGTAAGGTTCTTATGTACTGAAAACGTAGTTCAGTACTCCAGTAAATAAAATGGGCCACAGATACGATGTAGCAACAGGAGATAAACTAGTCTGCTCAGCTGTTCTCCAAAAAGCCGATGTTATGCTAGCTAGAAGTCAAAAACATTGCACACAGTGGACAAACAGTAAACATAAATGTTTAACAACAGGTTCAGCTGGCCAGTCAGCCACGCCATTGTCCCCAAATCCATTACAAACCTCACAAAGAAAATGACTGGTGAAAATTTATATTTTGAAGTTACATTACAGGGCTGAACAGCTGGACAGTGAACAGGGCTGTAGGCGAGCGGCTAAATGCATATAAACTTCGTCACTAACCTTTTTCACATCAAACACAGGGCTCGCTCGCCTTTTCATGAGATAACCATTGCTTAACATCGGACCGTTTAACCAGCGACACTTAGTTTAACCTCTTTATTTTACTGCCATCAGAGTGTAGGCTTCTTGTGATATGAGCGCCATCCTGTGGTGTTTAGAGGATACTGCACTGCAGGACCACGCCGTGTTCAAGTAAGATGTTCACTTTTTTTATTATTATTATTTAATTAATTTCTAAGTGTATTAATTTGGAACAGTGGACAGACTGTTTAACTGGAGCTACTTGAGGAGTTCCACAGGTGTCCGTATATCAAAAGTTAATTGACACCCTCCGGCCAATCAGAATTGAGTATTCGCCAAGACCATGGAATCAGTAGTGTTAAAATACTCTTAACGTCAACGTTCAGTTTACTTTATGTACAAATCTGCATCCGAATGTGCTCATGAATTTGTGAGTGAAAACTTATTGTGAAAAGGAAACATCAATAGTCTTTCATTTTTAATAAGATGACATGAAAGAAATGTCACATTATAAATGGAAATCGATATAAATTTATTATTATTACACTAAAGCATATACACGTAAGAGTTTACATTGTGTACGACATGTTCAACTGCAAATGTAGTTCAATACTCTGACATGTTGCTGCGGAAAAGTGAAAAATACTCCCAAAGCTTAAAGTTACATGTATTTTGCGTGTTAACAGTCTAACCATATACATGTCTTAATATTAGCGCTGACATTTTACTCAGCCGGCACCTTTCCTTTCATTTCAGACCACACAGGACAAACTTTGCATTCGGCTCTGCAGACGGGAAATTCGGGAGCATCCAGTTTTGTCTTGTGTTTAATAAGAATTACAGCCCATAGACAACAATGATGTCACCTGCTGGTTTATGGAGAAACATTTTGAAGCCTCAGGTTTGGCAATATGGCTGCTGCCATCTTGTTTACTGAAGTCAAAAGTTACCATTTAGCCTATAGAGGAAAGTGGAGCTGGGGGAGGAAACGCATCTCTACTAAAGGCTGTGTGAAGCCTTGCAGACACAGAGAGGCTGCTGTTAGTCAAAGAGGACCCCGTCCTTAATTTGCACAACTTATTAATATATTACTTAATATAATTTAAATGAATGAGTTATATAACATTTAACCTCCCATACCTGTAGCCAGCTATAAACAGGAGGATTGACCCTCTTTTGGAATAAGCCTCAAGTGGCCATTTGAGGAACTGCATTTTTTGACAATTCCATGTTGGCTTCAGTTTTCAGCCCTGGAAGTTGCAGCTTGTTACGACCTCACAACTGCATTAGTGCGAGCTGGAGCTGTTCAACAGTACTTGACGGCAGTACACTGTGTGCAGCCTGTTACCTGAGCAGTGGCAGCGTCCACCACTTTCTTACTGACGAGGTCGGACTTGTTTCCCACCAGCAGCCTTGAGACGTTTTCACAGGCATAGCGATCGATTTCGTCCAACCACTGCTTCACGTTGTTGAAGGAGTCCTGAGAATGAAGAGTGACAGAAAGAGGAAGAGGAGGAGGGGGAGAGGTTAATGTTTAAACTCAGTCCTATTATGCTGTTGATAATATGTGGACAACGCACGCTGACCTGCTCCGTGACATCGTAGACAATGATGATGCCGTGAGCTCCTCTGTAGTAGCTGGAGGTGATGGTTCGAAACCTTTCCTGACCTGCCGTGTCCCACTGAGACACACACACAGAAAGATGTGTGTGTGTCAGTCAGATGTTTCTCTGCAGGTAGCTTACATCACACAGCATTTTCTAACATTTTTACTTTAACAAACAACAAAATAGTGTTTCATCATTAGAAGAAACTCGCAATAACTGTTAAATAAACTCTTACAATCTGTAGTTTCACGGTCTTCCCGTCCATTTCAATGGTCCTGATCTTAAAGTCGACTCCAATAGTAGAGATGTAGCTCTCCGTGTAGGTGTCATCCTGGGGGGGGAGGGAGTCATGATCAACAACAAGTAGTAATGTATTTATAATAAAGGGGTTGTATGTGCGTTTTTGTAGGCCTACCGCAAAGCGCAACAGCAGACATGACTTTCCAACTCCAGAGTCACCGATCAGGAGAAGTTTGAACAGGTAGTCACTGGAGGACAACACACACACACACACACACAAATTTCTTATACAGATGTGCATTAGTGTCTCCCACTAAGATGTAGAAAGGGGGAGCAGTTCACATTCGTAGTTAAGTTATTTTGAACTCCCTCAAGGAGGTTTTTGGTTCAGTTAGTCTGTAGAAAGAAAGTAAATTTTACTGAAACTTAGAGGACGACTGTGGCAGGAGGACCCCACTGAATGTTGGAGCAGACCAACAACTTTTAAAGGATTAACCAACAAGCAGAATAAAAAAATTGTTGCAGCGGTTGCAGATTTGCATGTCTGGCAGGTGGAGATACTGGCCTTAATAAAAGTCTGCACTGTTAAGTGCTCTACTGGTTGTGTTTCCCTTCTGAGGTCTCATGCCTCACACCTGCCCTGCACTAGCCTTGTAAGCCCCGCCCCTGCTGCCAGTAGTTAGCCAGTAAGCTCCTCCCGGATTCATCATTTCATTACCCTCACCTGAGCCTCTCCACCTGTAAGTCATTCCCTCGTCAGCTTAGTTTGTATGTCAGTGGGGTTTAAGTTCAGTTTTTGTTGAATGGTTTGTTCTGTTTGTCTGTGCTCTGCTGCTTTTTTATCTCACCTGTCATCCAAAATTGGATCCACCAGCTCAGTTGCCTTTCTGTGAAAGTTTTATATATAAAAACCTGAGAAAATAAGACTGTGTAATTAACCATTCTAAGTCTGTGGTGCACACCCAGATATAGTTATAAATGCAGATATTTTCATTAGACGGATACAGATGGTAGCATACTGCACAGACTTGTAACCACAGTTTGGCTGTGAAACAAAATCAACATTTTTTCACTTTGTGTCTGCAGCGAAAGCATTCATCATCACTGCTGCCATTTTTTTTTTTTTTAGTTTTTTATCTTGTCTCAATACCTGCCTGATCACATACTGGACTTAATTTATTACAGCGAATATACAGATTATTCACAACCAGACCCTTTGGCAGATTCTGTAAATTATCCAACGCTACTCCATTAATCTTCAGATTTGTATGAGAGAAGTCACACTGCCTTTGTCAGTTTGGTGAGGCAGCTGAACTGACCTTTAGGACCACAGTACCCATCAGCCACAGGGGCTAGTCGTGATACAAATTTGGTTATGCAGAAAATGAGACTTTTTATAATCCTGGATGATGATTCAGAGTTCTGCGACCGACAAAGACCTCTGAGTCGGTGAAAACTATAAGATCACCTATTTTGTGCTTTATGTTTTACAGACATACACATAGAATTAAAGCGACACATCCTCCTCCTCAAACACACGAAGAAGCTAAAACGTTTTTACCTTCGCGCGAGATTTGTTTACATCAGTGCTTAAATACAGTGCTACGACAAAAAGGCACAAGACTGCAGATATTTCTCCCTGCAAACTTTGTATCCAGGTCAAAACAACACTCCAGGATGTTATCAGGTCTTAAATTGTCTTCTAACTGTTCGTGTCAGCAGTTACTGTTAAAGAGCAGAAGTCAGCGTCTTTCACTGGTAAACAGTATACGTCTTGTATAAGCTGAATGTTTACAACACCTCCATAACACTGTGATGCACAGCACGCAGAAAGAAACGGCACTTACTATTCAGGATTCATGATCGCTGAGGTCGCTCCAGGTGGCACGACAAAATACTGAAACCCTGAAATTGAATCCTAAATCTGAAAACAGACAGTGTCAGACTCTGTGCTGTGAACTGTCCTGTGGTGTCTGTCTATGAGTATTTGTGTGTGTGTGTGTGAGTGTGTGTGTGTGTCAGTCCTTTGGAGGGCAAACGGCAGAATAACCTAAAGCTATCTACCTCGATAGCTGACTGATGAGCTGACTGGTTCAGATGCATTATTTATTAATAAGGACCAGCTCAGGTTACAGCAGGGACAGCACCTGGAACCGAGGCACATGCATACACTCGCACACTCACAAACACACACACACTGCGCCGCTGAGCACAATTAAGTTTAAACTAATTTGCTTTTTTGTTTTGCTGCTCTGTTTGTGCTCATTTGACATTGCTGTTGTAACTGTGGTCAGTTGCACCACGCTGTGCCTCTGCTTGTGAGTGACATCACCTCAAACCAACACGCATGTCATACATCACTGGACCAACCACAGCTCTGAAGCTTCCAAACAAAGCAGCAGGAAGTAGTTCTGCTGAAACCAACCGCAAATCTACAAGTAAGACAACGGCAGCATGTCGGACACTCTGTTAGAGACGCTGATATAAAAAGCCCCGTCGCATACGGATCGTATGGTTTCTGCTGTGATGTAGGTCACATTACATGTGAGTTCATTTCTCGAATCTATAACGGGGGAGGCTGTTGTGACACACAGGTGAGATGGCCACCTAGCAGCAGATCACTGTTCAAGACCACTTTATGGTTGTGAGGTTCAACCAATGACACTGCGTTATTTTAGCAACCATCAGGAAGTTTTTCTGCTGTTTTTGTGGTGACACATTTTAAGCCAACTGATGTTTTCGTGAACCAGCCAAAGTAGGTTTTGTACCTAAACATAACCGGACCTGAACTACAGTATTGTCATGATATAAAAAAAGTCCCCTCAGACGGTCATCATCACCTTACAGTTTAGGTTTTTTTAAATTCATTTTGTCACTTAATGTCACAGATCCGCTTGAATCCGCCTAAAAACAAACACCTTTAAAGAGACAAATTGTCTTTAAATGTTTTTCTTTCTTTTCTCTCCTCCTGAGGCCTCGCATACGAGGAAGCTCAGAACACAAACACACATACTGACACACCTTTCCTCCTTTCCTTTCTCCTCCTCACCTCCTCTCCTCCTGTCTTAGAATTGGACAGGAGACAAAGTGAGAGTCTGCAGTCTCATTCACCGCCAATTCCCGTGTGTGACCTCCTGGTCACGGGAGCGAACACGGAGCAAGGGATTGTGGGATATGCGATGGCTGAGCAGCTGTGATGAGGTCAAGGGTCAGCAGCCTTGACAACGGCCTGTTGCCGGGGCAGAGGCAGTGGTGCAGTGGTTGCTAAGCTAGCGGCAGGCTTTATGGTGCTCCCGATGGAGCATGGAGGTGGGAAAACAGGGGGAAGGGACAAAAAGAAAGAGAAGACATAAAGAACGAGAAGAGAAAGACATTAACAAAGAGAGGGTTAGAGAGCAAGGGGAAGGGTGGGAAAATGAAAAAAAAGAATTTAAAAAAGCTTCAAAATAAGAACAGAAAATTAGACCACATTCGTCAAACTGCAGACATGAAACTGTACAAAGAGAAGTGATCGTCATCAGGTATTTATGTTGTTAATTAAAGAAATATAAAGACAATTCAGCTTGCCATGGGAGTGACAGTGAAAATGTTTTGGCAGGAGACTATTCAAAGTATTGTAGACATGTCTGCACGTTCGTTAATGGTGTTTATTTCCACTCCATGTGAACATTGTTCGACATGCTTTTGATGGTCTTGATGGATTGAGTCGGTCACATGAATCTCAATCCAACTGATCACATCTTTAACTGCTGAGAACCAGACTGAAGACGAAAAGTTCAGGCCTCCAATTATAAACATGATTACTTAATGCAGGTTTATTTATTTAATGATAACAATACAATTTGATTTTGGAGAGAATTAGATAAGCTACTGCATCAAGACACCCAGAAGTACCAAGGCCATGATCCACAATAAGCTCCTTAAGACAAACTCAGCAGCCATTTGTCGGTGTTGATGATC
>JAQLOL010000024.1:28524130-28541695 GCA_029783665.1 Naso thynnoides | reverse complement strand
GTTTTTTGTCGTTGTTGTTGTTGTTTCTATCATTTATTTATTGCTGGTGTTTCATCTTTATTCCTCTTGGATTTGTGCCTTGTGGCCATTGTGTATGAATGCTGCTGTTTTGGGTAATCACTGTGTTTTTATTCAGCTGTTTGTATTTATATTTATATTTATTTATTTATTTATTTTTGTGAAATGGCTACCGGCACTTGAGTCCGTGACAAATTTCCCCTAGGGGACGATAAAGTATATTCTATTCCATTCTATTCTAAAATATTAACTCTAGGCTTCCTTATCTTAACAAATCTAGATTAGAGCATTATAGCATCAAAATGCTGGGTAGAAAAACAGAAAATAATGCCAGGCCTGGACCAATACATAACGCCATATATTGCAATACTCAGCATCAGTTACTCAAAATTTAAAGTGGACATGAAATATGGAGTAATTTGAATGTAGTTTGTTTGATTTTTACCTCAGGTAAGATTTGACACCCAATCCAAACTTTCTATTTTTATAATATTGCTGGAAAACTATCACTTGAAAAGTATTGCTGAAAAAACAACTTTCTGTGTACCACTCAGGAAATCTAATAATAGTCAGGCACATCTCATTATATTGGTAACGGAGTCGACAAACTATTGTGGTTAATTTTGACTTTCCAATTTATTGTAGATTGAGTGCATGATTCTCATACTCTGTGAGAACCAGGTAAAACCTCGACCAACGCCGAGAAGGCAAAAAGTTTGTCCCTCTCTGCGTCAGGGGCCACAAGAAAGCTCCCCGTGGGCCAGATTTGGCCCACAGGCCGCCAGTTGAATATCTAGGCTTTATTGCCACACAAACATACATACACATGAATGAACAGTGATAAATGTCAAGAAAGTAAAACTAGTCAAGTCAAGCTCTGTCTATAAGCTCGTGGCTCAGCAGCTAATTATTTCTGACCGAATTATAGATTACAAATGTTTTTTGCAGTTGTTATGGTTTTAACAATGAAGTGTAGAATGTATCACAACTAAGATGGACTCACATTGCCAGTCGCATTTCCACAACACCATGTCAGGATGGTTTGAACAAACTAACACTGATTATCATTCTGCTAAAGTGGAAAAAAACGCTCTGCTTATCTGTATTTCTTTAAACAAATCACAGTTTTGTTTGGTGACAAGGACGATGTAGGCTGCAGGTTGCAGCAGAAAATAACAGACATGTCAACATGCAAAAAGGGAGGAGAACGCTTACTGACGTCGGTCATTCACAGGCTCGGGCCCCATTCAGACAAATTCAAGTGTTACGACAAATATGCAAAATAAGTTAATGTAGCGGATTTATTTGGGTGTTTCGGGTGTATCAGTGCGATCCACAGGGGGAGTTCAAAAACACAAATGCAGCCGCCCTGCAGGGGAACATTTGTAGAAATGCTTCTTGACATCAGGCAGGAGCCAATCAGCTCATCGCAAAATTATAAAGAATGGAAAGCAGGAGAAATGCCGCCGAAACCTGTGGTGATCACCTCAACACCTGATTTGTTTGGATACAGTTTTATATTAACACTCAGCATGTGGTAATTCTATAATTAGAGGAGCTGCTATATTCAGTCAGGAAAAATTCAGTGTAATGCAAGTCAGCTTAGATTTGGGTTTAGGATGTATTTGCTCATGCACCGAACAGTTCTCATGTAAAAAGCATGTTGTCGTTGCTCTGTGTTGTTGGTTCTTCAGACTTAGTGCCGTTTCATTTCAGCCAAAGAAGTTTATGAGCAGTTTAAGGTCATTAAACAAACAAGAGCATAATCCACATGTCCTTGGGTCAAATATAAACATGTTGTATTGAGTTTAGCAAGAAAATCCCATTTTGTCAAATCAAATTAAATGTCCTTCGCTGTGCTGGGGGAAAGTCCGACGCTGGGGACTTCCAAGTCTGTCTGTAGCAGCCTCACATTCACACGTTGTTTCATCTGTAATTCAAACCAGAGCGACTGAACACACCCCACCACATGTGTAACACAGGTGCATTTGAGTTTTTTACACAACCTGATTCAGTGTCTGGCAAACGCATTAACTTGTACGGTTACACAGATATTACAGATTGATACTTGAATGAATTTACACACCTGACATATGACTGCAGTTGTCAGAATCGTAATGTTGAGAAGCCTGAAACCACCAATTGTTCATTTGTTTTAATGTTTGCAGTGTAACACTTTACAACTCCTCCTGTCTGTCTGTTTGCTCCCGACTATATGATGTAATTGAAAAAACAAGAGCGCGTTAGCCGCTAGCAGCTGAGGGCTCAAGACTTTCATTCGCACACACACACATACGCACACACACACACACAAACCTTCAGTGCCTAACTGTCAACTGCCACAAGTGGTGGACGGTTGCTAAGGTGTGTGTGTGTGTGTGTGTGTGTGTGTGAGACAGACTGGACCCCTTGTTCAGTCCAGACAGCCTCAGCCGTCTGATACAGTGTAGAGTAACGCACACACAAACACACACACACACACTCACACATTGGGTCAGGGTGTGTGTTTAAGAGGTGTTGTTTGGTCCTAAATGAGACCAGTCTCCTCAGCAGCTGCTGCCATGTTATTTTAATAGGGGCTGTCGTATGTGTGTGTGTGTGTGTGTGTGTGTGTGTGTGTGTAACTGTGTCGAGAAGGTTGGCATATGTTCTCACAGACATTTGAGTTTCTGCACAGCATCGTCAGCATGTTCGTCTGCACAGTGTCATGTATTTGTGCAGGTATTTGTGCACTCTTTCAGCCTTTCAGCAGGTAACCGTCTGTGTATCTCAGTGGAAACATTAAACAGAGTTTCAAACTCAATCAGTGTGTGACAACACGTGTGAAAAGGAGTACAGATATAATATATGTGACTCTTTCAACGCAATACTTGTAAATGTGGAAGTCCCGTGTGATGGAGTTTAGCTTGTTTTCCACTCAGGTTTTGTTCCACTTGCTGCCAACTATTGAAATAATAAACACATGCTGAACATGCTGTAAGTATCAAAAACACCAACAGTCAGCTTAAATGGGGAAAGTAATCTTTTTACTGTTTTCCAGGGATGAACAGGATTTTGCAGATTCTCCGTTTGGCTGTTTTTAAGGCGATTTTCAAGCGATGTGATAAAATAACGTATGGATTATGTTCCCTGGGATCAGATGAAAGGAAGTCTTTATTGACCAGATGCCTTGAGGGCTGGCTGATCACTCTTCTGTTGCATCATAAGCATGAGCAGCTGGCACCAAATGGCCTGTGTGTGTCTGTGTGTGTGTGTGTGTGTGTGTGTGTGTGAGAGAGAGAGAGAGAGAGAGAGAGAGAGAAAGAAAGAGACACGTTGCCAGATTCCAGGAAACAGGAAACTGACTGGCGGGAAAATTACAGCAGTGGGGGGTCCAGTCTTTTGTCAAAACATAATCCAGTGGACGCTCCTCACACTCTGTTCTCACTCTGCTCCTCTCCCCCCGCACCCTCCTACTCAAACACACACACACACACACACACACACACTCTTGGTCTCTTTCTTTGAACATGTCATTTTTACAGGAAGTAGAGCCAGCTGCTGCTTCCCTCCTCAAAAGTGAACTAAAGATGGGAAGTCAGGGATTCCTGGCTCGTGGAAAAAGAGCGTGAGATGAAACAGCGCTATACTCAGCACTTTACCTTTGTGTGTGTTTGTGTGCGATGGGGGTTGAGTTCAGTGGGTCCATTGACAAATTTAAGGAGCCCAACGGCCTGATGGAGGATTAGAGAGAGAGAGAAAACAACCTGATGAGCGTGAGTGTTTGAGGAAAGCGAACACGGTTGATGACATGTTGCTGCAATGGGTAGCGCTGGAACACTTCACTGAGAAGCACCTTTCGATCAACAAACACAATTATCTTTATTTACATCCGTGACAATGTATTTCAGCAGTGGCAACATTTTACATGCATGTTTAAATGTCACCAAAGTGTGCAAATGTGGCTACATTATTACATTTCCTCCACTTGTTAGCTGTTTATGTCAACTACTGCACTTTGTCATCTTACTCACAACCCCAAAAACAAGTATTTGGTGGAGTGTTTCCTCTGTAAGTGACAGATTAAACAGAGGAAGCTGGCCTGATAGATAGAAAAGGTCATGACTCTGTTGTTTTTGCAGCTTCGGGTCCTTGCATAGTGATTTATCCGCCTCTGTGAAACAGTTACCAACAGCCTGGGGTCACCATTCATCTCTCAGCTTCAACGACATGTTCATTTCTTAACTGTAGTCACCATTAATCTCTGTAACGTCTCACTTTAATCTGCCGTCTAAAACTGTTTCGCTGTTATCAGGGCTTTAAATATTTTCAGGCAGCTCGGAGAAGAAGTCATAAATCAGCAGCCCAAAAGCAGGTAGAGTTTCTGTGGTGCTGTGTGCTTTATTTGCACTAACGCAGTTCTCTGAATGTTCAAGGTTTTATTTCCCAGGTACAAAATAAGCAGGATGCTCTTAGTCTACCATCACAGAATGAACAAAATACATCAGCAGCATGTGATGGGGCTGTTGGACTTAGTTTTCTCCAGTTTCTGTTCTTAAAATAATTTTGGAGTCAGCCCCTTCCTGTCCTGTCGGCTGATTAGCAATGTATGATTTCAAATATTTTCAAAGACTTACAACAAAGCTGTTGACTTGGTCTAAGTGTCAGCACTTTAAAAGAGCACACCAAAAGCACAACTCTTGTAATATCACTGCTGAGTGCTGGATATGACAGTCTGCAGGTTACAGCAACTATACCTCTGCTCTGTGCTATGTCATCGGCAATAACCGCCTTCATATGGAACCGAAGAGGTTGTTTTTTGGACTTTGGAGATTGAGAATATGCTGCTTGCTTGTAAACAGCTATACTCCATGTTGTGAGAATGGCTGAGGGTAAAAACATATTTGCATCGCTTGGTTTTGTATGTTAATGAAATGCTAATAACAAGGGACTGCAACGGAAAAAAACTATTACAAATGGGACTAGCTTGAGCTCTGACATTTTTTAAACAGACAGACTTCAAAAGCATATTACACAATTTTAACACACCTTTATTTCTTGAGGTATACAGTAGCATAGTGTAAGTATGCATCCACTTTAAAAGTCTTGATATACAAAGAAAGAAGAAAAGGTGGAGGAAAAAGGCGGAGACATCTGATGGCAATGGCCCTCATTCAATGGAGGTAGGAAAGTGGGAGTGAAGTACCGCCAAACAAACAAACAAAGCCGCCAACAACAATAGAGTGCGTCTTTGCAAAGAGGGTAATGATCCACCCTGAAAATGGAAATGACCTGAGAGAGCCAACCTCCATGACAAAGGGCCGGCAGGGAGGAGATGAGGATGACCTTAGAAAGCAAGAATTGTTTTTATTTAGGAAGTAAACAGCCCATTGGCCTAATGCGGAAGTGCAACATTACATGTGGGAGGATGTACTCACAGCAATTAAAGACCTAAAGAACAATGAGCCACTTACTCATTTATAACTCAGACTTTGGTCTGAGAAGTCTACTAAAAAACTTTTCAGAGTTAGGCCACGTTTACATGAGAGCAGCCCTACTGAAAACATGAAGGTCTTTCCTTTGTGTCTTCAAAACATGTCCGTGTTGACAAAAACAACTGGAAGTGCTGTAGTGTGCATGCCAGGCCAGTAGTCTGCAGTGTGAGTTTGTAATGACATACCGTCAGAGCTGCTTAAAGTTGTTCACTCCCTGATCCTGCTGAGCCCCAAGCAGCCACAAATTAAAGAAATTCAGCTGTATTTCACCTTATGAAATTATGCTACAAACACCTAAATGCTTCTCAACAGACTGTCGCCACATTCAACCTGCTCTCAGTGCACTGTGGAGAGTTTAATCAGCATAGAGCAGAGTGCACTGACTTGTGCTAGCATCAGCGTGACCGTCGTCACTGTGTTCACAGGCACTCTGCCTGCCAGTTTACACAGCCGGAAAGAAGGTTGCGGTTTCAAAGATTCCATCCTGGAAACCGGTTTCAAACATTTGTGGCTTCAGGAGCGCCAGCACGCCGTTAACACGTGAAAAGAAGGCTGAACCGCAGCGAAAGTGTTTCTTTTCATATGAAAACTTGAGCCATGTAAGTCTGCAGAGTGTCATGAATGCTCTTCCAAAACCTTCTTCTGTTTTTGTCCTTGTATTTTATTTTCTGTGTTGTGCAGCACGTTGGAACTTTGTTGAGAAAGGTGCTACTGTAGGTTTAAAAAAAAAAAAAAAGTTGTTAATAGGTCATATTAATGTGGTCAATGCTGTCTTGAACTACAGTGTTGATCACTGAAGGTCTGATTCAACCTGCTGAGTCTCACTGGTGGTTTTAGGGGCTTCAGTAATGACTGTAATGAAGTAATAAACTGAAAAGTCAAAATGAATGCCTAAGAGACAAAGCTGAAACGATTTAAACTTGTGACAATGACCAAAAAACCTAAGGAATCCCTGAATGATCAAACTGAAATGGTCAGTTGTGTAAATGCTGAGGGACGCAGTGACACATGCAGCACAGCCATGTGTGTCCCAGGATGAGCTCGCAGCCTGTTTTTAAGCCACAGAGGACAGTTAGATCAGATCCTGTGTGCTGGTTTTGTCCATAAAGCTTCTCTGGTGTATGAGAACATATGGAGGAGCTTTGGACAATGGAGCTCTTGTCATGCTGGCCTCAACAAAGAGGCCAAGACAGACTCAGACAGGGGGCCGACAATGTGTGTGTGTGTGCGTGTGTGTGTGTGTGTGTGTGTGTGCAAATACTTTCCATAATCTCTTTACCACCTAAAGAAGTTATAAGTTCAGTTTTTACGCCCACAACATGTGTTTTGTCATATTTATTTTACGTGTGGTATATTTTAGTTCCTTCACAGGTCATCTTCTTTCGGAAAGACTTGAGGTAAAGTGCAGCCATTGTTTGTCTCTTGTCAACAAATTGCAAACCATGAAACGTGACGAGGTAGCAGCACTGTGTTACTGTGTTGCGCCGGCCTCTGTCAGCGCGCTCCTCCCTCATCTCCACCCAAACCACTACTAACCGACAGAGCAAGAGGCATTTAACAGCCAAAGGTGAAATAACCATCCTGATACAAAAACTTTTTGCAGATATTAAATTGTGGTGTTGGTGAAACGTTCTCCTGAGGTTGTGCCTTAACTGATCGAACCCGTTCTAAGCTCTGTCACACAATAATCTCTGGTAACAGTTTACTTTTTTCCCAGTTGGAGGTTTTAACATTTTAACGTGTTTTTAATCTTGTCTCTTTCTAATTAAAAACATTTTCTCTACACGATGTTGCACAAAGAAGGGCAGAAAAAAATAGCTCTAAGCTTTATTTAGCTTATATATTTTATTTAGTAAAGCCCATCCAAAGAACATTCAGATGAAAAACATTTTAAAACACAAACAAACATGAAATATAACACACTGCATGTGTGCCATATAGTGCCTGTGTATCACACAGTATTACATTTCACATGACTGTTGCCTGTTGATTACCTGAATTGTGATCTTTACAGTGACAGAGTTACAAAAAGTGGAAATGAAAGTTTGCACTAACCATTCGGTCAAATTCTTGACACTGCTTTTTTTCATTTAGTGGTTGGATGTGAACTGATTAGAATAAATGTTTTTCTAAATATTCATGAACTGTATTTTTTAAATAAAAATATCGTACAACCACATGGAATCGGTCAGTGGACATTTAGACATTTACTTCCATGAGTGAGAGTTATTAGCACTGCCACTATTATGACATTGAATTAAATACAGATCTGCCCAAATACAAAAGTACTACACTCATGTACTCCACCACCTGCCCGCACACACATCCGGCCATGGACAGTTACACTGTTTATGTTAGAACCGATTCAGTTCTTGCATCAGTCAACCAGACCACAACAACAGAGAAGGCTGGTTATATATTAATTTGTATGATGGATCAGGAGGAAAAACAAAAAAAGAACATGCAGGGAACAGAGACGGTTGACGGACAAATTTATCTGCTCCGCCCTTCATAAATCATGAAAGTAAGAAAGAAAAAGAAGAGAGTGGGAAAAAGCAGAGAGTTACAAACAACAAAAGTAAGACAGAGACATAACGACAGTCAGTCTGTTACCAAACCAACCGACCACAGGGAGGAAACCACACTGGATTACAGTTATTTAATCCTGAACACACACACACACACACACACACAGAACACAGTAACGTATGAGTGAGGCGTTGTGATAACAAATTCTGTTTTTAGGTTTAAGTTTGTCTTTGCAGACACCTCGAAATTAACCGTCACTTATTTCTTACAGACGCAAACAATCCAAATAAACTCTATTAACAAAGTCAACATCAATATATTGTAGCTCTAAAGCATCACGTGGGCCGTGTGATTGGTTGTTTTGACATTTAAAATGATTACAGACATAGTTGTTGTGACCACGTTTGAGCAGTTTCAGCCATTGTTTGGTGTACAAGGGTGAAGACGAAGAGTTTCAATGGATGGAGGAAGGTTTGTTTGCAAATGTAGTCAGGTTGTTTGGATGCTCAAACACACTTAGACAAACACTGTCATTTTCTCAATGAATCATTTCATTGTATTGTTTTAGTATTAACTGAAATCTACACAGTACCGCTGCAGTGTTTACACTTCCTCCTTGTAGCTCCTGGACTCCTTGATGGACTTAACACCCGACCAGAACTTCAGAAAAGTCTGAGAAACGTCCCTGCAGCGTCCACACAGAGACCCCATTTAAACGACGCAAGTTTTCACATCAAATTAAACATATTTGTTGCGATTCTCTTACATGACAATGGCATGCTGACACCAAAAAAGTTGAAACTGCAACCTTCTTTCCAGCTGTGTAAACTGGCAAACTGCAAAGCCTATGACAGTGGTGACAGCGATAATGCTAATGCTAATGCTAGCACAATTCAGTGCATTCTGCAATAGCCACTACCAAACTCCGATTAAAAACTCCACAGTGCACCCAAAGCAAGTCAGATATTATGACAGTCTATTGGGGTAAATTTAAGTGTTCGTAGTACAATTTTAGAAGTCAGTCTACAGCTGAATTTCTATCATTTGTGGCTGCTCAGGGCTCAGCAGCAACAGGAAGTCCACAACTTCGACAACTTCCGATGGCATGTCATTACAAACTTTTACAAACATCAACTACCAGCCTGGCATGCATACTACGGCACTTTCAGTTGTTCATGAAAACGCAATTTCTTTAAAGACACAAATGAAAGACTTTTCTGTTTTTTGAGGGGCTGCTCTCGTCTAAAAGCAGCCAGAGTCACAATGCACAACACAGTAGCACATCAACCGTGTGGTTAGAAATGCATCGCTACTTCCACTGTAAACGGCGTCAAATGGTGCAATACACAACAACAGGTTCAGACAGCATGTGCTCAGGGAGTTTCAGTGAGAGCTGGATCTTAAACTTAGTGAAGATTTTCATAAAGAAGCAACAGACTCCTCAACACACTTCCTGGTTTCCCTGGAAATTGAAAGTATTTGATTCTTTTCTTGTTTCAGTTACAAAACCATTCCCACTGCTGCACAATGCTTAAAATACACGATTTAAAGTAAAACCATGTTTAAAATTGTTACGTGTGCCTCAACTTCTTCAATCGAAAAACATACTTAATGCTTGGAGCACAAAAGAACCAACAACAGTCTTTGTTTTTGTCCAGTGATGTTGTGAATGGTGTAAAATGCATCCTGCCAGCTTTGAACCGTCATTACTGACCTGAATTAGCATTTCAACACAACAACAAGCATTGAAACGACATCCATGATGATGACACGTCACTGCTAAGGGAGCGGCCGCTACCCTCTGACACACATATTCTAGTCTTTCATCAATAAGAGGCCATGAACATAAAATGGAGACAGAGATTACAGTGAAATCTTTCATTCATTCATTCATTCATTCATTCTTGAAAGTCGCTAACAAACAGCAGACAGCAGCAAAAGATTTTGTACTATTGGACGGTGAAGGTCAGAGTACAGCGAATGGAGGCGGCAACTTGTGTGGTATTAGTGAAGAAAAAGTTAATAATGAAAACAGGTTTCATGAGCAGCTTCTGTTTCATCATTTTTTTTTATTGGAACTTTATTTTTTCAATGAATCAAAATTGTCTTTATTTCAATCAGTGACATCATTTCTGCCTCCGAGGCATCCCTGTGTCTGAGAAAGGCTCAAGCACTAAACCTCGACTGAACTAAAACTGGGTGGGGTGCATCACACTCCATTTACACCTGTGGGCATTTTGGAGTTTCCAGTCCACATGAGTTTGGTTTGCCCATCAAAAGAAAACAAAAACTTTCTTCTTTGCAGCTGGAGTAAAAGCAAGTTTATTGCAGAAACGTTATTTTAATGAAAATGTAACAGAGTGATGAGATAACACCTCCATTCTAAAAGGAAGTGTGGGACCAGTTTATATGTATATGTTTATATATTTCCAGTCATGTCAAGAAATTTTGCATCTATTCGTGTTCAGTCCTTTATTTTCCATTTATTGTCTGTGTTGTCTGAATGAGAGCTGATATCGCAAAAAAACCATTAGTTGGAATTAATTCTTGTATATTAAGAGTGGTTCGTGTACATGACATACTTTTAAATAATTGTGAAGGCATTGCTGCATATTAACTCTTCTAAATACATGTGTTTGGTATCTGCAACATTTGGTGTGTGGCTTAGCAACAATCAGATCGCAGTTCAGTTTTGGACATGAAGGGTTTGAGTTTAATCCTCCAAAATTTATTAGAACTCTGGTTGCAACATTATTAGCACGATCACTGTTCACATTGTTTCAAGGGTGTTATATTTGGATATTATGTGTTGAAATTTAAGTTTTCCGTCGAGTAGTTTCCTACTTTTGAACAATATGTTTCAACAGAATCCACCAAAATCTACCGAATTTTTTCCTCTTTGCATCTGGAGTGAAGGTATGATAATTGAATTTTTTTTTTTTTAGCTTTGAAACTTCTGTTTCAGTTTCAGTAAATTCTGTGATACATGTGACAAACCATCACTGAAATGAAGATTGAAGAAACGCTATGGACAAAACACAGACGATGAAGAAATTCTACAGTTAAAAAGACGTTGGGACTTGTTTTGATAAACTGCAGTGTAGCTGAAAACATTTGAAGAAGAGAATCAAATGTCGAGGAGGAGCTCTGCAAGCCGCTGATTATACACATGCACGTCACAAATACGATTTTAAACTGTTTTAACAACTTTGTTTCATTCAACGTGCACTAATGACAGTAAATGTGTTTGTTGTTGGTAACGCTTGCCGTGTCCCCTTGAAGGGACGGCTGGGTTAAAAAAAAAAAAATCATTTTCAAGGATTTGGAAACGAATGAGTAGAAAAGTAGCTTCATTCAGCTGCCTCCCCTTCTTTCTGTGTCCACCCTGCCCCCCAGCACACCATTACAATGCAAAACGCCCTCCCCCACTCCCCCTCAATACGCACACACTTTAACACACATTAACACACACACACTCCCTGCCCTGCCCCCTGAGGAACGCAGGCAGGGGGTGGGGGTGATGGGTGGGTTTTCCCAACTATTTAAGCAGATTCCGACAGATGGCCAAGCAACTTTCCTCCTGGGTTCATGCTGCTGTTGTCTCCAATCCCTGTCTCTCTGCACAACGGACCTCACTACCTCCTCATTTCTCTCCCCTTCCCTCCCCATAGAAGTCTCCTTAAACACCTGGAATAAGCCGTTTCTCCTTCCCTGTCCATCTTTGAGCAACCTTTAAAGTGCCACACTTAAATCCCCCAGCTCTCCCTAGACCCTTAAATTTTTTCTCTGTCATCGTAGCCTCCAAAAAAGATCACGCCTCTCTTCCTTCTCTTGGGATCCAGAAGCTTTTTGTCCTCCCAAGCCGTCCTCCACTGTGGGGTCAGACAGCCAGCTCCTTCACTTCGAGAGGACGGAGAGAATCATGCCCTCAGACTTTCTCACTCCTTTCCTGGAACTGGATGAGGAGTTCTGCAAGGTGAGAGCAGCCAATTACGAACTTTGAAACTTTTACACGCCAGCATGTCACGTCTACTGGCCTGCCTGATCCCTGATCAGTCTAAGCTCTTGTCTAGGATGCAATGCTAGAGTAAATTTCTGCATTATTTTATTATGAGGAAAAGGTTCACAAAGTTTTAAAAAGTTGTAAAACTAGTGGCTAATTTTGATGTAAAATTCTTTTGAGGATTATTTCAGGAAAGGAAAGCTAGAGTTTTGTTGTTGTGGTATTTTTTCTAAATTATAACGTTTAAACGTGTTTGTGTGTTTTAAGTTCAAAAAAGTCTTTTTAGTAGTTGCTGCTGAAACAATTTAGAAAGTTTGTGATTGCTTCTTTCATAAACTGTTAAGAGTTTTGCACATATAAAACTATGACACCTTAAAGTATGATGTGATCAAATTTATTTATTTTTGGTCTATTTTGACTTTTGGTTATGCTACCAAAACCGACCTTCAACATATCCTCTTGAGTTTAACTTAATATAAACAATAATGTCAATTTACTTTTTTACCCCAGGACCAATTTTAGTTTTTAAAATAAAGTCCAACTTTAGAATTAAATAATCCAGTTTCAGTTATCAGCCTTGTTGCCTAAAAATCTCCTTTCAGCTGGACTTGGCCCTGCCAGCTTGCTCCAGCACTGCAGGAATGCAGAAAGCTCACTTCTATTCTTCTCTCTTGTTTTGTTTAACAGAATTTCCGTGGCCTCAAGGCGACAGATGGCTCGCCCACCCGCTCGCAGCATCCACCGCAGCAGCACAGTCTAAGAGTCGCGGGCTTTCAGCGCCGTCATTCTCTCTGCCCTGTGACCCTCCCCAACTCCAAGTTCAACAGCAGCAGCAGCAGCTCTGAGGTGGCCAACTCGGCCTGCTGGGGGCTCAACATGGCCTCCACCCAGCAGTGGAACAGACAGGGTCAGCTTCCCCGCTCCTCGCTCAGCCACATCCCCTTCAGAGTCGACCGCTCAGTCAGTATGATCGAGGGCAACGTCGGCAGCTTGGGAGGTCAAGAGGACAGAATGGCGAATGTGTCTCCGCCACTGCTGCTCCCTCCACCAGGCCTGTGTGTCAGCAGCTCCTCTCTCTCCTCCGCTGCTTCCCCTTCTGCCTCCAGACCACCAGCCCCCTCGCCTCACATCTCCACCCGCTACAAGACGGAACTCTGTCGCACCTATGAGGAAAGCGGGACCTGCAAGTATGGCACCAAATGCCAGTTTGCCCATGGCTTGGATGAGTTGAGAGGCCTCAGCAGGCACCCCAAGTACAAGACAGAGCCGTGCCGCACTTTCCACACCATAGGCTTCTGCCCATACGGCGCCCGCTGTCACTTCATCCACAACGCAGATGAGCTCAACGCTGGCAGCGCTGCAATGCCCGCTCACAAACAGAAGCTGAGGCCTCCTCTGCTGCGTCACAGCCTCAGCTTTGCAGGCTTCTCCTCCTCTCCGCAGACTTTTCAACCCGTTGAGGAGTCGCAACCCTCTTCGGTCCTCTTCACCCGGGCCTCCTCTGTCTCCCCTTCTCCATCGTCCACAGGAAGCCCAGAGCTCCTCTCCCCTCTCTTCCCTGAGCCGGGACCTCTGAAGCATTGCCCCTACCCCTTCTCAGGCGTCAGCGACCTGGCAGGAGACAGCGGTGATTCAACTCTGCACTTCTATGCAGTGACAGATTCTGTCAGCGCCAAGTGTCCCTCTTCCACCTTCACCTCCAAGAACCCAAACCTCCCCTACCACCTCGCCCAGCAGCTCCCTGTCTCCCTCAGCGTCCCCCCTGGCCTTCAGCGCTGCTCCTCTGCTGACTCTCTCTCAGAGGAAGGTTACACCTCCTCCTGCTCCCTCAGCTCTTCCTTCAGCGGTACAGAGTCACCAAGCTTCGAAGGCCGACGCCTGCCCATCTTTAGCAGCCTGTCTGTTTCAGACGAGTAGGGAAGAGTTTTACCACAGGGCTGAATTTAATCAGGGAAAGATGGTCTAAATGTTTAACTCTTTGTGATCTGGATCTCATGCTGTTTTTTTGTGGCTGTCTAGCAGCAAAAGAGCAGCTTTTCAATATACGGTCAAAGTAAAGTAGAAAAACTACAACTTAAGAGGGTTCAGATACGAGTCACAAAAGATTAGACATTAGGTTTTCACTTCCTTCCTAAATCCAGTCAGGTAAACGTACCCAACTTTGTGCATATTGCATTTCTCATCCAAGCAGTTGTAGCGCTGCTCAGTGTTCGTCCAGTTTTAGCTGACTTCTCCTTTCGTTTAATTGTTTTCTTTTGTAAGGTTACCTTGTTTTTGCCACTGTTACTGCTGTATACTGTTGTATACCCATTTTCAGAGAATTCCTGGAGGGTACCTCCATGAGCTGTTACTGCTAAGTGGGAAGTTCTGTGTGAGAATTTCCTGTGTCCCTAAGATTAGTGCTGTTAGCCCTGGGTCTGGCTGGTGCGCTATCCAATTTTTTTAACATAGCGATGATGTTTTTTAATTTAATCCTTACAAACTGCATCAGTGGTGCCAGCCTGCAGCACTTTTTCAGTCATAGGTCTTAGGGCTCTCCAGCTGCATGAAACTCTTGTCCATGAGTAAGAGAGTCAAATAACTTTATGGTGTCACTGACTGATAATTGATTGGTTGTATGGCATTGGCCACTTGATTGTATTTGTCAGCACATTTAACAGTCTGACAACGATTCATCTAGCCTGCTTTAGTAACAAAACAGAAAAGTAGAAAATGTAGGCGACCCACTGACTCTCTAGTTACCAAAGTTTATGTTAGATTTCCCCTGACCTGCTAGTACTGCTAACATCTAGCCTAATGTTTAGCCATGACAGGTAATATACAGTGTTATGATTATTGATATTATAGCTTAACATTTTTCTAGACTTATTTATTGCGTATAGTATCATCAGTTGTTTCTCTTAGAGTTCGCTTTGCGATTGTGTTTTGGCATTTTTTTTAATGTAACACCAGAGGAGTTATGCTTTACTTATGCACCCATGATGTCTGTCTGCTTTTACACTATCCAGTAGCTTTAAGTGGGCCTGCGGAGAGGAGAGGAAAGGAGGAGGAAAACATTTTGGCATTCTACATGTATGTTGCCTTACTGGCTAATAGGCCTGGCAGAAATCAGGACTCACTGAACTTTTTTACATCGAACAGCTTGATGTTATCGATGATAGTGCACCTGAACTTTTGCCCACGCGCAGGAGCAAAGCACTACTTTCTGCTGTCGGTGTGAGCACACAGTGAGTCTACTCTCCTCTCCTTTAAGCCTCACACACCTCTGACTGTAATAACCTTTTACCATTTTTTTTTAGTGCCGTTACCTTTAATAATGTTGGTGAAAGAGGCATTGACCTGAGTGTGAGTCAGCAGTGGTCATACAAACGTGGGCACACTGTGACCATCTGTTTGGGAGCTGCATAACAAGAAAGAATAAATTTATTTGAAAGATTAAAAAAAAGAATGTTAATATTTTTGACTAATCTGAGATTCCAGGACTGCTGTATTACTTCATGGTGGTCTCAGTTTGTGGAAACTCCTCCCCCTTGTTATCTTCTTCTCTTGTGAAGTAATGACTATTGTTTATTGTTGATTTTTATCTATCAGAGTTGCCTTGATGACAATGTGTTTGTAGGTCGACCTCTGTTGCACGCTAGCTAGCTAGCTAGCTAACTCTCTGAGCGGCAGGTGAAATCAAGCGAGTTCGAATGAAACCAGGCAAGATGTTTAGATATTGTTTTGTTTGGGTTGTTTTTCTTTGTTTCTTTGTTTTTTGTTTTTCGTGAAATCGACTCAACCTGCCCTGATGAGTCCAGCTGCTTGTTGCTGTAGCTTATGGTTAGCTTGACTCAACAGCAAGCCATTTTTGTAACTTTTGTTAACTTAAAGTCTTATTTATTTTGTTTTTCAAAGCAAAAACCTATATTATGTTGTTTGATATTGTGTTTGTTTTACATAATTTAAGGTGCATTTATTGTTTACATTCCATTGGTTATGCTGATATCCTAGCTCTTTATCTTAATATATTTGTCCATCTTTATTTCAAAATAAAAGTCATTAAAAAATAGGAGCTCAGCTGTCTTGCATCTCATTAAGGAAGTCTGAAGTGTTTTTTTTGCAACCACTGACTTTTTCATGATTAAGGACATTTTCAAGATACTTCCTTATAAATAAGGTCACATTTATCTCGAGTAACTTTATACTAAAAATACAGTAAAAACTACCCTGCTTATGCCTACATAATATGTTGAAATCCAACACTTTGCTAATTTAAAAACATGACATTCTTCATCGTCAACTGTTTCTGTTCTCATCTACATCATCCTCACTTGTAACATTCTCACATGACCAAACATGACCGTTCTTGCATTTCCCTCCCCTTGTTACTCTTTCCTCCAAACCACTTTGCTTAACTTTTGCATTTGAATTACCTATTTTCTGCACAATCATGTACGATAACTCAGAGGAAAATGGTCAGAACTGTGTCTTAAGTTGCTCTTTCAGATAAGCAGGGCAGTTGAAGGCAGTTTTACTTTTGCAGAGAAGAAGATAACTGCAGGCAAAATCTCTGTCTTACATAATAAGAATATCCAGAAAAGGACTGATGAACGTTATAGGATTTGTTTTAGTGCTGAGCTAAGAAACTTCACTTCTGAGTGCTGATGGTTTTAATGGAAGCTTAATTTGTCCATGGACTTACCTAGTTCACTTTTCTGAAAGTAGTAACTGCAACAAATGTCTTAAAATCGACAGCATTTGCTTTGACACTTAGATTCCTTTTACATTCTGTAAAAAAATCTTTGTTGTCAACATGATGGAATGACACAAATGTTCCTTTTTTAGAAAAGTGTTCCCACGAGCATCACTTTAAAATTCTGCCAGCCTTTTGGGGGCTTTACGATCATCTGGGTCTCATTGACACACAAAAGCCCTACTCTCTGTGTGTGTCTGTGTGTGTGTGTGTGTGTGTGTGGTGTGTGGGATGAGGAGTGACTTTTGTTGCAACTCGTCTGAACAGACCAATTTAGAGTGAGTGACACTGAGGAGAATGTTTGGGCAACAGATGCTCGAACAAAGACTCCCCAGCACACAATAGGACACAGAGATACTTGTGACTGATTTCCATCTATTCACACAAACTGGAGCAGAAGTTGACGTCCTCCAACGTGCATGTGTGTATGTGTGTGTGTGTGTTCCTGCATTGAATATAATACTTGTGTAAAAGCACAAAAATATTAGCGAGTATAATTTAATATTCTTGTAGACATATTAACTTTAGCAGCTTTTTAGTGTTGTTGGTTTCGTGGTAAACTAATTTTATGTTCTGTTGGGCAATTTTAACTCTTATGGTACAAGATAACCTCATGGGGGTTTTTGTTTGTTTGTGTGCTTTGCTTTTTTTTTGTTTTTGTTTTGTTTTTTGTAAAAACTCACCGAACCGTCCAAGTCTGCTTCTGGCTTGTCTCCATCAGCAGAGGTTGTCTCTGTCTTCTCCAAATGTCCAAATGTGACCATGTGTTACTTCAGTAGATGTCAGGCTGCATTTTTAAAGCCCAT
>JAQLOL010000024.1:28503639-28516553 GCA_029783665.1 Naso thynnoides | reverse complement strand
ATCTGTCTGTCTGTCTGTCAGTCTAATTTCCTTTTTTATGAGTCAAAACAAAAGAGGTGAATAGAGTAAATGCTGTAACCAAAAACATTACCACAAAACTTTCTGGGTAATTAGTTAAAACCAGACAATTATTTTTTAAACTGCAAGTTCTCAGAAGTATTGTGTTGTGCTATCTGATTAAATATGCACTTATTAGCATATGTTTCCAGAACAGAGATCTGGAAAAAAAGGAGAAAGTTTGATATTCTTATTTCATTTTGTTGACTTACCAGTCAAAGGCTTTTGCTGAGGAAAAAAATATCTCTTTCAATTTCTCCAGAAAACAAAAAATACTGTCATCAGACTTTGAAGTGCTGTAATGCTTCCTGACGTCCGCGTGTTAGGATTCGTCACCACTCTAGTTATTGTACTGGTACATTTCTCTCACGAAAACGGCAAATGAACAAAATGCAGCTATCGGTTTAACATTTTGTAAGCAAACCTTTAATTTTCTGTCTTGTTCTGAACGCATTTCAGAGGTTTTGTCCGCTGTGATTGCTCAGAAAACCAGCTCTCTGTGCACTGAGACCTGAGAACAAAGAGCTCTCAAGGGGCTTCAGTCTTTCTTCCAGAAACCTGAATTTATTTTATTCTTACATATCAATCACTTTGAACAAGAGGGAACACTGTGTCATATGATTGATATTTCATTTGGTCATTTCCATTCAAGATTTTAAAGTTTTTTCACAGCAGCAGAGACCCAAATTGCCCATTAACGGTAACCTGGAAGCACTAAATGTGCAGAATGCATTCATATTTCACTCCTTCTTCCTGGCTAAGCAGAGGTAATTGGCCCCATACTTAAGTTTTATTCCTTGATCCATTGTCCTGCTGTGTTTCTAAGTCAAATCTTTGCCATTTGTGTGATTAACTTTGATGGAATAGTCAGCTCTCAGATCACAAGTTGGGCTTGTTCTTTAGGGGAGATTTACAGCAGATGTTAGTAATGAATTATGTGCTTTGTCAACGTATATGCTAAATTCAATGCACAGTATAGTGCAGGAACAATATCTAGATAATTAACAAACTACACTCGACTGAAGCCCAATAGAAGAAGTTTATTATTCAGCATTTGTCAACTGAGGATTATATAACTACATGTATTTATTAATCATCATCCTAGAGATCAATTTTTTTCTCTCATTCTTCTCGAAAAGTCCGTTTTTTCCTCTCAGAAAGTAAACTTTTACTTCCACAACTCATCTCCCAAGGTGTATTTCACAAGCCATCACAGACAAACGAAGTCTCTTAGCTCGTTCCCGGCAACCTGTGAAAGAGTTCAAATGTGTGTCTGTGTGTCTGCGTGTGTGTTTGTGTGTCGCAGGGGTCGAGGAGGTGTTGGCTGAATGTAATGCAGCGGTACGACGTGTGATAACACGTTCCTCCGCGAGAAGCTCACTCTCTGGTGCGTTCGCACTCACCAATTAACAGAGATGGGCTAAAAAAAGGAATGACGAGCGACGTGCCATGTTGAGAAGCTGGCTTCAATCACATGACGTGATTGCTGCTTTTAGGCTGCACGCTTTTCTATTTCTCACCTGGTGTTGAAGAGTTTGTAAATGTTTTAAACTTGTAAACATTAGTACATCGAATGAACGAGACAAACAGCTCTGATGAAACAGCAGGTTGTTTATTTGTTTTTATGGCCCTGAGATGTTGTTGAAACCTGGTGGATAGTAAGTTCTCCGTGAGCACATTTATTTGACCTTTATTTTTGCAGAAAAAGTCAGACAGACCTCTGTGGTTTCTCAGCACGGTTCTGCTTCATATTCATGCAGGTAGGGTCACAATCACACGTGGGAGCTGCACAGTACGAACACTCTCTCCTACCGTCGGCCACTGAGCAGCTCTGCAGGACCAGTGGACCCAAATCAAAAGAGTGCAGTGGCCACAGTGCATTAGCAGCTCAGTGAATGTCAAACTCAAGTTCAGGTTTAATGAACACGCCGCCCCTGCTCTCTTTGTTCTGTGTTACAAAATATTATGTTATGACTATTGTTCCCATTTCCTTTCAGAGACGCTGCTTTATTTACTGTAATTCATTGCAACTCATCCATTCGTGTTTTCTATGTTCATTCACACATCTGCCATTAAAAATATCTACAATGTAGAATGCAGGTTAATGAAATGCTCCCTGCCTTTAATGTTCCAGCAGCAATCTGCACCAGCTTTTTAGAGACACACAATACTGTCCCTCACAGATAATGTGAACCTTTAGTCAATTCAGTGGAATGTGCAAACAACCCTGACGTACATTATCTCCTCCAATTATGTGTAGGTGAACCTCAGATCACAGCAGACGACGCTTCCTAGGCTAGTGCACCTTTGACACATCTTTTTTTGGCCTTAAAAGTTTAAATCAGGTTAAAGTTTGAAGGTATTTGAAGTAATTCTAACCTATAAAATGCATGTTTGCACAGCCTAGTGAATGCGGCTGTGTTCCTGCTACAGCTAGGCTGGTGTTGTTGTGATCTTAGCTTATGTTGGCTAATATTAGCAAATGACCGACGGTGCTGTATAGCAGACTTTCTTATATGACTCTTCTTCAATTGTGACGCTTTCATTTGGAGTCATGTCTCTGTCTACTTAAATCATTTAAGTCCAACATTTGCTCTCTTTTCTTCTTTGTTTTGCTCTTCACCAAACCTCGAGGGGATTTCTGGCTCTTTACCTGCTAAATGCTTCCCTGTGTTAACAAGCTAGGTGCTACCTTTGTGCCCTTCGGTTTTGGACAGGTAACTTTCAGTGGCTTTTTCACTGAAAACAGTCTCTGCGAGTGGAAGCAAAGTTAAGAGGAGGTTTGTCTGCTGGTCAAAAAAAAAACCCAGACAAACAATGAGCTTAAAGAGGCCAAAATGTCCTAAAAAGCTGAGGGAACTGCAGAGTTGGGTCATTATTCTCTCTGAGCACTTCTTTTAAAGGAGTACACCAACTTTTTATTTCTTTTTCTTGTTTGCCTCCCTCCTGAGTTCCAGACAAGAAGACAGACACCATTATTTTGACTGTGGTGCAGTAACAAGGGAGAGACGGGCAGAGCTCGCCCACCGCTAATTAGCTTAGCTTAACATTAGCATTTTATGTATTTCTTCTTCTTCTCCTGTTGTTAACTGGCGCAGACGCTGACTGCGGTTTACTTTCAGGACATGTTTGATTCTAAAATGACATTAAATGCTCATGTGAGTCCAAAAATAACATAATGTGGAAGCTATTTTTTCTTCCTCAGAATGAAACAAACTACTCTTAAATCCCTCATTTCATTTGGATTTCTGTGCTGCAGGTGTTTCATCAGCTGTGCACATTGCAGGTGTTGCTGTCTGCTGTAGCTTTGCTCAACTGTCACCCACTAAAAACTGCATAATCTTCTATAATGTAAATACTCTGTCTTGCCTCTGTTGTTCCAGGCTGGTTATATCCGTATCGACGGCAGTGTCCCATCCTCAGAACGGATCCAGTTGGTCCACAAGTTCCAGAGCGATCCAGAGACACGAGTGGCCATCCTCAGCATCCAGGCAGCCGGTCAGGTACTCAAACACACACGCACACACACACACACGCTATAATTTAATTAAATATATATATTATTTTATTTTTAGATAAGTTTTTCAGTAAACTGAGATTTTCTGAGCAGCTTCAACCCAAATCAGCTTTGTAAATAAAAATGCTTAAAGTAGTTCCAAATAACACTTCATGTTTTGAAAGAGTATCAGTTTTCATCTACAGTCCAATAAAGACTCCAAAGAGTCGGTGCAGATATCTTTTAATTGAATGAAACTTTCTATAGAGAACACTGTCTGAAGAAATTAAACAAGTGCTGTACGACTAATATATTCTTGCACTGACGCAGCACTGTGGAGAAAGAGCTGCCTGCACCTGTTATTTTTCTGGTAAAAAGGGAAAACTCAGATTTGTTTGTATTTCTTTATAAAATTACAATCTACCGCTCATACTGAGCTGAGATGCAGCAACACAAAAGTGGAAGGGGAGGTGCATGTCGACTGGCATGTTCACCCACAGGCAGACTTAGATCCACAGTCTTCGTCCAAGAGTCAGATTAACTGTGATGCAACAATAAAAGGACTAAAGAGAGTCGTTTTGTAAATCTTAATAATGATGACTGTTGCTGATTTCAGTGAATCATAATTGACTTTTGAGCTCACACCGCCACTAACTGCACTCCCAGGAGCAATATTGTCTAATTTTTGGAAAAACAAAAAAGTGATTGCAGACAGAAGCAGACAGGAGGTCTGCAGTTTACCTTTGGATGATAAATACAGGAAGTCAAAGTGACTCAGCAGTGAAAACAGGTCAGAGTTATGAATATAAAGCTACATGCTAAAGCTACAGATCACAGTGCAGCCGCTTCAACTTGTGTTTCTCTTCATTTATAAAACAAACAAGGACCCTCGTAACGATTCAGGACCCGTTTAGGACGAGCGGAGGACACGTCTCTTTGTTTATGAATGTTAAAAGGAAAGTTGGGCTTTGTGGTCGGGTTTGAGTTCTGGTGAAACGCAGCAAACTGCTGAGAGCTCCAGCCGTAGACTTTAGCTTAGCTGACCAGTCTTGCTAGCGCACTGACCAGTCTTAAGTAACTCAAATTAACCGGCTAATATCCACTAATGACACAACATGGCTTCAGGGTTTATTTTAGGGTTAGCGGAGCAGACGTAGCATTAGCTGTGCTTGCTGAACCAGAGGCGTTTCAGCAGAAGAGACGGATCACTCAGATCAGTTTAAATAGAAAAGGCTGTAATGACAAAGATGGCGCCTATAGCCAATCGCGTGCTTTCTTTACAGCCGAATCAGGAAGTCTGTTAGCCAATCACGTTGTTGTACTGCAGCTTAGAGAGTCACGACAGTGATTCTCTAACACATGCACATATGCAGCGGAAGTCTAACCAGCTGAAAAAAGACGTTTTAAACATTATTTTAGGGCAAAGTCACTTAAATTTTTAAGCGGTTTTTATCAGAACTGACAGCTGATCTTATTCATATTATTTTTATGTCCCGGTGACCTCTGAGAGTGAAGTTATGGCTCTCTCAGCATTCATCTATGGAGGGCTCTGCTCTTCTGGGTCTGAAGCAGCTGTCCAAGGACGTTGCCAAGATGGCCGCCTGGTGGCGAGACTTGCCTATAAGGACTTTAACTAAACTGAGAGGGGTTTGACGGGGAATAAGGACAACCACAGTTTGCCCACAGCATAGTGATACACTTTTCAGAACTTCGCCGAATATCGAGCATCACATTTAAAAGTGTCCCAGACACCAACGTTTAACCCTGACTAGCTCGAAATCCACAGAATCAGCCTGGAAAAAAAAAAAAGCAATCTGATCACGGAGATTGGTCGGAAGGGTCAACGACGGTTCAATTCCCCACTTGTGACTGACTTTAGCTAAAAAATGTGGGCAAAGCTGCTTTACATCATCTGAGCCAATCTTAACTGACGAGTCAGAATAAGAAGAGCGGCGAATTAACAGTACAGTAACGATGTACAGCTCATTTACGGCCGAGTGGTTTGCTCTCCTGGTTTTCACCCAGGTGGCCCAGGTTCAACTCCCAGTGTGACACAGTCCTGTTATCCAAGTCTTTCTGTCAACATGCACTGCACGGCCACACACTCTGTATTTCCATATCGCAGTTTAAGCTCGACATCAGCCTTGTGCACACAGCACACGGCGCTAATTTGACCTCCAGTTAGGAACAGCTCTATAACTGGTGCTAAGATGTTGCATACAACACCTTTAATATGAGGGAGAGGGAGAGTGCATGCAGAGGGCAAGCTGACACGCTCGACTGGCCATATTTAAAATCTGGACAGTGTTGGCGAGGGAGGAGGGTGTTTTTCTCGTCTCTCTGGTAAAATGGGGGTGAGAACACAGCACAAAACTTCCCTCTGGGGAAGGGATAAAAAGGGAGAGGGACAGGGAAAATGAGAGGGATGGACTGCGGCCTGAGAATGATAAAGATGAAAAAAATCCGGAAAGAGGCACAAAGAGATTGGAAAATGAGAAAAAAGACCCCAAATACACGTGGAATTACGATGGATCTGTATCAGGACACACTGTCTGGACAAGGAAAAACACGTTATGCTGCGTTCCAGACACTGTCGGAGGTCAGAATTTCCTGGTTGAGACTTCCGACGTAAAAGTGTTCAGGTGCACAACTGCAAACGTTAAAAAAAACAGGACTAGGTTAACCTAGTATATGGCCGGTCCCGTCTGGCGTTTTTCTCAGCCAGCGTGTTTCAGTGATCGTTAGAGGTCATGTGTAACACGAGCATGTTTGGATATCAGTAGTCGTTACGCAGTAGTCTTAGTAAGTCGATCAAGATATAACAGGATGAATAATATCGTTGTGCTTCTGGGAACAACAGGGCGTTTGCATCATGTGGCGCTCAGACACAAATAATTTCTGTAGCTACAGGTGACTGTTTGGTCAGTGTGCAAATTTATGGATAGTAATAGGTATAGTCAGAAAATAGTGTTTACAGTCATAATGGACAAGTAAATTTCTCCTCCACTTGTCCACTTGTCCCAGACGAGCGGACAAGCCATAACGTCGAGCCCTGTTGGCTGTGCCCTGCATTGACAAACAGAGTGGCCTTCAAGCTAACGCTAGCAATGTGCTAACAGCAAACAAACTGAGAATGTAACAGCTCTGGAGGGACCCTCATATTGTCGAGCAAAACCCGAGGAGCTTCAGCCGGTGGGTTAGCACACTGTTTCATAGCCTGAAAACTGGTGGATTAGCGACATGGCGTGACTCAGTTTTACCAGGTTAACTTAATCCCATTCTGCTGGTGACCCGAGTCAGCCTGGTAGTTCCTGTGTGTGTAGGAATCAGATGTGTGTGTGTGTGGTCTGCATGAATGATTGTGAGTAGAAGGCTGTTCCTGTGCAACTAAACTGTCAAGAACTTTGTGAGAAGTCTGTTTGTTAGTGTTTGCACGTGCCGGCGCATGTGTGAGTGTTCACTGAAAGGTCCATGACTCCTGCTCGTGTGATTAATGAAGATGGTTGTTTCATTCGCTGAGACTGTCTGCTTGACTTGATTTGACAGCTGGTGTTTTGAGCTTTGAACTTAGCTTTGAAAAAAATCTGATACTTGTTGGTTACATCCTGTCTCCTGCTGCCCTTATTTCCTCTGCTTTTCTTTCCTTTTCACTCAACCTCCCTGCGTTCTTCTCATATCATTCACGTTGCCTTTCCACCTCTTACTTCACATTTTTATGTCGTGTACTTTTCCTCACTTACATCCTAAAACCTCAGTTTGGCATTCATTTAATATTTCTGTCTTCTTCTATAGTTATGATGGTGTTCCCTTCCTGATGCATGACTCCACCCTGAGGAGAACCACTAATGTTGCTGAGGTTTTTCCAAATCGAACACACCTCGATGCCTCCATGTTCACCTGGGCTGAGCTACGGCAGCTAAATGCTGGCAACTGGTTCTTATCGGTGAGACTTCCAGATGCAAACATGCACACAAGAGTTTGTAAGTCCAGATGTGGCATGTTGAAAAACAAGACCTTCGTCCCAAACGAAGAAAATGAACAAAGTCACGATTGAATGCAGTGGGTCGTTTAGTTTCATGCTTCAGTTGTAATGAAAAGGGAGCTGACAGCAACCTCTGGAAACTCTAAACGTGTGTTGATGCATCAGTTCTTCAGGTGCTTTGCTAAACAGACTGTGTCAGTGCCTTTGGTCAGGGCTGTTCTGCAGCGTCTCTTGCATATGGGCTTGCTCGTCTCAATGCAAAGAACATCCAAACTGTCTGTTTCAAGAGCTTCAGCTATCTTTCTTTTTTCTCTCTACTCAACAATAAGTACCGTGTTGTTACTGGATGAAAGCACATCGTAGGATTTTTTAAGTCTTACAAGAACTAAATACAAAAATTTGCCTTACCTTTTAACTTGATGTTGTGGTCTGATTCGTTTTATTTTATAGTTCATGTAAGTATTTGGAAATGAACTCAGTTGGAGTCAAGATTTAGATAAGGTCTACATGTAAATAACATGGATGTTGTGTAATTTTAGAAACGTGTTTAAAAGTGCTGGGAATGGATTAGAAATATAGTGATGATGCAGCAACACTGACAATGCCACATCCTTTCTGTGAACTGTGAAATAGGATCGTTCCTCTTTGTTTTGCCAAAACTTTACTTAATATCTTTTTTTAAATTCCTTTGTGTCATTTAGTCTTTAAAACATATGTTACAAGTATGAAGCGACATGGAGTAAAAGGCAACTAGACTTGTTTTTGGAGGCCTAACACTACGAGGGGTTAAAAATCGAATCTCTTACTGATTCTTTTAAATGTTTTCCTGTGAATTCTCAGAGTGACTAAACACAAACTCTTACAGAGGGATCCATTTGGTACTGTGTCGTTACTGTCTGAGGCTGACTGCTCCCAGGCCCAGAACCAGTCTGTCCCCTCACTGGCCCAGTTCCTGGAGGTAGCTGCACGTAGTAGCAAACTAGTGCTGTTTGACCTGCACAGGCCACCGTACGGACATCCCTACAGCCAGTCATACATCAATACCACTCTGCAGGTGGTGCAGGCCACCATCAACACCTCACAGGTAGCTGAATGGGACAAATGTAGACAAAATGTTTTCAGGTCTATAATAAGTTTAAACAGACATAACTTTTTATCATGTGATTTATATTTTCTGGTCTGATCTATATTTTCTTTATTTTGTACGATTTGAGTAAATTTCAGTGAAAATCCGAATAACTTTTTTTGGATCTCGCTCCCGATCCGAGTCCTTAAATAGAAGGTTTCTTCTGATACAGAATGTGTCTGGCAAACTAGGCTACACGGTGTGACCTACTTAATGTGACAAACATTATTCTCCACAAACTTCTCGATCTAAATAACAAAGGTCTTTGTTGCAGACCATCAAATTAAACACTGTGTGCTGTGTATTCACTACACAATCAGAGTGGACTGAACATTTATGTCGTTTCAGCAGAGCAGATCAGAAATTGATGGTCTTTATTTGAGCTAAAACAGCTCTCGGTGCTGATCCTTGCGATCGTCTCTGGACGTCTTGACGTGCATGTGTAGGTGCTCTGGCTGCCACCTGAGGACAGGGAGCGGGTCCAGGCTGTGGACCCAAAGCTGCAGCAGACCTCTGGAGAAAAGGCTTCGATTCAGGAACTGACAGACAGCCACATCACGAGACTGAATCTCCATTACAGCACCATGTCACAACAACAGATCAGGTACGCACATTAGCACAGTCATTTGTTTGTGCAGCATTATACAATGGTCTGAACTGGAGAGACCCGTGATGATGTGTTCCTGATGAAGCACACCTACTAAGTACTTCCTGTTCATTGCTTTAAATGAACGGGCAAATATGAGTAACTATGGCAACAGGGACACAGTAAAAGCCTCTGAACACAGTTTATCAGAACCCCATGAACAAGTTAAAATCTAAAGACAACAATAAGTGTGTTCAACATTTCTTTTCACCTGTTTTGAGAATATGACAGCTGTGATGGGGAAAGTGACACAGAACCCACTGAGTGCGACAGCTTCGTCCACGGTGTTGTGGTGGAGACACATCTCAGTGAACACGTGGACACAACAGTCTCCGATTTTATGTTTCTCCTAATAATACATTTCTTTTTTTTTGGATTGTATTTCAAATGATATTTCTTCCTTTTTTTAAATTATATTTGCATTTTTAAAAACAAAGCCTGATAAATTCAGATTTAAGAAAATAAAGAAATAAAGATTAATTAAAGAAAACGATGACCCATAAATATAAACACACTGTACATTTAAACACTCAGTTATGCAAAATGCCCCTTTTTATACTTACCGAGAGAAATGTGACATTTCCTGTGGAGCACTTTTGAAATGGTCTCTTCTGTGCGTATGTGTGTGTGTGTGTGTGTGTGTGTGTATAGTTGTGTCACTCAAGGTGCAGATGGCCACCGCGTCCTCTGTGATTCCATTTCATTGCCTGTAGAACAGCCTCAGGAAAGAGAGACCAGAAAGAGTAAGAGAGACAGAGGGAGTTAACGGGCAGGTGGGGGAGGAGTTCATAGCAGGAGTGAGGACAGAGACAAAGCAGAGACAGGAAACAAAAAGAGGTAAAGAGGTAAAGAGGTGAGGAAAAGCAGAGAAGGAGGTACAGGCTGGAGAGGAGAGGAGAGTTTGAATGTGAGGAGAAGAGGTTCTGAGAGGCGGATAAGTAGTACAAGAGAAAGCAGTAGGAGGTATTTGTACATAAACTGATGCTGTGGAGAAAAATCTGTAAAGAAAAGGGTTTAACAGATGGTTGAGTTCTGACACATTCATGGTTTTTAGCTGACAGTCCAGTGAGAAATGAGTTTGGAATTCAGTTGTTGTAGTTTTGGTCATTTTAGTCAAAAGTGTAAGGTTTTTTTGTGTACTTTGATCGGGTTAAATGTGATGATGCCTCTCAGTCTTTGTATTTGTACAAGTCACTGAGTCTCATCAGGACCAAGTGACCCACCGGACTTTTTGCTGTGTTCCTCGTAGAGTTTGAAAACATGTTAGTCACATGATCTCTCCCTCCTCCTGCAGGAAATACCAGTCTGTGAACATCAGCACTAACCTGTATGTGATCAGCCAGCCGTGGCTCTACACGCTGGCCTGGTGTGCTGGAGCACAGTCTGTAACCACCAACTCTGTCCACATTTTATCCAACATCAACAAGCCACTCTTCCTCATGGTGAGCACGTTTCACTTTGTTATCAGAGATTATGATCCCTGCTTCCCTGAAGAAAATTCACATCATATTTTTTTGAAAATTAGCTAAATTTGGCTGCATGTTGCTGTTTAGGTGATGACCGTTAATTTGACTTATGCAGTTGTTGTCAGCGGACAGGCATTTCTAGCTTGAGATCATTTCCACTGCAAACTGTTGTACTCGTATTTAATGGGTACACACTACAGGATGATCGGGCCGATTTTTGTCCCGATCGGCAAAGGCCCGATCATCTGATGTTTGCAAACGACATCGTGTCTGATTCTCCTGTGGTGTGGGGTGTGTTAAGAGTGATTTTGTCCTTTCCAATCCGTTTGGAAGGGCTCGGAAGGAGAGATCGTACATAATGAAAATGTTTCATGCAGTGTGTGGGGTGCTCCGAGAGGAGCAAAGCACGCACAGCGCGTAAAGTCACGTGAACCGGATCAACAGCCAATAAAAGGACACGAGCTGACGGTTGTAAACGAAAACGATGAAGGCTCGTCTCAGTTTGGGAACCCTAAGCCTAACCCTCAGTTATCAAGGGGGCCACTTTACTGAGAATGAACTCCAATTCCTCCGCATTCATTCGCAGCAAGCCTGTAAAACCTGCTCTGTCCTCTGGCTGTCAGCAGAGTGCACAATCATGAAATGGGTATTTATTTATTTATAATACTTGACGGGTTTATTTCAGTGTTAAGCTACAGTCAACTCTTATATGCAATCCCAACCAAGTATCTACACATCTCTGAAAACTCAATGAATGGAATTTGACTTAACTATGTTTTTTTTCGAGTCTTTGGACGGAGAAAACTTGAAGAGAAAAACGACAGACACTATAACGTTACATGTCTCTCAGTCTCCAGGGCTGTGCAGTAGCTACTGTTTAGCCAGATATGCTCAAATTATTCTGTGCTAATACAAATGTACCCAAGTAGTATCAAGTAGTTTGCAGTGATTGTGGTAACGTCACTGATATTTTTGACACGATGTTTCATTTTCATCTCCTCATTCATTCAGTCTGGATCAAAGCGCGTATCTGCTTTTTACTCACCTCCAACTCGCGCTGTAATGCATACGGCCCACATTCCTGCCGTCTCCATGACTTTTTCCATGGTCGTTTTTGTTTTTTATGTGGTTTTTCCAACAGAAATAGGCCGAGAATAACCACCATTGCATCTGCCGGTTCGTCCGTCATGTTTGTGTACACTGAAGTCACGTTTGACCACGCGAGATTCGGATTATTGAGCGTGAAGAACTTGATAATCGGCTGAAGAATCGGTTAGTGTGCGGCGTGCTCCGAGTGCACACCGCACACGATAAGATCAGAAGAGAGAGATCTTGTGCGATCTGTGTTTTTTATCATCAAGTGTGTGAGGGTTTGAAGAATCGTGTAGTGTGTGGCGGCCTTAAGCAGCAGAGGGCAAACCATCATCTCCAGTGTTGCAGGATTGTTTGGAGTTGTTGGTGAGCAGAATGAAAATCCTTAAAATCTGGCTGCCATCAAAATCTACATATGAAGTTCTTTATCGCTGCCAAGGACACAATAAGAGCTATTTGCCTGCAGCAGATTTCTGACTGGGGACAGGTTTTTTAAGAGTCCTCTGGACCACCTTGGACCACCTTGGACCACCTTGGACCGACTCCAGGCAGGCAGGAGGTTCTGTATCAGTGAGAAAATCTCTTCAGCAGGTATCAGGGGTGTGTGACCATCAAATCAGTGACCTCTGCTTACATAAACATTCTGTCTCACCACCTACGTGTCTGTGTGAAACAAGTTTGATTTCATCTTTAATACAAGTGTTTTGTGACTTTATGGTTGCTAAATGATAAAATGATATTCGTGCACACAGTCTGTCTCTGTTCCAGCACAGCTGAGGTAAATTTGTTTCAGCAAATGCAATCTTTTTTTTTTCTTTCGTTTCCATTTCCAGACTCCAGAGGAATATAGTCTGATGTGGATTCTGACTGATGCTGTGTCTGCCTTCCTCATCACTGCAGTTTTCATATTTCATTGGTGGGTGGACACACACACACACACACACACACACACACACTGTACCTATTCATGTCTGTTTTGTCCTCTTGCAAATGATTGCAACATTAAACCACTTTGGGCTGGAGTCCATCGCAGCCCAAGTGATCAGAAA
>JAQLOL010000024.1:28471975-28481998 GCA_029783665.1 Naso thynnoides | reverse complement strand
TCATAAGGGGTGTGTGTGTGTGTGTGTGTGTGTATGTGTGTGTGTGTACCTGCAGCTCCAGCCAGGATGGAGGTTGTGTTCTGGTCCCATTGACAAACGTTCGTCTCAGTCTCTCTTCACAGTACGGAGCGTAACCTGGCGGCCCGCTGCTGATGAAGTTCCTCAGGTACTGAAGGTAAACAAAGTAAACAACACAGGGATGAGTTCCACATACACAAAAATAAACACCACCACAAAAAAAAAAGAAAAAATTAATAACAAGTGACAGACGACTGATTGACAACCACTCCTCAAATCCATCCTGCAGTTCATGAATGTAGACAAGCAAACAAACCAGCTGTGGAAATCTGATTTTTTTCTGTTTCTCTGTCGATCTCGTATTTGAGCCTCTTAAACAGCGAGTTATGTCATTTCAGACTGACACTTCTTCCTTTAATGCATTCAGTTAAAAACACCACAACAAACAACAAAAATGTTCAGATGTTCTGACCTTGACAAACTTGTCTGAAGGTGCGAAGCAGCCGACACACAAAGAGATGAGGATCCACCCCCGAGCGTGAGAGCTCTTGGACGGGTTCTGACTCAGCTGCTTACAGATCTGACAGTAAATCTCATCCCTAACACACACACACACACACACACACACGCAGGAGATCAGTAAAAGCAGGAGTTTTCTGTTTTATAAATCAATGACTTGTATTCAGACTAGGCAACACTCTGATGTCTTAGTGCAGTGAATGAATTTATCCAAGTTTAGAAAACAATGAAGCTTGATAACGTGTGTGTGTGCGCAGGTGCGCGTGCGTTGGCGTGTGTGCGCACCTCAGTGTTGGTCTCAGGATGCCGTTGCCAATGATGAAGTGAAGTTTTTCCAGGTTGGATGTCGGCCGGTCCTCCAGCATGCTGTTGCCGTGGAGACTGTACTCTCCATCGTTAAGACGCTTGGTGACCTGAAACACATCAACACTGTAACTTTTCTAGTTTTGAAACATGAGAGAGGAAATTATCAGGAAGATAATCAGCTTCTACAATCACCTCCTCAGTGATCTTGGATTTCTTCTTCAGGGTGAGGGACACCAGCTTGTGTCGGACGCTGTTCTTCTTGTGGCTGTCAGAGTGAGGCGTCTGGAGGCAGAGCAAGACAGGAAACGGCTCACAGACCAATCAGAGACGGCCACTCACAGCAAACAACAACCAACAACTGAAGTCTGGAACGATTCTCATGTTCATGTTCCTCGACTTGTTAGAACTCGTTTACAGAAGAGCAGAACGGCTCCAGATCATCAATTATAAACTCGAACCAGAGAAATCGTATCCAGTCCGTCTCTGCTCCTCCTCCTCCTCCCACCCCTCCCGCTCCGTACCTCCCCCTCCCCCTGCAGCGCCTGCAGCTCTCTCTTGTAGGTCTTCTTTCCCAGAGTCTCATAGATTTTGGTCATGACAGGAATTTTCTCACTTCCGTCACTGATGGCCGTGTGGTATTTGGGCTCTGGCAGATCTCCCATGAACCTCAGCACTGTGATCCACACCGCCAGAGCAGCCTGGGACGGGACAGAGAAAAAAATAGTTATCTGTTTGTCATATGAAATGTTGGGGCATCTTTGGTTTGTTGAATCTGAACATGAATCAACCTTCATGGAACAGCTGTGGCACGACTCACTGGTCGTCTCTCCTGTTTGTTTATGAATTATTTAGGCTGCTGTGGGGTCAGAGGTCAAAGTGACCTACCAGCTGGTCTCCTTCGTCGTCGTGGAACAGCAGAGGCTGTTTGAGAGGCCGTCGGACGTAAGTGTTTGTGGTGGTGCCCTGAAAGTAGGTGGCTGCAAACTTGGCGAACTTGTACTCCGACAAATCCTCCTCTTCATCATCCTCAGGCAGAGGAAGAGCCTCATCCAGATCCTCTTCCTCCAGCTCCTGATGGGCCCGTTCCAGGTCCTGCAGAGCAGACGGAGCCTCACATCAGCTGTTTGGTGAAAAGCTTCTTTCTTTTCACTGTTTGCAAATGAGCTTCTTCTCTGACTGATGAGACAGATTTCTGACCTCTAACCCTCCCAGAATGCTCTGCGACATTTTCAGAATAATTCAAAGGAAAAATCTTTCCATTTAGTTTGAAGTCCTCCTTAATAATGACCGATGTTGCTTTTTCCTCCCGTGCAAACACCTGCATCATGCAAACATAAGCGCTCTGACTGTGCTTACTCTGATTTGTTGTGTTTTGTAAAGACAAATAAAACATTCAAACACACTTAAATGTCAACTGAAAAATGAAACAGTGACTTGTTTTTATCTGAGACTGTATTAAAATGGCAGTACGCTGTGTGAGACGCTGTGTCATGGAGCTGAAGATAATAAACCTGCAGCCGGTGTCGACATGCAGACGTCCAGTTACATTAGAGACACCGTGAAGCATCCTGCTCCTCCAGACGTCAGAACACGTGATGCATTCCTCTCAAGTTTTCTTACTCGTTGGTGCCTTCAGTCCTCTGTGAAGCACAGGCGGACTTGCCGAACTGCATCTCTCGTGTCTGCACTGTCAGCTCACCTCAAAGCCAGCGGGGGCCTGTCCCTCCTGACCCGGCAAAGAGCCCGTCGTCCCCAGGAAGCCGAACATCTTGTCCACCATGTCTGAGTCGTTGACGGGCTCCATGCGGGCCTTCTCCATCTGCTCCACCATCTCCTTCTTCCTCCGAGCCTCCTCCTTCTCCTTTTTCTCCCGCTCAGCATCCTCTTTGGCCAGCTGGGCCAGACGCTCCTGCAAAATCAAAACATAACATTTGTTTTGAAACAGCGGCGTAATTATAATATGCAATAAAGTATTTTTTTTATTATGGGCCACATGTTTCCTACTGCAGCAAAGAATTCGATTAAAAAACCAGAGAAGTGGCTCAAACAGTTAAAAAGCCAACATACACCGTGGTCACGTGCACTTAAGAACTCCCACCTGGTGTTTGCGTTCAGCCTCGGCCTTCGCCCTCTTTGCAGACATCTGATTCCTCAGTTTGGCCTCTTCAGCCAGACGCATCTTCTCTGCTTCCAGCCGCCTGCGGTACTGAAGGAGGAAATAAAGGAGTCCACTTCAAAGAACTCAGACTGGCCACTGTGGGCTGTTAGTCTTTGTTGTCCTCGGTGTGAGGGAATGACTGAATACGTGTGTTTGTCTGTTTACCTCTCCCTTCAGCCTCTTGTACAGCCGGCGAGCGATCATGCCTCTGGTGTACGCCTGGATCGTAATGACGGCCCACAGTCGGTGTCGGAACGCCCGCCGCACCAAGAAGCCCCGACAGCCACCCTGGAAACGTGTGATTCGCTGACGAGCAACGTGATACGATGCACACAACTTTCTGGAACGCACCAGAGCCTGAAGGCGAGAGAAGCCCGCTCGCATCTGAAAGGACACAGAACAGAAGGCAGGTTTACTTCTGCCCTTTTTCAGAGAGTGATGACTAACGGCGAGCGGCCTGAGCCGCATCATTATTCACATTCATGCTGATGGAAGCAAATCTGTGACCTGGAATGTTTATCTGCACTTCTGTTTTACACTTTGCTGTCATTTAGTTTGTTAATGTGCTCCGTGATGCTCACAGCTCCATAGTTCTTCCGACACTGATACCCTCTCCACGTCTTCTGGATCAACACGGCCGACTTCCTCATCTTCAGGAAGTTGGATCTGATGGCAGGAAGTGGAACGTCAGAAAAGACCTTTTTTTGGTCAACATTTCAGTTCTCCTGACTGTTTGTGTGACAAAACATTTTATCACCACGGCAGAGAAGTTCAGACAGAGGTCATGTTTTGAAGGCTGACCTGTCCTTGAACCCTCGAACCACCTTCTGGATGAGGATGACCTTGTCGGTGATGGCCTTGTCTCTCTCGATCTCCAGCAGCATGTCGTGGTGATCCTACACGGCAGCACGGAGGCACGATCAGTAACAAAGACAAAAAACACAAAACAAAACAAAAAAAGCACTGATGGTTGTGTGTTAACAATGACCTTTAAGCTGAGGCTCATGGGAAAATGAGTTCAGCACGAATTTGGTTATAAAATGTAACTTTTGACCTGATGAGAAAAAAGTAAGAGGGTCACCACAGCTGTTCTGTTTCATCAGCACCACAGGTATTTATCCTGAGGAAGATGAACCTTCATCGAACCAACAGCTGTCCAAAAACATGACAGACGGCACCGATCGTTTGTTCCGTCCACTTCCTGTCTAATTTAGAGCCAAAGCAGGAAGTGGCGTGATGTTCTTTGAGCACAGCGAAGAGCAGAGCTGTGGAAGTCAGGCTTTGATGAACCGAGACCCTAACTGAGAAGTTTTTTAACCATGGAGGCGGCGGATCAGAAAACACCAGGCTGTGACTTTTTGACACGAGCCTTCTTTGTTTATTTACTGTTTAATACAGATAAACACAACCGATGGTTTCAACTGTCACACGTTTTTTTAGGTGTCGGTTCATGCAGGTCATCCTCGATCACCAACAGTAAGGTCAAAAGCAGGAATGCAGGAGAGACGAATGACTTCCCAAGGGTCACGTTTTAAAAGTTTGTCCTCATTTGATGGACATTTTTGTGGAGTTTCTTACTGAAGATACTGATCAGCTTGTACAGATCCGAAATTACTGACAGGAAACAAATGAGATTTGGTCAGAGTCGTTTAATTCATGTCCAAGCTGTCATTTTCTGCCTTTGAATCATGTTTTATCCACACAACGTCTTTCTTTTCGACACGACGTTCAAACTGCTGCCTGACAAACACAGTTCAAGTGTTTATTCAGCCTCAGTTTGCTTCTACATCTGAAAGATCAGAAATGCCTGAAACTTGTTCCCTCCTTCCTCCCGTGATCTGTTCATCCGTCCTGTCAGGAAAGTGTGGGTACTGCCCTGCCTTCACCCTCCTGCGCTTCTACTTCCTGTTCAGCTTCCTGTCTGGCCCAACAATAAGGCTGATCCACATTTGCTTCAAACTCTGAAGAGCCAAACAATCTGTATGAAAATACAACTGATAATTGATTTCAAACACGAACGTGGAGCTTTGGAGGACAGAGGAAAATGTGCGATCTCCACTAGAAGAGGAGACATCACCACATCTTAGGTCCAGAGAAAGTTGGCAGTGGGACAGCTGTGCACACAGGAAGTGAAGGAAACAAAACAAGAGAAACCTAAATGTTTCTCCGGAACCTTTCCAGGGAAAGCCGGACTCAGCAGACGTGGCAGCTGCAGGAACATTCTAGAAAGAAAACTGTAACTGAGGAGTTTGAGCTGTCAGACTTTGCAGCCCAAACAAACACCAGGAAACAACAAACATTCCCTGTTGTCCACCTGAATCATTCAGTCCACTGACGTGTCCAGCAGGGTGTCGCAGTGTGTGTGTGTAATCCAAACAGTTACCGTGGAAATATGACAGCAGTCACACACCGCGAAAACAAACATCTGAGTCAAAATCATCATCAGCAACCAGCTAATGGATGAGCCTTAACGGTGACCTTTGACCTCTGGACAACATCTGTCCTCACTGGAGCAGGAAACCAAACACACACACACACACACGCACAGAGTGGAAATCAAAACACAGTCATTCCCGTGTGAACTGGAGGCAGAGTGGAGCCTCAGCACCGAACACTGAGGTGACCTTTGACCCCGTACCTTCAGGAAGATTTTGGTCTTTCCCATCTGCCAGTCGTCGTCTCTGCCGAGCACCGCCTCAGCGATTCTCTGACACGTTCCCCTCAAGTCCTCCTGACGGAAGAGACACACAGACACAGATCAGGCCAAAGCTTCATCTCGTGCACAGCGTGTTCGGTCGCACGCACACACCTCGAACCACATCGAGAGGCTGGAAACACCTTCAACAGTGGGCGTGCCAACGTGGGACGGAGTTAGAAAATGAGTCTGATGACACTTTTTAGTTTTCTAATCACCAACAAATCCCATAAAAACACCAAACGGACCAAAAGAGTGTGTATCAAAACCTGATATATCCTCTTCCTCTGTGCCACAGAGCTCCACTGCTGTCCAAAAACTGTTAGAAACACATCAGTTACACACACACACACACACACACACACACACACACACACACACACAGGCCGTCCAAGCAGCAGTGGGAGGGAGGAAACCATAACATGTAGGAGTCCAAGGAAAACAGACTGCTGTTGCATTGTGGGAAAACTGTTTTGTGACCAAACACAGTGCGACACACAAGCTGTCATCTGATTGGTTTTCAGACAGTCGAAAACACTGTATCACGACACACACACGTGCGCGCACACGCACACACTCTGTTCCAGGCTGGTTTGGCCTCAGTGACCTGAGAATAAGATGACAACCCTTACTGAAAACAACAACAACAACAACAACAACAACAAACAGCACTTCTTTGCGTCTTGTGTGAATCTTTGCTGCTCAGCAGTCGATTTGGTCCACAGTGTGTTTCTGTAGGATGACGTCTGGAGGCGCTTTCATGGATTTATTTCCTCTTTGGAAGCTAGAAAACTCTCTCACATTTGGGTTAAAAGTGCATTTAAACAACTGTTAACACCTACACACACACCTACACACACACACACACGCAGCAGTAGTTACACACTACCTGTTTGTACGCTGGTTTGACTCCAGGCATGAGCACCCGGTATCGGTCGACAAACTCCACAAAGGTGTACCGGATGGGATATCCTGCGCGGCGGATGCGGATGGTCTCCATCATCCCAGAGTACCTCAGCTGACGCACACACAGCTCGCGGTCAAAGAGCTGCACAAACACACAAACACACAAACACACAGAGCTGCTGCTGTTTCGGTTCATTCACACAAGTCAGAATGTGTTTTCATCTGGATGGTCACCTGAACTGGCTGGGAAATGTTTGGCTTGCAGTGTCAGTCTTACCCTCCATCCGACCACCTGCCAGCTGAGTCCCTGAACACACAAAGCGCTGTGCGGTCAGCTCGTGCAGACACTCACCATGGGCTTCTTGTGTTCGTTGGGTTTGATGCAGCGCACGAAGAACGGCTGACAGACGCTCAGAGTTCTCATCAGCAGCTCCAGAGATCTCTTAAACTGACTGCTGAGGGTGGGCGAGCGCTTCCTGGTCTCTGCCCCCTGCACACACACACACACACACACACACACACAGAGTGAGACAGCATAGAAACAATGGGAACTCTTTCCTCTCTTCCTGAACTCTGACACTGAACTTTTTCCCTTTTTCTCTGAATGTAAAAGTGTTCAGCTGACACAGCAGCTTCAGAGAAATACATTTATTAGGTTTAAAATGTAAAAACAAGACGTGTATCTGATGCAGCCGCTTGAGTACTGTCACCCCACACTGAATTTGAGTCCACTGGTCACATGACCTGGGAGCCATTGAGCTGAACTTCTAGTTTAAATTAATGAAAAATTACAAAAAGATGTAAAATGTAAAAAGAATACAAAAGAGTACATGAGATAAACACGAGTACACAAAACATCAAAGCTGTCAAGTTCATCAGTGACCTACAAGCAGACAAACAGATGATAACTGAGGGTCTTTCAAGAAGTGATTTGGGATTAAAATCACCAAGTGTATGAAAATACATCGACATTGTTCGCACATTTGTGTCCTAATTGGCCCTCACCTCAACCTGACAGCAACAAGCCACCTGTGCAAAGCTGAAGCGGATTGTTTCCGAGTCAAGCTAACGTTTAAGAAGTGGCTAACTAGCTAAAGCTAACGTTTAAGAAGTGGCTAACTAGCTAAAGCTAACGTTTAAGAAGTGGCTAACTAGCTAAAGCTAATGTTTGAGATGTGGCTAACTAGCTAGCTGGCCATAAACACTTGCCCTGTTCCGTCTTTCTGGCAAAGCTAGCAAATTTGTCGCATAGTTTGAACCCCTGCGCAACGTAATAAATTAAAAAATAATGAATTAAAAGAAATGAAAGGGAAAAAAAGTTCTCGATTCTTTTATTTGGAGAGTGTTCGCCGGAAACAAATGTATTGTGTTGTGTCCATCTTTACAATGGCTGCTGCCCATGGATGTATTATGCTGCTGCCCTCTAGTGGTCATATTGAAAACTGCATTACGGCGATAAAACAAACGACATGACTGCCCTCCTGTGGTCGTAGTGAGGAACTGCAGTACAATGCAGAGATTCCAGGTGTTCGTGTCAGTATTTGCTGCCCTCTTGCGGTTACAGCAAGGAACTACATCAACGTGATTTATTAAGTTAGACAAAACAGCACGACAACATAGCTAACACTTCCGGCAATTGCTTTCAAAATAAAGGTGTGGCCAACCGAATTAAAAAAAACAAACGCCTGGGGTAATTTCTCCGTAATAGCGAACAACTAATGGTTTATTATTTGCGGTTTTTGCAGTTTGTAAAAGTAGGCCTACACATTTCAAAACATTTTGGCCATTAGCGATCTGAATGCATCTTTTCTGTGTAAAGAATATTATGGACATTTTTTTTTTAATTTAAATTTTTTCTGACATTTCATATTCACAACAATTTATTGGGTAATTCAGAAAATTGATGTAAAATGTTACCTATTAACTTCAATATTTCGGAGCCCTCTGTACTAAAATGATCGAGCCTCAACATAAACTAAGGTGTGTTGATCCGAATACCACAAAGTTTAGAAGTTCTTCTTTGGCGGTAAAGACTAAGTTAGCTAACACGCTAGCTAACAAAACCTTTTTTTTCTACACAAACATTTTGTCAAAAGTCTTTCTCAGTTCTTGATGACTGTGTGTCTGTCTTTCTAGCAAAGTGAGGGAAAACACATTTCATAGTGTGAACACAAGCACAATTTAATATATATTTTATATATTTTAAAAGTCCAATTTATTCGATAATTGATCCCTTTGTTTGAAAAGTGTTTGCCAGAAACAACTGTACAGTGTCCTGTCTGTCTTTATGATGGATGCTGCCCTCCAGTGGTGACACTAGACAACTGCAGTATGGCAATAAATAATTTTGAATGAGGCAAATAAAATAATAAAACACGAGTGTAGTTGGAATCTGCCGTCCAGTGGTCTCAAAGAGGAACTGCAATGCTTGAATAACTCCCTGGTGTTGTCAATAATGATCATTGACATGATTCAGGAACATGTATAGCCTAAATAAATATTAGAGTAATTGTTACATGTGTCATTTGTTACATTTGTATTAGTATAAGATTTGTAAATAAAGTTATTTTTTTAATTCACTGTTGGCGTGAATCCATGGGGAATCAGGGGTCATGCTGCCCTCTAGTGGTATTGGTGAGGAACTACATGACAAATCAAGATGGACCGGATAACATGACAACAAAGCAAATACTTCCTGTACTTCGTCCTTTTAAAGTATATCAGTCACTAACCAAACAAAAATTAAACTGTTGTGACAGCTGCTCTGTTGTTGCGAACAATGAATCTCGTGTGTTTTCTCAGTTTGAATGAGGAGACATTTCATATCACAGGAGGCCTGATTTGAACTGCAGCAGGCCATGGATCGAAAAGCTTTGATGTTGGTAGTTTAACCAGCAGTAAACATGCCTGCCTCTCTGAAGAAAACAGAAATATTTGGACTGTTTCAGTCTGAAGTGAACACTGAAAATTTATTATTAGCATGATTTTTTTGTTGGTGAAATTATTACATTTTTCTGAAAGGAGTCATTTTGAAAGCACTGAGGAGACTTCTTATGCTATCAGGAGCTTAATGTATCAGGATGATGTAGTTCCTCACTGTGACCACTGGAGGGCAGTAAAGAGTAATGGCTTCATGTCAACAGTCTGCTGACGTGACAGCATGATCTCTACGGCACCACTGGTGGTAGCCTAAATGTTTTTGTTTTTTTAAATAATAATAATAATAATAATAATAATAATAATAATAATAATAATAATATATAATAATAATATTTTTTAATGGTCCATATAAAAACTTGTACAAGTTGATTTGCACATCAAATTTATTGTGTTATTGTCAATGAAATGAAATGAAATGAAATGAAAAATGAAATGAAATGAAAAATACTTTATTAATCCCAGAGGGAAATTCAATATTGTA
>JAQLOL010000024.1:28453488-28467340 GCA_029783665.1 Naso thynnoides | reverse complement strand
CAATGACAACAAAAAAGGTTGAGAAAGTTAAAAAGTTAAGTTTGCTATTTTGTCAAAATCTCTAAAATATTTACAAGCCAGAAATCAAACAGACTCGTTGGTATTCAGTGTGGGTCGGAGAAAAAGAAGAGTTTAAAGTTGCAGTGGACAAGTGTCGTTGTCTGTGCCGTACCTGTCGACAGACTCGGGATTTCTCCAGCAGGGATTGCTCTATCTTGGCTCCCTCTATGGCTCCTCTCTTGTTGAAATGGATGTCAATGTATTTCCCAAAACGGGACGAGTTGTCATTGCGGATTGTTTTAGCGTTGCCGAAGGCTGGAGGATGAACAACAGAAACCGGTTAGAGGCATGGACAGGTGTTTATGTGCATATGTTTGTGTTTGTTTGTGTGGTTTTATTAATTTGATCTGAAATATTTTCAAAAATTTAAAATATTAATGTTTGATAGAGACCTACAAAAAGAATTCTACAAATTGAGTTTCAGTGTAGGAACTAGTTTAGGAGGAAAAGTTCTTCTGGATCATTCTGGATGCAGGAACGTTTTTATTTAATTTTATACGTGTGTATGTGTGTGTGTGTGTGTGTGTGTGTCTACCTTCTAGTATCGGGTTGGCCTCCAGGACCTGCTGTTCTATCCAGGAGTGTTGCCCGCTGATGGCTGCCAGAAACTGAAGGATGAGTTTGGTGCTTTCTGTCTTTCCTGCTCCGGACTCACCGCTGTTACATCACACACACGATTAGACAAGAGCAAAAATTTTAAAAGGGACTAAATATCATTTGAGAGTCTGTAACGTCTCTGTCAGTGCTCGCACTTTGGTCAATACCCTCCTTTTAATATTTTTTAAACAAAACATCTTTGACATCTTCGTCTCATACTGGAGGTTTGGATTTGAGTCTGAACTCTTTCTTGCCTGATGATACAACACTGGTCACGGTTGTTCCTCTGCATGTTGAAGTAACAGTTGTCAGCTATGGCAAAGATGTGCGGCGGCATTTCGCCGATCTTCTTGTTGGTGTACAGGCGGATCTGGTCGGCCGTGTAGATGGGCAGCAGCTGGTAAGGGTTGACGGCCACCAGGATGGAGCCGGTGTATGTCTGCACACAGAGGAAGAGGATTCAGGGCTTTTTCAGGCCGACGTCGGGCTGATTAATTTGGCTGCTGTTTGAGCTCGGAACAAAACTAAAGACAAGCTGAAACTGACTCATAAGAGACAAAATCACAGATTATTTCCACCAACTGACAGAATATCTTTCAGTCACTGACAGTCTGGTAAGAGCATCAGCCAAAGATGATGAGATGACACGCTGACGACTGCCCACTAACCGCTGGAGCTCTGACCGCTCATGAACCAGGACAAAAGGCTGCAAAGGACCTTCAGCCATCTGAACATTACGCAACATCTGTGTGTCTTTGCTGCTATTAAGCAACATATAAATAAAAAAATGCAGATCCTCGATGTAATGTAGGTTTCAAATTTTGTTTCTGAATGAAAGTCAAACACAATATGAAACACAGCAGTGTCAGAGCGGCGAGCTGCGGCAGGAGGAGGCTGGATGAGGTGACGCAGGTCCCGTAGCTCAGATGGTGAAGGATGACAATGAGAGCGTATCAAAGTTCACCACAGGAGAACAGGCAGCCATGTTGGAAACAAGTCGACATGCAGCCAGGCTGCGGCGCTGAGCTCCATTACTGCCAAGCATGAAACATTTTGACTTGTCCTGCAGAAACACGAAACTTCCAAAGCAGCGTGTAGGACAGGATGTTCTCGTCTTCTTCAGGATCATTTAGTGTCCGCTTTGAGTTTTGACATGCTGTCTTCTCTACAGCCGTCATGTTTTACACAAACAGTACATGCAATGTTTGTATTGAGTAAAAAGTGAAATTAAAAAACAGACAAACAAACAAACAAAGACAAAAAGACAAAAACTATGTTTCATTCCATAAGACAGTGACTTCTCTGACCCTTCCTGCTCATTTCTACTTGTAACATCTTGCAATGAAATCTAGTTTTCAAGTTCACAGGAAGAAAAACTGCTAACGTTAAACATTCATAACATGCAACGTGCGGTTTACAGATAACAGGACAAACACAAAATGCATGGTGCCGATTCTGAGGCTGTGCAGGTGTGGCATTAAGGTCAACTCTGTGTACGGCCATGCCTGACATGCAGGACCTGACTTACCCTCCCACCACAGTTTGTCTTCACAGGAAACAGGAAGAGCGAGGGAGGGAGGAGAACAGCAAGTGAAGAAAGGCAGAAGAAAATGAAGCAGGAAACAGAGATGTAAAGCAGAGAAGCAGCCAGCTGCTGGTGTCTGAGGATGACGGAGTGATAGTAGAGACCAGGTATGTCCTGAATAAAGCTTCAGAACGCTCAGGCATTCCTTGAAGAGGCAAAATATTAATTTGGCAGCAGTGTTGTTGTGATGGTAACCATAAATAAAGGTAAACGTAAAGGTTCTTTATTGGTCACATATACACAATATACAGTGAAATGTGTCCTCTGCATGTAACCCATCCCTAAGGAGCAGTGAGCAGCCACAGCGCGGCGCCCGGAGGAATAAGAAAATCACCTTAATGAAAGCGTCAGCTAAACAAAGGTTAGACATTGCTCTTGTACTTTTAGGAACCTTTCAACCTTGAGCAATCAAGCATTGTTTCCCCCCATGTTCATTGGCATTATATTTATGGAAAGATTTTTCTGGTCAGGTTCGTCCTTCAAGTCCGGACTGAAATCGAGGAATCAGTGGCAGAGTTAAATAAACTCTACGCTTCAATTTTTCTCAACATTTCTGGTACTTTCAATTATACGAGCTGCATGACTCCCATTTCCTCCTGCTGTTTACTTGTAATCGTCATCTGGAAAAATGTGCGAATGCATGTAGAATATACTGAGTTTTTATCTCGGATGCCATTCTGCACTTTTTGAAATAAAAAAATATTTAACAGGTTGAGCGGTCTCCTCACTCTTTGGGCTCTACTAACACGCCATGATGTGAGTTGGATGGAGATAGTGAGCAGCTTTTACAGTCCTGTATATCAGTACCAGTGATGTAAGAACAGTATAGCAGTAATACTCACATATATGAGTTTCTCTCTGTATCTGATGAGCAGGTTTCGGAGGATGCCGGCTTCGTTGAGGTCCCCCAGGCGGATCATGTCCTCCACTCCGTGGATTGAGGTGGGATGCATTGGCTTAATGTTGGTGGCATTCTGGGGGGAGATCCAGTGCTCCTGGAAGAAAACCACAATCGTCATATCGAATTATATTATTCAGTATTTAACATTTATATTGGATCACACCATCTAATGAAGTTTTGTTAGTTTCAGGCCACAGCAGTTCAGAAAAAGCTTTCAGCTGACTTTGTTGTTTCCTTCAGAAAACATTGGAACTCTTCATGAAAGCAAAATGTCGTCACAACATCAGCAGCCATGAAAAGCAGCAGTACTGAGTTTTAAAAGAACTCTTATTGGTACTGTTTAAACTTACTCCCTTTGTCTACTTATTTACTTCGATCTACACGATTGTGGATAATTCAACAGAGAGCAATAAACTGAGTTCACTGACACTCAAGTGAGTGTAAATGTCCTGTAAAGTGCTGAATTCAGAAGAAAACGAATCAACTGGCAGAGGTTATTAACTGCACCACATGGTAAAAATTGCATTTCAGACAGTCTAACGTGCTCATTACAACATGAAGGACCTTCAGTGTGTACAACACAGTGTGACAGCACTTACATTGGCTTCATCATCCACCACCTGGATCTGTCCTGAGTCACAGAGTTTCACCACTGCCCCAATTGGCACCTCAAACTCCCGACCAGTCTTCAAGTCCAACCAGACATAGTCGCCCTGGAAGAAACCAAAAAGCAAAACAATAAACAGGATGAGGGTTAAAACTTGCAATCGTCATTTAGTAAAATCACAGCGAGAGAAAGAATCAAACTTGTTGATCAGGGTACGAGTAAAAGCGATTAGAACGACTGCGTGAAAAATCAGAAAAGGAGTCAAGCCCGTATTATGGTGTCTCCAATAATGTGATTGATAAGTTTAACAGTTTATCAGTTTGATTTTAGATTGTCAGATGATCAGATCTGTATTAGAATCTATCTCTCTTGGTTTAAACTTTTCCATTCAAATCATTTTCTCACTGAAGGCATGTGAATCTTCACACCACCTCACACTGTGGGTTCAAAAATGCCGCATATCAATTTACTGCACAGTAGCATTTACTTCCTTTACCTCAGACTCAGACATGTGAGCAAATATTTCTAGCATACATGATATGACGGTGCAATGTGAGAAGGGTGACATGAACCCCAGATGATCCTCAGGTTGAGGCAGACACTCCAGCCTGAACTGGAAAGGATAAAAACACAGAGTACCCATGTGGACAGGGTGGACATCTGACCAGCAGACAGTCATTATGTAGGAGAGGAGTGATGGGTTAGTGCAGAGCAGCGACTTAATGCCATGAACAAATATCTTATGACCAGAGTTTTTTTTTTTTTAAAGAAATACTTTCCTGTGAACCTTTGAGCATCAAACTTAAAAGTCTGCCGGCCTGAAAAGTCTCTGAAAGATTCCGATTTATCCTCCCCTGTATGCAGGCACGATGAATTCCACCAGCAGTGCAGAGTCACCACTAACACCAATTTAGCCTCTCATGTTTTACCATTAAACACAAGTCAGAGATGCTGACCTTTCAAAACCCCAGACGGTGTTTTAATGAAAAATACTCGGCTCTGCTACACAACCTAGCATTTGTTTTAAACCATTTCCCAGGTTTCTTTATCCCAATAAAAGATTTCTAGCTGGAAACGACACAAATTTAAAGGCTTATAAGAAACCACACACTGCATGAACTTTACCGACTAACACAGCAGCACTTGCTGGAAGTCGTCACACTGTGGTCTGCAGACAGCTGCAGTTTTTCACACAGAGCTGAAGTGGGTCTGAGCGCAGACGTGGACGGGAGTGTAGGTGGATTGTGTTTCCTTTGCACTGAGCCAGGCCGGCTGCTCCCACTGTTTCCTGTCTTTGTGCTTATGTGGCCTTTATCCTTAACGGGCAGACATGCAAACCACACTGATCATCTCCATCAGCTCTTGATAAGAAAGAAACAGACAAACATATTTTCTCAAAAGTCTAACAATTCCGTCAAAGGAAGGTTGGAGGCTGACGTTAAAGCACTCTAACCTTCCTCTGCTGAAGATGTGTTTGGTTGGTTGCTCACGAGCATGGCCACAAATTGTTGCCTTTGTGAGATGCTTTTTAATAACACACAACAAGACATACTCCCTCCCAACACACACACACACACACACACACACACACACACACACTGAGCGTACCGGCAGCAGCGTGCTGTGTTTCATCACAGTGTTGACGTTGCGCAGAAGTGCCCATTTGGCCAGATCCTTCTCATAGAGTTCCACATAGTCTCGACGCTTGTACATCTTCACAGCGTGAACTCACACACACTGTAACAACGTCATCTGACTGTAGCAGTCTGATATTGCACAAACACAGGAGACAGGTGCAGGTGGAAAGGTCTGTAACTGATGTGATGTCTATAACTTCAGTGCCCTCTGTATCTTCCTTACACTCACACACGAGCGGACAGTTTCCGTGAATGTGAAATATCGAACTGAGCGTCTCAGCGCAGTTCTCAGTCTCATGTCACCTCTGGTTTTCTTCTCCTGGTTTATTTAAAGAAGCCAAGTTGAAGCGATGAGAAAAAATGATGTCGAGAAAAATAGGTCCAATATGAAACACATCTCAGGGGGTCAAACTTCAGCACCGTCTCTCTTCTTGTCCACTGTGAGGAAACAGATTCAAAAGTCTCTGATAAAATTCCTCCTTCTGTTCGCTCTCAGATCACTGTGACAGGTCCAATGCAGCAACATTTTGGGACAGTCCTACTGCTGTCTGTCTCTGCCTCTAGCACACTGACACTTTGCGAACCCTGCCCCTCACAACCTCCCCTGTCGCCAATGGCAACAAGGTGTCACTTCCTCCTTGGGCGTGTCCTACGGTGTTGGATTTCTGTGTATTTAAACACATTACAGGTTGTTACTGCGATGTAAATTTCCATAAGTTATGCTGGATGAAGTTTGTTTGCTGACTGAGAAACATGAAAGATGACAAACAAACAAAATGACAACATGAGGATATTATTTAAAAAAAAGGTATACAAGAGTGAGAGTGAGGAGTGAATCGGTGACAAGCTGACAGTTAATGGCTCATTAATAAATCGTTTCTAATTCAGGAGAATAAATGAAGCAACATGTTTGTGTATTTAGTGTGGTGCAAATAATGTTTTGGATACAAGTTAGCAAAACTTGCTTTAGTAATCGTGTCACCTGCCACAAACTCTGACCCTCAATAACCTGACGGGACAAATGACCAAATAAAGTTATCATTATTTTTATTATTATCACTATTACTATTATTATTTGTGGTCATTGATTAAAATCTGTTGGTCCTCCCCCAGTGGCCACACACACAATCATGAGTCTTGTGTTCTTTGGTTCTTTATGTTCTCCTCTGAAAGAAGCTGTGAGCTGTTAAAGCATCATATGTGAGTTTGTGACTCCTGCTGTGTGTGTGTGTGTGTGTGTGTGTGTGTGTGAGTAATAAGTGGCTTGAGTGTGTATTACATACATGTCAGTTCGGTTTAATTAAGTAAATACTCTGTCTGGCAAACTGAGCTGCCTTAACATTACACCATTGAGCACCTGTTACACACACACACACACACACACACACACACACACACACACACACACACACACACATATAAGCACAACGCAGAAACCAGGTTGAACTATTTGTATGTTTTGTGTCTGTATTTTGTCTCTTTCATTTTTTTTCTTTGTGTATCTTTCAGTCGTCTGTCACCCAAACATCTCACAGTACACGTGGCTAACAGATGCACAGATGGATCTCACTCACATGAGCTTATGGGAACAACTAGTGCTTCTCCTTTTATGATATTATTTGATACTTAACTACAAGTGATGGAAGGGAAGGAGAGCAAAACATGAAACCAGAGGAGAGAAACTACAAAATAAAGGAGGAACTGACTGAATTAAAAGCCCGATGTATTAGAAATTTGTTAACTTCTTTAAGTAAAAGTATGTAAGCATTTTCAGCACAATTTATGAGTAATACACATCTTTCAAAATTGTCTTTATGAAAAGTACTTGAGATATTCCACTTGTGTATTTTTACAGAAAAAGCAATAAGTTCTATTTTTATGTTACCACACAAGCACTTTGTCTCGTAGTTTTTAATAAAAGTCTGTTGAATAAACTCCCTGACTTGCTGTAAACAGTAACTCTTACACCTTTAATTTCATGTTATTGCACATGTAAACAAAGACACACACACACACACACACACACACACACTTGCTGGTGTGGCAATGATGTAATGTCCATGCTGCATGCGGTGGATGGGTGTGTGTTCTTATCATCTCCTTCTTCAGGTAAATAATTCAGGCCACACATGAGCCCGGTGTTCACTTACGCCTGCTAATGTCGCTCCTGTGTGGACAGGTAACACACACACACACACACACACACACACACACACACACTGAGGACTGAGAGAAAAATGAGCTTTCAGGGTTACTGTAGTTCAGCTCTCGATAAAGATAAAGTTTGTCTTGTTTCCTCAAAATAATCTGAAAATACAGAAATGGATTTTCAGCTGTGACCAGCAGCAAAGGTCGGTCGGACCACAAAAAATTTCCAGCTTTTTGGTGGCCACAGTTTTCACCTTAGGAGGCTGAAATTTGGGACGGAGATCAAGTATGTGTGTGTGTGTGTGTGTGTGTGTGTGTGTGTGTGTGCTTTTGTTTTTATACCTGATGGCTAAAAGGGGGCGTGGCAAATGGAGTGGCTTAATGCAAAACAGGCTCATAACTTCCAAATGGATCCACTGACTCGCACAAGACTTAGTGGAAAGGTTTATCATGAGCCAACAGCTGATTAACTGTTCAGACTAGCTGGTAAAAGGGGGCGTGGCAGTGGGAGTGGCCTGAAACAAAAAGGCGCATAACTTTTAAACCAATTCATGTGGCATGGCCAAACTTTGTAGATACACACACACACACACACACCCACACTTTCATTAATCAGGACTTGCCCCGCCCCTTCAGTTTAGCCCTGCCCCTTCCATAACTCATCAACAGTTTGTCAAAGACTCTTGTGGGAGGCGTCATTGCTGACATTATTTTTTATTTCTTTGCTTTCTTTCTTTTAAAAAGTACGATAAAAAAAAGACTTTAACAATTAAACAGGTACACAGTATTCTGCATTCCAACATTTGTTGCCGCTGGTTGCAGTTACTGTGAATTCAGGCTTGTTCTCTTGAAAGAGCCTCGGCGTTTAACAGCACGGAGTCTCATTAATGTTGGGAGGCATCAGAAATCTCACCAGTGTGACAATACTGACTGTTAGAAGAACGATTCATATTCACTCAGAATTCTGTTTTTGGTTTGAATACCAACTCCTGAGGTAAAGTCTGACTGGATCATCAGCGAGTCTCTAACTGTGCCCGAGCAGGTGCAGCTTTTGCTCTGGAAACAAAATGGAGCTACTTGCACAAAATATTCTCCTTTATTCTTCACAGAAGATTGCTCACACAAGATTATTTTTCTAAACTTGGAGAGCTGTTAACCACCTGGCCTTCAGCAAACACACAAATGGATGTTCATTATTTCTAAATGTGTGTGATCATGGACTGATTGGATTTAACTTCAACAAAGACTCATCTCGGCTCTAAAAGTCTGTCGTTTCAACTCAGTCGGAGCCTCTCAAATCAGAACTGCAACCTTCAAGTGTCTTATACTCCCCACTGTACACTGACTTAAGTGTAATCGCACACCACAGCTCACCACTGCAGACTGCAGCATGTCTGTCTGAAGGTGGGATGTTCTTTTGGTATGAGTCTGCCCTCTGCTGGTTCTTATGAAAGCCTTTATCACCAATTGAAGTGCTCAGCAACACAGTTTTGCAGGAGTGTTTTCCCAATATTTTATTCCCATGAGCATAAAACAGTCTCTAAAGGAACATTTAGATAATCACAGGATGCTCTGGCTGCTTAAAATCAGAATAATCGCTTCAAGTTAGCAGCCCTTTAAGGCAGGGGGACACTAGACAGCTATGAAAAAGGCCACTCGATTGATAAAGGCACCTCCTGCTCACTTCATTTGCATTTAGATAGATCATTTAGATAAATCAAAGGTCACTGAGTAGGATATAGTGACAAGCTAATTGTGCTTGTATTTATCACAGAATGAACTGGTCCATAAAAACTCAGAGAGACTGGCTGTTCTTTCTGCTTCAGCAGACAACTGCTATCAACAATTTGTCTCCATTTTGCCTCCACAAGGATGGCAGAGGACCAAAGTAAGAAGGCACAGCAACTCCACTGGGAAACATTTTCATAAGACAGATTCTCTCATTTCTCATTTCCAAGTTTTGCGGCAAATCACAAGTTTTGTTCAGTGTCTTTTAACCCTCGTTATGCTCTCTGTTAACCAGGAGTCACATAAGCTCTCTCCTGAGTCTGTGAGCGTACACTACAGTTCACCACTGCAGACTCCACGATACCTGTCCACAGCTGGGATGTCTTCTCCAGGTGTTTTCCTGCCCTCTGCTGGGGTTTTGAAACTTTTATCAGCAGCTAAAAAACAGAGCTGTGCTGTCCTCAAGAGAAGCACAAGCACTGTAGACTGGTACTACACACACACACACACACGCTAGGTAGAGATAAACATAAACAACAAACAAACAGGCTCTCAGGAACTTTAGGGATGGAGCACTGTGGGACTATAAGAATGTTCTCTTAACTAAACGAAATGATATAAAGTATCATTATAGTTTTAACAAAGAAAAGTCTGAGTCATATTCAACCTCTGGATGTGTCTGTTGTAAACCCATCAAGTAACCTGTGCCCGTGGTTCTCCTTAAACCTTTCACCTCTCCGAACTCTTAATGTTACTTCTTCAGAAAACCAAACCAATGACCTCTGTATTCACAAAAACAATCACGTTGTCGTAAGCTGTATGACGAGCGTACGCAGCTAAAAGAAACAGCGAGTGAACCCTGACACAAACTAAAATGTGACCTCAGCTCTTTTTTCTGTGAGACCACAGGACTGATCGCTGAGACTCCATTTGTGACCTTCTATGTCACTTCTGCGTTTGTTCACATTCCCCTCGCAAACTGCAGGGGAAGAATTAACACCGCGTCTACCTTTTATCCAGCTGCAGGTTCCTTCTTTATGACCTCATGGAGGTGGAGTTTACCTGGATGAGGGCAGTGCATCTGTAGCTGAAACGGTGTTTAGTCACGTCCGAGTCCTCCAGTGGCCAATCAGATCCACTCCTGTTCATTTTCGTTGTCATGGTAATGACGTCAGTTAAGACCTGCATTCCTTTCAGTGAAATGTGGACACGGCTAAAACATAAATGCTTCCCTCTTGTTTTGATGTGTCCATCAGTTGTTGTTATTTTGTAAACCAATGAGAGCAGGTTTGCTGATTCATATGTAAACAGAACCACAGAAACGTCCAAAAATCACCGAGGCTTCCAGTGAAAAATATCTTTGGCTTCGGGGTGAAAAATCAAAAGGAAAAAAACATCTTCACACAGTCCGTCATAAATCTTTTTTTTTTTTTCTTTTTACTGTTTCAGACCAAATTCCACGAGAGCCACAACTGTGTCACAAAAGTGTCATCACGAGACGGAAGTTTCGGTCCAAAATTTTTCTCAGAATATTAATCAATAATTTTCCAAATTCAGCAGGTACATCCAGCGTGAGGGTGTTAAGCTATTGATCGCATATCATCCATAATTTTTCTTCTTCTTCTTCTTCTGTACAAAAACATGTGAGTCGCTTGTGTGATCCAGTGACAGCAGTTTTAGGTCAAACACGCCGTCTGTCCGGCACCTACAGGATAAAGTTTGGTTGACTGTATGAAGGTCAGTGTGTGTGCGATGGGACCAACATTCACAGAGAGGGTTGAAGGCTGATCTGTGTGTGTGTGTGTATGTGTGTATGTGTGTGTGTGTGTGTGTGTGTTCGTTTGTTTTATTGGCTCGCCCCATTCGGGCCTCCACAGCAGGGGGACGCTGTCAGAGCTGATTAGTCGATCAGAAAGCCTGACAAGTTCAGCAACGCATTAACTGAGAATCAGAAAACCCCGACACAAACACACACACACACACACACACACACACACACACACACACACACACACACACACAAAGAGGATTTCATGGAAACAAAGCAGCTTAATGAGTAGCTGATTCATTATGTGTTGTTTCATCTTCACTGCAAAAAGCTGCAGATACACACACACTCTAAGTAGGTCCACAGTAAGCAAACTTTAGATCTTTGATTCCAAAATCCAGCTATCTGTGGCTGTAGTGTGTGTGTGTGCGTGTGTGTGTGTGTTTACCTGCTGTAGAATGACCATGGTTATGGTTTTTGTTCTTATGAGTGGACATCAGCAGACACCTACTTGTTCCTAAGAAAGACAGAGAGAACAATTTTAGCATTCAGTCATTTAGACAATTATTTGTGCTATTATCCAGAGAGCACATTTCATTAAAGATAAACCTGATGTGGTTCACATTAAAATACACACAGCAACAAACAACATGTTCTGAAACGGCCTCAAATTAAAAAAGACAAATATTAGCTCCAGTGGGGCATAATGTGAGCAAAACACAGACACAGTAGCAGTAGCAAGTATTATTTTGAAAATCTAACTGGATGTTTTATATTTTTATTAATATTGATTACAGAAAAAAAAAGAGAGGGACCTTTTGTTAAATTTCCTCTTTCGATATTTTGCATTTAATATCCATGGCTGATTACTTTCAATAATTATGAACACTACAGGTCAAACTAATTAGACTAACCTATGACCTGTGACTGACTCCGCCTCACTCACTGGGTCACATGACCCTTAACGAACACGATTGTCTCTTCTTGTTGTAGTATTTTTGTGAGTTTGTGTGTGAGGGTGTTCTCACAGATAGTTGTGAGTCTTTGCATGTATTATTTATTACGGCCAAATGTGTGTGTGTGTGTGTGTGTGTGTGTGTGTGTGTGTGTATGGGCATTAGCTCTCGTAAATTATTCAGCCTTCCTTAATGAAGTTTTGGTGCGATCCTTTGACTTTTTGACACACGGCAGCCGTGACACTTACTCTTTGAAAAGTAAGTCAGACTTAAACCCGAGGTAGAACATAGCGTCCAGGTTTAAAGCTGAATTTCTCCTTTAGATCCTCTCCTTATAACATTTACCCATGATGCTTTGCATCAGGAATGTGGTGCATTTGAAAAGTATTTGTATTTGATATATTATGTAATATGCTTTCTTGATCTTGATTTCCCTGAACCTGCTTTTTCTTCAGTGACCACCAGTTAACAAGTTCCTATATCTACAAAATCAAAACCCCAGAATCAACCGATCACAACTACTGTTGTTTCATATAGCAGTGTTGTTGATCAGTGTTTTTTTTTTAAAAGGGGGTTAAATAAATAAAAGAACAGTATCACAGTGCTCTATCACAGCTGGGCAGACCATGAGAAAAGCATGTTGTACGCTAATGTATAATGTGTACACATGAACTACAAGGGGAAATGCTTTGCTTTTAATAGGAAGTTTAGCCACAGTTTTGTTTATGAAACACAATGTATGTGTCACACTAGTTTGAGTAGAATACTGAGTGCAAGTCGAAGGATATAACACAGAATAAGACAATGAAAAAACTCTGTTTAATTAAAAATCAGCATTTAAATTACACACAGTACAGTACAGGAGTTGGCAGTATGCAAAAAATTACTACAATTTACAATCCCAACATAAACACAAATAACAAACAATATGTGTTGCATTTGTGCTTAACCTCATTCCTTGGGTAAATTCACTTATTCTCTTGCTAAGTCGACCGCTAACACTCACACAGTACACACACGCAGCCCACTGTGTTAGCTTAGAACGGACGGAAATATTTGTGTATAGTGTTTGATGTTATTTGTCAGCATGCTAATCCAAATAAACACGCTGACAATTAGATTTTGTGTAGAGTTCCTCTTTTGTTTCTTGTTGAAAGAGCCGCCAAAGTTCTCTCTCCCGCTCTTTCTGTTTGTCTCTCACCCTGTGTGACCTTTGTTGGCTCTCTGATGAAGGAAATGTCATAAAAACGGTCTAATAATTAAAACTTAAAGAATTATATCCACATGCAACCACATTAAATGAAAAACAAGCTCACTCTCTCTCTCATTGTCTCTCTCTCTCTCTCTCACACACACACACACACACACATGCACACACATGCGCCATCTATCAATAATTCAGTACCTAATTACCCCAGCAAAGGTCTGGAACAAAGGTTGCATGTGTGTGTGTGTGTGTGTGTTTTCTAAACATGTTAGATTTAACCTGTAAATTAAGACACATCATTAAAAAGTGAGTAACACAACAAAAATAAATCATCTTATGACGTCCTGTGACAGAATATTTAAAGAAAAAGAATAAAAAAATGGAGAAGATTTGTAGGAAATAAACATAAGAGAAAAATGATTACAAGTTCCAACTGAAGAAAACACAATGCTTTGTAAAAATATTCATAATATCCACTAGTTCAAACACCTGCCTCACCTCTGCACACCTGGCCAACACTACAGAGACATTAAATCATCAGCCTGGACAATATGCTCAACTCTAAAACTTCTAATCTGTGAACGCAAATCTAATTCACACCCACCCTTTACTATCCCTTACTAATGTGCCTGGGGGGGGGGGGGGGGGGGGGGGGGGG
>JAQLOL010000024.1:28407672-28421648 GCA_029783665.1 Naso thynnoides | reverse complement strand
TGGATAAGAGGCGAAACGTCTTCCTAGACAAATACAAGTCCAGTTGCCTACGATTCAATTTGCCCAGAGAGAACATATAGGCTAGTTTAGCATGCTAACATTTTACTAATCAGCTCTAAGCCAGAAGTACAGCTGAGCTTGATGGAAATATCTTAGGTTTTTGCACGTATTTGTTCATAAAACAAAATATTGGACAAATTTGACCTTATGATGCTGAAAAAAAGATGATCACTTAGGCTATTACACGTTAACCTGGGGGGAACATGAATGTGAGTACTAAATCCCATGCCAAGCCACCAAATGTTTGTCGAGACATTTCATAAAAAGCCCAAAACATAACTTCATGGTGGCACAAAAGAAAAAAGTCAGAGAATCTGCAAAGTCTGTGGAATTCACCCTCTGTTAATTTATTAAAAAAAACTTGTATGAAATTTCATGGACATTCATCTTATTGAGATTTCAGTCAGTGGCCAAAGAGGTGGACCATCTGAACATGTGTCAGACCGACACTGCATTGCACATTTGCATTATGGACAGAGAAGAAAATGTGATTCCTGTCATCTTTACTTCCTAATTAGACTGATGCTGTTATTGTGTTTCGAGTAAATGTGCCTCCATTAAGATTTTGATTTAGCTTAGGCAGGTTGAAACTCCAGTGATCTTCCACTGACGTCCGTGATCTTCTCACTGCAGGATGGTTGTCTTGGAGACACGTCAGACCGAGGACCAGTCAGGCCTGTCCAACCTTTATGTCCTGGAAATTGCTGAAAACTATGTCATGCTACCCTGACCCTCCTACCTGCTGGCATCGGGCATCGCGGGAGCTCCACTTTTCTACGAATGCCTCTTCCCAGGACTTTCATTTGTCATCATTAACTTGGAGCAGCACAGATGCATCACTGCTGCTGTGTTGTAGTTTCTAAGTGGAGATGAGATGAAAGTGATGGAAGAATGTTGCAGATTCATACTGCCCAAAGAGACTGTTGCGTTGCAGTCTTTATCCCTCATTTTTTGTTGTTGTTGTTGTTGTTGTTGTTTTGGTTTTTTTTGGTCAAAGTCTGCTCTTATTTATGCTCATTTCAATTTTGTGAGACCGAAAAAGAATCACAAGAATCTAGACAACTCAGGAAACCACAACTGAATGTTGAGGCAAAGTCCTCCTCGCACACTTGAGGGGAGATTCTACTTTCTTCTGCCACAGTATTGTTGATTACAGCAGCAGCCTGTGGGAACTGAGATGCGTGGCTTCCTAAAGATGCCATCCACAAACAGAGCTCAGCAGCACTGCTGTTGCTCACACTGTGTCTTTTGTAACCAGTTTACTGTGTCAGTGTTGCATCAAAAATACACATTTCTTACTGCTGTTACATTGTAATAAAGTGAATTACCACAGGAGGAGGTGAACTGTGTTGACTGAGGGGAAATGTGTCAAATAAATTACCATTAATGAAGGTGACAGTTAATTCAGTAGGGCCTGTTTACTGCTCACCGCCTTGTGAGAAAGTACAGAAGCAGATCAGAGCCACGTACAGATTGTTTCTGATGTGCACAAGTCATGTTGAACTGCATTTGGGAATAAATTAATCTAATTCAGCCTTCCAAGGAAAAATATACGGGCATAAATGTGTTAGGGAACAGGAGCTTTTAGTTTATAGCAGACGCATACAGTGCTTTTCGTTGCAGTCTAGGCTTTGCAAATCTTTAATTTGAATTAATTTACTTGGAGAAGCAATTTTCTTTTCATATTCAGCACAGCTCAAATGACAGTGTGACATTTCTGCAATTTAAATGAAGCTATCTTTAGTGGCACTAATCTCTTTCTATAAAAAGACGCCTGACTTACTCTACGCTGCGTTTTGAAGAGATGCCAGCAAACTTAACTTCCCTGAAGCCATGTTATGCTGATGCTTTTTTCACAGGGGGCGGGTCTTAAAATAGCACACTTGATTCTGCACCGCATCTACACGGTGATGCTGTTGCCACTTGGAGGTTAAATGAGGGGTAAGTAAAGCAAGTTGTCTGGAGCCGGATGCCCTCTTTTTACCCCCCGACACACCGGTGGGAGTGTGCAGTGCCAGGCCGGGCCAGCAGCAGCAGCAGCAGCAGCGGCGGCAGTCGACGCATCATCATCGCACGTACTTTACGCACATCGGATCAACGGAGGCAGGGACCCGGTCGAAGATGATGCTTAGACCGGCTCAGAAAGGCTTTCTGTCGGGGCTCTCTTACCGGGCAGCAGCGGTACGGTTGCCGGTGGTGGTGTAAGATGCACTGGAGCAGACTGGGTGTGCTGGTCGGCCTAGCTGAGCTCGGCTGCTGCTGCTCGCCTTCGCCTCTCCCATTTCTATTCTAGTACTTTTTTTTATTATTTCCAGGTCAAAATCTCAGTTTCCTGTGCGGCTTGTTTGTACTAAAAATGGCCGGAGATGGCGGCGCTCTGAAGGATATCAATGAGATTAAATCCCAGTTCCGAACCAGAGAGGGTTTCTACAAGCTGCTCACCCTCTCGGACTCGCAGCAGCGGGGCGGTCTGCCGCGAGGTCCGTCCGCCGGAGCCACGCTGGGCCCAGGGGCTGGACCCGGTCCGATACCGGGCGGAGGGGTCGGGCTGCTGCAGGGGCCCGGGGCTGCCGCCGCCGCCGCTGCTGCCGCCGCGTCCTCCTCTTCCAATGCCGCAGCCAGCTCCTCTCCGGCGGGCTTCCTGCCGCCGGTCCGGGTCTCTATGGTCAAGCTGCAGCCCGAGGACCCGAGCGAGGAGTCGGAGCGTGTGTGCTTCAACATCGGCAGGGAGCTGTATTTTTACACATACACCAACATCAAGAAGGTGAGCCCGCTCTTGCCTCCGCTTGTGGCCAGAATGACAGATTGGATGGTCAGACTTTAGTTAGCTTAGCGTGCTAGCACGCACGGCTAATGTGATGCCGTTAGCTCGCGTTTCGTCATCTTCTCAAACTGAGCATCCCTGGCTGCTCGGGATGCACAGAAACGGCGAACACGCTCGCATTGAATTTCTCTTTACTGTGCATTGAGAAGGGAAGTGGCCGATCCTTTTGGCCGAGCAGACAGTGAATGGTGCATCATCCAGATGCTCGGTGTCAGCGGACGCGACAGGAGGGCAGCAGTGTTACTACACGAGCAGGAAACAGGCAGGAAGCCTCTGACAGCACTCCATTCACTGCGTTCCTGTTTGAAACCGTTTGAACCAAAGGCTGCTTCTTCCCTCTGCTGCATTTTGAATGCTAATATGAATCTTTGCAAGACCTCTTTCATGCACACATACATGCATCACACTTTTTGATTTGGGGTTGAGCATTTGGGGGAGAGTCAGGTCAGCTAGTTTCAAAGATGCTCTTTAAATTTATAGCACTCAGACTGCATCACATCTCATGATGGTAGATGATGCATTAAATTTAGAAGTCAAAATTCTGTGTGAAAATCACTGAGCAGTACTAATGCCAATGCTTTGATTCAACTCTGCTGTAAAGCGTACTTCTCATATTCATGCATGACAGAAATCTGACATTTTGAATCAGGTGTGTTGACCACACACATGTATCTTGCATCTCTCCTCAGAGAGCTTGTTTTTTTTTTTGTTTTTTTTTTAGCAATGCTAGCATGCACCAAGGAGTTTTTAGAGGGCTGAAATTGCTTGCAGCTAGCTGAACCACTTGCCTCTTAATGAGGAATGCTAATAACCCATTTAGGAGGAACTGTAGGCCAAATGTAAAAAGCAGGACTCCTCTGAGGGAACGTTAGAACAGATCAAGCCAGGAAACTGCATACATTTTAAAATGTCGAGGCCTTTCAGGTGCACGCTGTCTGTCAAGCCTTTAGAGTCAGTATTTTCTCTGCCAGAATGAATTTAAAAAGTACAAGTGCAAAACATGCAGTTCACTTGCCAGAAATGCGTCTTTGTGACTGACACAGATGTGTGTACATTGCTTATTTGGCTCATGCATCGTTCATCCACGTGCAGGTGACAGTGTGAGATCTGCAACAGGCTGAAGATGCATATCGTCGTTATGCTGCACATTCAGCTGTTCGTTCATAGTCAGTGAGCCTCCAGCCAGAGTGACATGTAGTAAGTGTTGCTACTGCAGTAAATTTACAAATAATCAGTGGTAGCGGTGCAAATCTTTGTACTTTTCACAGTTTGATTTAATTTTGATCTTTGGGATCATGATTTGATTGAACATCCATTGTAAATTCAAAACAGAATTTCAGTTGAGTGAATGGAAAACGGGGCTCTGTTTCCAGACTTTTGCTCCGGCATACTGTGTGCCAGAACATTCACTGGTGCCCGGTCCACTGAAACACAAAACTTCAGTGAAATACAAGTGGCGATGAAGACAAATGATCTGCAGCCTTGAAAAGTTATCAGCATTTATTTGTTTTTTTGAAAGCATCCTACAGTCTCCTGCCTGTGTGAGAATAACGAAATAAGAGAGAGGTGGAGTTCTGTGTCATTAATGTTCGATCTCCAGCTTCTCTGCTCTGCCGTTAGCTTGTCGTACATGGTGCTGAGCGGGTGCAGGGTCTCTTGGGAGAAAGAGACTGAGCACTCAAAAATGTGTTTTTCTTATGTTAATGTTCACTGAAATGTCAGACCTTTGTTATACTGAGTTGTTTCTGTGCAAGGTTTCTCACTAGAGGGGTGTTTTCACGTTCTTCTGCTGAAGAGGGCGCTGTCTGTGCATTTTGTAAAATTCAAACATACTCTGGTCAAGGTTCAGTTCATTTAAGTGTCACAAATTGGGGTGAAATTTCCTGTAAGTGCGTCCACGCTGAGCTGCAGCGGAGGGGCAGAGACAGAAGGAAGGAAAGAAAGGAGGAAATTCTGTATTAGAAACCCCGATTAAATGTTGAAGGAGACACACTTGAATTGGATAGTAGACCAATGAAACCTCACGTTAGCATAATTTAAAACTTTCCAGTGACTGTGGATTTTGTTTCCCTTCACAGGAGGATTAGGCTACAACTTGCAGAACTGTTTTAATGTTCACACAGGCAGCTAACGTTTGTTTTAAGACCGACAGAAAAAAAATGTGAACCAATCCTTTAAATAGACAATGGTTAAATATCAGTCAATACAGATTTTGGTCAGTATATTATGTTTTATTGAGTATGAAGACTACTATATTTTCTGCTTTAGTTTTTAAAGAGTGCTGCGATTGTGGCTCTCTTTATGAATATTGAAATATTGACTGCAAGGACTACGGCGTAGAGATCAGGTGTGGGTTGACCAACAACATGAGCAGCATTAATGTTTCCTGTAGAAATAGTCCTGCTGCCATGTTGCTGTCTCGTCTGCTGTGGACACTGTTGATACAAACAAACCTCGGCGTCTCAGAGTCTCGTTTGATGGATTTCCTCCTGTATGATTGTTGAATGTCAGCTTACAAAGGAATTTTAGAAGGGAACCTTTCCTCCTTTGTTCTCACACCAAAACCCTTTAGCGCTGAACTTTTCAACTGATGAAAAATGTTTTTCGATCAAACTCCGCTGTTGCTGCTGTGGAAATATCTCAGTGCAACTTTTCATCATCTAAGCTTGACGATCGTTTGTCAGAATCCTAAAAACACAACTTCAAGTAAGAAATGGGCCCAGAAATGTAAGATATAATCAGCAGATGTTCATAACTGCGGTTCAATGTTTGAGTGTATATTTATGCTTTAATCAATATTGCAGGGCAAATGACCCCTTTAAGAGCCTGTGAACATCTCTTTTTGCTTGTGCATCATGGTTCTCTTTCTTCAATCTGTGTGTCTGCAGGCTGTAGACCTCAGTAAGCCGATAGACAAAAGAATCTACAAAGGGACTCAGCCGACGTGTCACGACTTCAACCAGTACTCTGCCACAGCAGAGAGTGTCGCTCTCATCGTGGGCTTCTCAGCAGGACAGGTCCAGTATCTCGACCCCATCAAGAAGGAAACCAGTAAACTCTTCAATGAGGAGGTATTATATTTGTCTTTGTGCACCTGAGCGTAGTGGTTTGCCTCCGTGTTGGGTAAAGAGGTCAGGGTTGCAGCTTTGCGTTGCTGTGATTAAAGCTGCAACAGTACATCAGAAGTAATTCGTCATTCTTGTATTGATTTTTCAGCCTAGTTTGGATGCTGTGATGTAGCTGAGAGATTCAGACACTGTGTTGCTTCGTTGTTTTTTACATTCTTTTACAGCATTCCCTCAACTGCCTCGCTTTGTTTAATGGGTTCTCTTTAATTGGATTCCCAGTTGGATTTAGGAGATTCAGAGTTTAAGTGTACACTACTGCGTGGAGCCTTTGTGTTTGTGTGTCTGCTGAATCAGTTCATCTCCCTGGGATTTGCTTCTCTAAATTTCACCTTGTTTTCAACCCCCGGTTTTCACCACTGTCTCTGCTGCAGCTTGTTTTTTGATCTCTACAGACCTTCTCTCTCTGCCCAAGCTTCCTCCCTGTGTGCTCAACAGTACATATTTAGTGTTTTTAGACACACATTTAGATGGCAAAGAGCTGACTGCAGTGTCCAAAAGAATTTGTGATTTCTTAAATTTTGCGCATTCTTTTTTTTACTCTTTTCTCACTTGTCCCTTGGTTATTTTCATCTCATCTACCATTCTCTATATTTTCTTATATTTCTAAAATTCTCTCCCTGTTCTCCTCCTTCCCCTCACTTTCTCACTATTCCTCTGCCCACCTCCTTCCTGTTGTCCAGAGGTTGATAGACAAATCCAAGGTGACGTGTCTAAAATGGCTTCCCAAGTCTGAGAACCTGTTCCTGGCCTCCCATGCCAGTGGCCACCTCTACCTCTACAACGTGGACCACCCATGTGGCACCACGGCCCCACAGTACTCTCTCCTGCGACAGGGCGAAGGCTTCGCAGTGTACGCCTGCAAAACCAAGACGCCACGCAACCCATTGTTACGATGGGCAGTGGGTGAGGGAGGCCTCAACGAGTTTGCCTTCTCCCCCGATGGAGTGCATGTGGCTTGCGTTGGTCAGGATGGCTGCCTCCGAGTCTTCCACTTTGACTCAATGGAGCTGCAGGGCGTGATGAAGAGCTACTTCGGTGGGCTGCTGTGTGTGTCATGGAGCCCTGATGGGAAATATCTTGCCACAGGTGGAGAGGATGACCTGGTTACTGTCTGGTCATTTGCAGAAAGCCGTGTGGTTGCGAGAGGCCATGGCCACAAGTCCTGGGTCAATGTAGTTGCATTTGACCCCTTTACAACTTCCCTGGAGGACGATGAGCCTATGGAACTTAGTGGCAGCGAGGAGGACCTCCACCAGGGGGCACCAAATAACTCCATGCACTTTGGGCGTGTCCGAACAAGCAGCACGTTGTCGCGTCTTTCTCGGCACAGCTCTAAAGGTGGCGGTTCAGCGGCAGTCACATACCGGTTTGGCTCAGTGGGGCAGGACACACAGTTCTGTCTGTGGGACTTGACAGATGACGTGTTGTACCCGCGCCTGCCACTGTCCCGTGCCTTTACTAACACTTTTGGACCCTCGCTGTCCAACTCCGGCAGCGGCGTGGTCAACAGCAATTCCGGTGGCGGGGGGAGTGGAGGGGTTGAAGGGCACCATCACCCACCAAACACTAACACTGGCACCTCAAACCCACCGACTCTCCCCTTACCGCTTCCTCGCTCCCTTTCTCGCTCCAACTCTCTGCCCCATCCTGCTGTGGCCAATGCCTCTAAGGGCCAGGGTGCCTCGGAGAGCAGTGCAGGAGGTGGAGGAGGTGGGGGGAGCAGCAGCGGAGGAAACAGCACCCCCTTCAGCATCGGTCGCTTTGCCACGCTGTCACTCCAGGAGCGCAAGTCGGACAAGTCCGGTTGCAGCAGCGGAGTGGAGAAGGAGCACAAGAGGTACCACAGCCTGGGCAACATCAGCAAAAGCAATGACAAGATCAACGTGGCGCCGAGGAGCAACCGATTGGACGCTGCCAAGGTCCTGGGCACAACGCTGTGCCCACGCATGCATGAGGTGCCGCTGCTAGAGCCGCTGGTGTGCAAGAAGATTGCACATGAGAGGCTGACGGTCCTGGTGTTCATGGACGACTGCATTATCACAGCCTGCCAGGAGGGTCTCATCTGCACCTGGGCACGGCCGGGGAAGGTGGTACGTCTTCAGTTTACTCTTATTAGAAAACACTGGATTATGAAATACATCAATACTCTATTACTACTTTATTATAGACTATACTATATCAATTTCAGTTCTGTCAGTTGTTAGTGTAGCATTATATTCAGTCATATTCTGCAAGTAAGTTTTTTCTTGCAATTCAGTAAACAGTTTGTTCTCAGTAGATTTTCACCTGTTGGAAATTCCTGACTGCGATTCTTCAAAGCTGAAGAAATGACTCAACAGTTGTAGATGATTTCATCTCTCTTCTCATCTCCTAAGCAACAGTTCCTTTTTTATCTTCCATAACTTAAAAGTGGAGTGTGGATCTCCTTGTCTGATTGTCTCTGGTGTCTGACTTTGTTTCATGTTTTGTCTTTATTTCAGAACTTGACAGCACAGAACGGGAACTCTCCGAGTGGCACAGTGGTATAGCTGGAGGAGAAGCTTTGCACTCATCCCTCCCTCCCTCCATCTCCTCCTCCGTTCTCCACTGCCTTCTCTCTGTCCAACACCCTCTCCACTGAACCTCAAATGTCAAATGAGAGGCCGACAGTCAGAGACAGTACCGCACCTACCACTGCAGTATTAAACCCTCAGTATTACTCTCCGTACTTGCCATGATCTTCAGCCTGTTATTCGATTTTACTCTCACATTGGCCAGTTTGGTGGGAAACTCTTAGTGAATCATTTGTACAGGCAGTATGAAACTAATATTACTTCAACAGGTTTATGAAGCCTTCAGATAGACTTTAAGTTACAACACTCATTGGTAATCCTGAGATCAATTGAAAATACCTGAATGAATGGCTCAAAAACAGTTGTTTGTTAGCAGTCATCCAGTTTTGAAGTTTGTGTCAGTTTAATTCGGATTGTACCAATCGGAGTTTAACGATCAGACATAACTATGTTGAAAGAGCAGCACATGTTTCTTTATATTACATCGTAAGGAACCTGAAATGCTAAATGTCTCATTGATTACTGATGTCATTTTGGTGATTAGTAGTAATGCAGAGCTACACTGTTTTTAGTCTTCAGGGGGAGTTTCCCATCTAATGCCACTGTGGGACTAAAGTTTATTCCAGGTGCTTCGGCCCTCTGCCTTCACCTCACCCCCCCATAATTCTCTGCAGAAAGACTGCATCAAACAAACAGACATCGTTTATCTTTCCATCTGCAACCCTGAAGCAACGAGGAGCCAATCACAGGCCAGGCCTCTCGTTCATCCTTTAGCCCCTCCTTTTATTTGATCCCTCTTCCCTTCATGCAAGACACTGCAAAAGCCACGGCCATTGTATTTAAGTTATTTATTTTATCCCAAGACTGTGTAGTAATTTATAATGTAAATACTGAAAATAATCTATAAATACAAAAAGGACAAACATGTATGGAAATAACGACTTGACGAAGTGAAGAGAAACAGGAAAGATGAAGAATATTAATATATGAAGATCCCTCTATTGTACATAGCGACCACAGTTAAAATTGAATGTCTGCTGTTTTAGGGAACTTGAAGATGTTAATGTGTTTTTAATTCGTGTGATAGAGAGTCTCCAGTTTGTCCCTGAGAGCGAGCTGGGTTTATTCTGTCAGCTGAAGCAAAAGCGTTTCGGGTCCAGTGAGACTTTTTAGAGGCTGACCCGAGTCGAGCACAGAGAGCAATATTCGCGTGGCTGCTAGCTGTACATCTCAGCTGACTGTCCAAGTGAATAGGTCTGAATAATACTAATTCTCCTGAACATCATGCTTGGACAAACGGCATCTTAATGAATAACTTGCTCACGAACGAACACACACTCTTGCACATTCCAAATGTAAAACTGCGCTCTCGCTCTCTCTCTCTCTCTCTCACACACACACACACACACATACACACACAGACACACACACACACACACACACAATCCCCTTATGGTGTAGCATCATATACACTGTGTCTCGGATTCCATTCCTGTTGCACCTGAATTGCCTCTTGCAAGAATTTGCACATACAGTAAATCCACAGTCCATCCTGAGCTGCCATGAGTGACACACAGGTGTCATTGTCCCGTTCAATCTGACTTCTGTGCAGAAACAGATTCTTCAGCCTCACCGTTCACAGGCACAGAGGATTTCACAGGCATTCATCTTGGAAGGGAAAGGCTAAATGTCAAGATTTGGATAATCTCCTTTGCGTTTTTGATTCTGCTTATTAAAGCTTTGTTCAGATTCCTGATGTATTATTTGTTTCATATGAATGTTGAAAGCAAAAACCATCTGTTTTGTCGGATTTGCCCTTCCTTTCATAAATCTGTAAATTATTTTTTGGTGATTTTTTTTAATATCTTGGATTTGTTTTTTGTTTTTTTTAACTGAAATTGGCTGTTCAAAATGAGCAGCAGTACATTGAGGCATTATAAATATGCAAGGGGACATCACAAAATCTTGATTTATCGTATGCGACAGACTTCCCAGACAGATAATCAGACTAAATGTCCCGTTTGGTTTTTAACCTCATTACTCAGTCTGACATTGTGTGAATGTCAGCTGATTTCTGTTCGGGAGACGTTATTTTGCTCTCTTACAGCTGTTAGAGGAGTTTCATGTTTGTTCCAATGTAAGAGTTGTTTGCCTAGCTAGCAGCGAAGTGATAAAAAACATCTGTCCGTCCACCAGACTGAAAACATCCTCTGACTTGAAATCTTGTATCATCGTCTCACAAAATTAGAATTCGTCCGTATTCTTTGGTTTATGATCAATTTTAACGATTATACTATATAAAACAGCTGTACTTTTACTGCTAATGAGCATTAACACACTAAGCTAAGGACACGGCAAAACATAAACATTAGCATGCTGATGTTAGCATGTAGCTCCCAGAACCACAGCGCTCCCAGGTTGGCTGTAGACTCTTAAGTGTGCTTATCACAACTTGTGTCCAGTTTGTGGAAAATTTTCAGTCACTTCTTCCTGATTCTGACGCGGGGAAATGATCCCTCCCTTCCATTCTAAATCTTACCTGCAAAGCTCTGATTGACTCCGTAGGTACAGCCATGAATGAGCACGACACCAGACCAATCTGAATCACTGAAAGAAAAAAACAGGCTGCAGACTTTCCCCTGCGAGAGGTTCTTACATTTCTCTGCATCCAGACTGTCACTCATCACATGAAGGAACAAACATGACACATGCTGTATGTGATGGTCGGTCTAAAAATTGTTTGAGAAGTTGATAAGTGAAACTGACAAAGCAGGTTTACTGATGAATAATTAGTTGTTTTAACTCTGGAACTATTTTAACCTAAGAACCAGTTCTTTATGCCGACCCTCTCTGGTAAATGACAAACCAGCACACCAAACAATTTCTGTCCACTTGTAAACCATCAAAAGGAGAGAAAGAGCTGCTGAAAGTGTTTCTGAACAGAGTGTGTTGGTTTTGTTTTTTTTCTTTTTAACATGCTTTTTCAATATGGACCAACTACTGATGTTCTGTCTTACACATGCATAGTGTCTCACGGCCAACTGAAAGCTCACAGTGCAGCAAGCCGGCAGTATTTTTATCCATTTATTTATTTATTTTTATGTTTTGTTTTGTTTTTTTTAGCTTATCGAGTTCCCTGTCTGACAATGCATCCTATTAATAGCCAAGCAACTTCTAGGACTGCAGGAGCCAAGGGTATGGCCTTGGAGCACCAGTTTCCTGCACTGTGTTTGAGCCGGTGGGACGGTATTGCTGCAGCCCATACACTTGTCTCTGTTGGCATAGCAACAGCACGTCTGCTGAGTGTATCTTGAATAAGCTCATGGGTTTTGGGGGTCAGTCTCGGCTGTAGAGCTAAATTAATGCTTCGTTTCGATGTCTGACATAAGAAGAAAACTAGATTTGCTCTCTCCGGTAAAGGAACAATTCACCCCGAAATGAAAATGAGCTGAGAAGTAAATCAGCCCTCTCATTAAATATTGAAGTTAACAGACACAGTTTCCTCTAAAATGTTGAATTTCTCCGAACTGGTTGCACAGCTTGATTTTCAGTCGGATATTTTAGCGTTACATGTTTAAGTTCAGCTGTATCGTGCCAACCTTGTCGTCCCACAGTCCCTGTTCACACTTTAAACTACGGAGTGAATTCTGCAGGTGTGCGCCCTGATGGAGTGTCTCAGGCCTGTTCTGCAGACAGGCAGGGAGGCATTTGCCCTCATTTGTTGCCTGTCAGTGCAAATGTGTTTCCATTTGCATTTAAGAGGCAATTTGTAATATATCGCAGGAATCTGTATAAAGTAAGCTAAAAGCAGCATGCATAACTTGCCAAATTCAGGGTTAACTCTGAGTCAGTTATTTTCTTTTGACAGCCCTCACGTTGTCTTGTCACTTCTTTTCCTGTTTTTCAGCTCTACACGATGTAGTTTTCCACAAGTCTGGAGCATTTTCTGTCAGGAAAGTTTAGATGAGGAAAATATCATTGCTGTCAGGCAGAGACTTTGTATGTTTAAAAGCTGTTATTTTACAGGAAAAGAAAAAAAAACTTGCTTTAAATTAGTTACATTCCAAATTGTGGTTGATTTATCTATGTGGTCAGATATTTAATTTGTCTAAAACCAAAAATCGATCTAGAGGACTATCAGTTACACTGATTAAAGAAAAATAAAACAGCCAAAATATGGAGATCTGAGGTTTCAGTCCAACAGTGTCCGTTTGCCAGTTTTGTTTTGTTTGACACTTGAATCTTGCTGCACGAGCTGTTGGAAGGGATTAGACGAAACCTTTAAGGCTTCTACACAAAACAGCTAAGAGGAATTATGGTCCAGCTAAAACAGACGTAAACAGATCAGTTAGTTTAGATTCATGTTCCTTCACTGGTATGAATTGAATTTTTTTTCTATTTTCAAGATAAAATGAAGTCATCTCATCTGTATTCGTTTTGTGCTCTTCCTGTACCCATGTGCTTCCCGCCTGGGTGCTGCCCCCTGTAGGTTGAAGTTGGTGAATCAGTAGTAAGTGGTTGTAAAAGGGAGCCTTAAAGAGACAGAAGCTCAGATGGTTTGTTTCTGACAGAATAAACTGAGAGGCGGCATGAAGATCAATTAGGTATTTTTTGAAATGTGAGTCACGCTAAGCTTCTCTACTGGAGTCCCAGAATTTTATTTATTTATTTTTTTTAATTGGCTAGAAATGAGCTTTTTTGCATTCTTCTTTTAAAAAAATCGTGTTTTGTTTAAATTTTGTTCTTCATTCTGTGACGAAAATTTGGACTTATTTCAGAGCAAAAGATGCATTTCCTCTTTGGTGTCAATTCAGAGAGTTAAGAACAGAGCAAATGCACAATAAATAGAAAATGACTGTAGTCCTTTCCTTGTAAAAGAATGAGGACTAATGGGACTGTGTGCTGTTGAAAACTCAGACTAATGAGCACTGAACTGAACAAAAGCTGTGATCACAGGACCGGCTGGAGCTCCGCACAGCCGACTGTTTCCACCTGAGAAAATCCGATAATTCACCTCTCACCTCTACAGTTTGCTGAGTCCAGTCTGTCTGTGAACAGGAAGAACAAAAACAAAGTGTTGAGTCAAAACGAGTCGAAAACCTGAGCCAACAACGTTTGAGAAACAAGTTCTGATGCCACAGTACACTGAAAAATTTTTCATCTTCAAGCGTTGCAGCGACAGAACAAACATTGTTACGTTTTTATTTGACTTTTCCTGCCGAATTAAGACAAAGACACTTTTCCTTAAGGGTTGATTCTTATTTCCCTCTTGTGTGTGTATTTATGTATGTGTAAAATATGCTTTATCATCATCACAATACAGTTACACCTTGCACTGACCCCCCCCCACCACCACCACCACACACACACACACACACACACACACACACACACACACACACACACACAAAC
>JAQLOL010000024.1:28391812-28405389 GCA_029783665.1 Naso thynnoides | reverse complement strand
GAACGTGTTTCAAAAATGTACATCAACAACGCTTTTTCAGCGTCAGCATTCACACCTGTAATTTCTTCAGAAATTACATTCTCTAGTTGTAATTATTATTATTATTATTATTATTATTATTATTATCATTATTATTTCATCACAGTTAAACTTAAGGTTTTGGTTGTGACTTTGCAGCACATTGAATTGTGGGAAATAGTAGGCGAGGTAGGCTGGTCCGGATTTCCCTCAAATCAGGATACATCTGGGAATTCTTGGCATACTGCAGATTGTGTTTGTGTTTAAATACAGAATACCACACACTAGCTCTCGTCTTTAGCTCAGAGTTGAACTGTTTTTAAGCCACCAGGGGGGAGAAGAACTCCACGTTAATCTGACCAGAGGACAAGAGTTTGCATCACACTGATTTTCGCAGGAAACTTGTCCTCAAAAGTGTTTTGACTTAGACTCGAACTTTACCAGATTAAAACATCCAGAACATTCAAAATAAAATCGTGTGGCGTTTGGCTGTGTGTCCTGATGAGCGTCAGTCCAACATTGTCTCTCTTGTAGCTCTGTGTTTGGTCTCCTTCTGAGGGAAACCTCTGCTCCTCAGCTCCTCCTCAGCTGCTAAATGCTGCGCGATGTTCAGCAGCCCGTCTCTGTCTGAGTCTGTCTGCTGTTTGCAGATCAGCAGGTTTTTGCAGGCGGAATTTTTTCAGCTGAACGTCGACTAAAATATAATTAAATATGTCGTCAAATCAAAACTCAAATACTTGCGTAGTCTCCAGCTTTCTCTCATCATTTTCTCCGTTTTCATGCAACCACATTCACGATATGGCTGCTCTCATTGGCATATTCTCTGGGACAGTTCAACAAGTATAAAACAGCAATGCTATTGGGCTCATAAATTCAACCTGTCAATCAGCAGACAAAATATTGACTGGGCTGGACTCAGATTTGTGCAAACAGCTGAGACAGAGTGGTTTTGTATTTGGACAAACATGATGCTGCAGGCTGCTGATAATAAAACGGTCACTGCTGCTGCCTGCAGGGAATGAACAAGCAGCACCGTGTTCGCTTTGACTGAGAGCCTCATTGTTGCTGCTCACTGCTGCACATTGTTGTTTGTGACATCCTGTCAGCAGGCTGATACATCGTGGATACGTGGTTGAGTCAAAAAAACCAATTGTACTAAAGCAACCACCAAAGTATTGACAGCTCAGCTTATTTACTTCTTAAGTCAGTGTCAAACCAACCACTCGGGAGTCTTTCATGGCTGTCATTATTTGACTCTGTCCTGCATGTCCAGTCACTTTGGAAAATAACGAGTCAAGTAGGAGGACGGACAGATGTGTGATGATGGTAATATAGACATTGTGTAGACGGCACAAGTTTTTGCATTGAAAGATAAACTTTTGTGGTGGTTCGGACTTTCTTACATGACAACAGCATGCTGGTGCCCCTGAAACCACACAGGTTTGAAACAGCGTTCCAGAGTGGAATCCTATGAAGCTGCAACCTTCCTTCTGGCTGCGTAAACTGGCAAACTGCAAAGCCTGTGAAAGCGGCAACTACGCTAATGCTAATGCTAATGCTAACGGTAGTGCAAGTTAATGCATTCCGCAGTAGCCGCTACAAAACTCTGACTAAACACTCCACCGTGCACCCCACAGACGACAGTCTATTGAGGAAAATTTTAGTGTTTGTGGCGTAATTTTAGAAGTCAAAGTACGTCTGAATTTCTTTCAAGTGACTACGAGGAACATTGAAGTATGTATGAAACAGTCTCATGATTCCTCTGATGATAATAAATTTGCTGTAACAGCAAACAGACCCTCAGCGAACAGACTGATGTTTTTATGTAGCTACTATCAATGCCTGTGATCGGGTCCGAATCCCTTTGAACTCAGACAAATCTTTTTTTGTTTTTTGGAATTTCGTTGTTCTGTGCAATGACAATAATGTAAATATAAAACATATTTAAGCCTACGGCTGTTGGTTTGCACCTTAATATGCAACTTAAATGTAAATGGCTGTGTCACGTTAGCCTACAGAAAATAGAGGTAATAGGTCTCAGGGGACATTTCTCAGTCATATATAAACACATGACCTCATCACCATCCATCCTGCCGTCTCTCTTTCACTTGCTTCCTAAACAAATGCATGCGTTGCCGGTGTTATGCCGAGTTCTGCCTGCTTGGCACACGCTAGCAAAGATCTTTAGGACAGTATGCACTTGTGTCACTGCCGCTTTTGTCCAAAGGGGGCGCTAGAATCAACAAAAACTGAAAGTTCCTCTATCACTTTAAAATAGCCAAGGATGCACGATATTACCGGCATGTTACCGGTATCAGCTGGCATTGGCCAGATATCAGCCAGAACGCCGATTTCTGTCAGTAAAATAACTGATAACGCCCGAGTCAACTCCATGTTTTACATGTTCCCTGTGGACAGACTTTATGTTTACTTACTTTGTCACTTGTGAAAGAGGCCAAATTTGCCCTGATTGTGAGTTTTGTTCTGATTGTCTCAGGGAGAGCATCACCCAGTTTTTAAGTAGGATGGATCTTACTTTAAAAAACAATGGTCATAAATAAATAAATGACATGTTTTACAGAACAAAAGTTCAGGTATTTATCTTCTTTGACACAAGGAATGAAAATCGCATCATTTTAAACTTTGTATTTAATGCCTGCATAGACTTAATACTGTATGTAAATTTATTACAGAAGAGACTTGATGATCTCTGCAGTTAGGTGTGGGTAAAAAATATACACGTTGTATTGGTATAGATTATCGGTCAAATGAGCTGTAAGATATCGGCATGTTGGATATCAGCAAAAAATCCAATATTGTGCATCCCTTAAAAAAAAAAGCATTTAATTGTTGGACTAAGTGTTAAATCACAGATTAATATAATAATGCTGTGTTTATTGATACTGTAAAGAAAAACTGTGACATCCAAAAGCTGCAGAACTCAGAGGTTTGAGTTGACATCAATCAGTAATGCCAAACAGTGAACACAATAGGTTTCGTCAAGGTTTTCCACAATGTTTGAGTGAAATTTAACACATAAAAAGGAGTTCTGTGCTCAGTCGGATTCATCTTTCCTCCCCCCTTACCTTCCTTTGTGTTCCTGTCATCAACACAGACCTCCGTATTTTTCATCTCTAGAGATAATCACATCCTGTCCTTCTGTTTTTCCCTCTCATCTTCCTCCTTCTGTAGGACCAGTTTGGAGCAGAGGAAGCTGCGATCTCGTGATGCGGCCAGATGTAGGCGGAGTCAGGAGACTGAGGTGTTTTATGAGCTCGCCCGAACTCTGCCGCTCCCCCGTCGAGTGTCCACACACCTGGACAAATCGGCCATCATGAGAGTCTGCCTCAGCTTCCTGCAGATGCAGCGCCTCCTCCGACCTGGTATGAATGATGTAAAGTTTCTCAGTCGCTGAGAAATAATTTTTAACAAACAAAATCCCAGCAAAACATATGAGAGTAACCTCTGTTCAGTTCATGCAGCCAAGCACGCAACACAAAGCAGCAAAACACAGATAAGCTGCTGATTATCTGTCTGATTACTTTTGAAATGAACACAGACTCCACGTGGCAGGTGCAGGTTCAGACTAGACACGACTCTGTCACCCTTCGTCTACATCATCTTCATCAGTGAAATCATTCAGGCATCGCAGGCTGTCTGATGGGAACAGCAGCCCCTTTGCATGTTACATTAGGAGTTAGCTCTGTGTTGTTTTGCTCCCTCAGGTGTGCTAGCAATGTAGTTACCTCATTAATAATAAAGGGATGAGTTTGTTTTACTCAAGAGTTAAATAAGAAAAATGCATCAGGATTTGGAAGCTTGGTTCTGTCGAAAACTGCATTCATACATGGGAATTCATTCACTAGAAAACAAGGAAAAAGTGTTTTTTACTCAGTTCGTTTACTGAAGGGGAATTTATTATTGGTCTGAAAATATGGCAGCTTTATGTCGCGTTAATAAACTGTTGACCCCAGTCAGATCAGTTTAGATTAAAAGAATTAGATAAGAAAATATTTTTGTCCATGAAAATTCAGCTGACAAATACAGACACATAGTGAATTAGGCACAAGTTTCAGCCAAGGCTGTTGTGTCTGTAATAATAATCTGGTTGTTTTTACAGCAGGTGAGAATCAGTCTGAAAAGGAGGAGGAGGAGGAGGAGGAGGAGGAGGAGGAGGAAGATCCAATGGACACTTTCTATCCTCAGGTGCTGGCCGGCTTTATCATGATGATGACTGAGGAGGGAGATTTGATCTACCTGACGGAGAACGTCAGCAGATACATCGGCATCACACAGGTTCATTTCAGTACTACAAAAAATGTAATAATGAGTTTAGACATTGATGCAGAATCTTTGATGCACAGATGTACAAGTAGAGGGAAGTAGTAGTGAAGAGCTGAAAAGAACTTGTTTAAAGAAACCTACTGTCAACAAATTAACTGAAAATGTGATTATTTTGTAATTCTGTCTTGAAAATCTGTTGATGGTTCTTGTCAGAGTGTTTTTTTGGCTGCAGATTTTTCCTGCACTGCTTCTGCAGGACTGTGTGTTTAAGTAGAGTCGCTGCATATACTGTAAGCGTCTGGGACTGTATGTGACCTATTCTGAGTAACTCGAGCAGGATGAAGAGCGGAGAGAGAAGCCGTCCTTTAAATCTATTCTTGGTTCTGTTTGAGATCATGTTTATTATTGTAACACGACAAGGTTGTGATAACAGCATACAGAAGTACAGAATGAAATGTACAGTCCCGGGCTGTTACATCAGACTGAACTCTGATGGTTTCATTCAAAGCGAAGATTCAAAAATCCCAGCTTCTGCCCAAAATTTCTTTTAATTTTGTTCGTTTTAAATAATTAATTAATTAATTAATATACAGATAATACAGATAAACCTTTAATTAAGGCACCAGTCATACGGAATGCGTTTTTCACAAAATACATGAACAAAGTACAGTTGGGTGGTGAATAGTATCTTAATTAAAAGAAAAGAGTCGCTATCACTGCATTTTTTTAATTACTTTTAGCTTGCAGCCGACTTTCCAGTGTCAAACTGATGCATCATTTTGTTGTTGTTACTGACAGCTGGAGCTGCTGGGTCAGAGTATTTATGACTTCGTTCATCCCTGCGATCAGGAGGAGCTCAGAGACCTGCTGAATCCACGTCCAGGTCAGACACACTGCTAACTGTTACCATAAAAACCCTTAAAGATCCCCTCCTCTGGAAAAATCAGTTTTTCGTACCTGTATGTCTCCTAAAATGTCAGACCTGCGGCCTGCACTGCGAAGTGATGTTGACCTGCCCCGGATCTCTTTGCGTTGCCCGGCTTCACTAAACCTTACAAAAGCGACCCAGCCAAGCAGTCACACAAAGCCGGTTATAAACTCGGTAAATTACCCAGGTTTTTTTGGATCTATGCAGCATATGACCACTCACAAACACGGACTGAGCAGTCTTGTGACAGCAGAGCTGCACATTTTAAATACAGGGAGCAAACCAGTATATAAGTCAGATGAAAAGCAACTGCAGGTGTCAGACACAGGAAGATCGGAAAAAAAAACACAGACTGAGTGAATGTGTAAAGAATTTAATATCAGTGTGAATATAATAGAAGAAACAAACACACATGGGATGGGTGCTGGATCACAAAATACCTGCAGCGAAGTTTAAACAGAGAGGTCCGTGCAATGAAAACAGTTTAAACGTTTTTAACTGCTGCGTGACGCAGAGCTCTTCCTCAGACTGCCCCTATATCACTGTGACATCATTAAAGCACAAATATATCTAGTTATTAAATGTTCATTTCACATTAGGCTTCTAAAGCTTTTTTAGCTTTGTTCATTCAAACTTTTATTTTAGACTCAGGGTCCAAATGAACTTTGGAATAATTAAAAATAAATATCAGATATATTACAAATCGATGAGTGACATTTTTGACATTTTAAATTCCAAAAAGGAAAACGCTTTAGTGCTTCATTCATTCTCCGCAGCGGACGGTTTAAGAAGCTCACACAAGTAAATCATTCTTATAAAAATCGTCGAATAAATTTAATGAGGTTTGTCGCTCTGTCAACTCGCTTTCCCTCCTCAGAAACTCTCTCATGATCCACGCTCTGAGCCCCACGAGATCTTTAATAAAGAGTGATGTCATTCTGTAAGAGAACTGATTGATCTGATAGGTCAGGTCGTACTCGCTGATCTCTTATCTGGAACATAACCTGCTCCGGAGCATTCAGCGTAAGTTACCACGGTGATATATAAGAGGTAATCCACCTTCGTAGGACTGAAAACCCAGAGTTAAACCTGAAGTTACCTTGCTAAGCATGAATCCAACTGTGTAGTACAGTCCCCAAGACTATTGGGACTTGTGTCTGTGCAAAGCTTGTCACTAGAGGTGTTTTACATACCTCTCATGAAGGGGGCGCTGTCAATGCACCTCCCTAAAAATCTTAAATTCAAAAAAATCCGGGTAAGCCAGATTTCTAATGTCACAAAGCGGATGTGTCAGTGTAGAGAGTGAGACATTGCATAATGCAACCACTAACGCTGTGTCAGCTGCTGCCAGCTACAGGCTAACAAGCTAGCAAATGACAAATAAAGATGCTTTCTACACTTTGAACATTCTGATATGTCTCCATAGTTGCTTTTTGATGCACAACCCTTTTTCCAGTCTGAGTTTGAGTGTTTTAAAAGTAAGGATTGGCACTGAAGTTACCAGCAGCTCTTTGAAGAGCTCTGGTGATGGTTTTTGTGTGCTCAGTCATTTTCTAAAAATTAATTCTGACTTTATATGAGTGATAAATGTCCCAGTTTATGAAACAAAACTCAAGCAAAGACCAAGTGTTGACAAACTTCTTTGAGCTAGCTGCATTCACGTTGTCGTGTTGCTTTCAGGTGTGAGTAAGAAGTCGCTGACAGAACAACTGAGTGAGAGGAACTTCTTCCTGCGAATGAAGAGCACACTGACCAGCAGGGGGCGCACCGTCAACATGAAGTCTGCATCCTGGAAGGTTTAGTAACAAGGAGTGCATATAAACACACACACACACACACACACCTAAAATAAAAGTAAATATATGAGAGGAGGTCATCCAGTTTTTTGGCTCTCTGCCCAGTTCTGTTCATAGTGTTCATGGTTCTCTTAGTTGTTTGCTATGAAACATGAGCACACACACACACACACACGCACGCACACGCGCACACACACACACACACACACACGCCATGTCCTTTTGCTTTCATGCCTGATGTGAATGTAGAGTTGTAGTAGCTGTCTAATTCTCAGCAGCAGAGATTTACACTGAAACTTTAGACTCAATTTTCACTGAAGAGATAAAAGTTAAGACTTTAAAACTGGAGGTAAATTTTCACAAGTCTTAACCAGGTAAAACTACAAAACAGTAAACCAGACGGTGAAAGGATTTTTGAGTAGTTAACTGGTTAACTGTTTGGCCTCTGCTTTAAATGGATTTGTGCACGTAAACAGCTTTGAAAGGAAGATTTTTTGACATTTCATTTTTTGTGGTCAGCATGCAGAGACCTGAAACTTTACTTTGGACTTTCAAGACTTGTGTTGAATGGCATCATATAACCAATCTTATGTAAACTTTGCCTGTGTTCCTTCAGGTTCTTCACTGCACGGGTCACATGCGACCCTTTGGTGGCCGCTCCATGTCGCCCCCTGTAGCCAGAGTGATGACACTGCTGTGTGAGCCCATCTCTCACCCATCCAGCGTGGAGTTCCCACTGGACAGCTGCACCTTCCTCACCCGCCACAGCATGGACCTGCATTTCACACACTGTGAGGGCAGGTAGGATGAGTCCTCAGCTGCTGCTGGACTGCAGCTGATCCTGACCTTTGACCCTGAGTATGGGCGGCAGGAGAAAAAAAACTTCTGTGGACAGAAACAGACAATCACAGAGACAGAGGGGAATGAAAACCTCTAAAGCTTTCTGTTTCTGCTGTTGTTTTTCTCCCATCTCTCTGTTTCCAGGGTGACAGAGTTGGTGGGATACAAACCTGATGACCTGATTGGCCGCTCTGCTTACGAGTTTCATCATGCACTCGACTCTGATCACGTCAACAAGAGTCTGCACACACGTGAGTTTCTGTGCATGGGTGTGCAAGAAAACACATGCATAACTGTGATTCGTTAACAAAACTACACCGTTTAAGTCATTTGAACCAAACTTGAATGTATTTCATGAATAGGGTGTATACAAGGGATTTTTTGAATAAGAACTGCCTGCATATATTGTCTCATCACTTGTAATGCCTTATGTCAAATTATGCTGAAATTTGGGAAAACACATACAAAACAAATGTAGACGTGGTAATCAAACTCCAGAAAAGAGCTTTTGGAGTAATAAATAAAGCTGGATGTCAGGAATCCACCAATCAATTTTTCATTGGATCATGCACTTCATGTGTGTAAAAACATTGAAAATACTGTTTCAAGTGGTGAGCAATAGCCTTCCTGTTAATATTCAAACATTTTTTAAATTGAGAAAAGGAAATTGTAATGTAAGAGGACTGTTTATATTTGTAACAACCAAGGTAAAAACAAAGGTTAAATACAGATGTGTTTCAGTTTCGGGGGTCAAACTATGAAATGGACTTAATGAGTTGAAATTTTGTAGCTCTCTTTTGGGGTTAAAAAAAACTTTAAAATGTAAAATAATCAATGATTATAATGTAAATTGATTTAAATGTCTGACAATTAAGGATTGTAGTTCAGACTATAATGTACTATTTAGTTTACTTTTTTTTCTATTGCTGATTTTCTGGGTTCTTTCCTTGGATAGGACAGTACAGGTAACAATAAGTCATGAGCTTCATCCTACTCCATTTTCGGTTAGTGACTGATGAATTTTGTGTGAAATTGTCTTTATTTTGTAAGAAGTAAGTAACCGAAATAAATTATTCATTCATTTGCTACATGAAAAACTGTAGCTCAGTCAAACATATCCTTTTCTACCCATCTCCTTCACGTTTGCTCATGTTTGTCTGTCTGTCTGTCCAAAATGTGTAGTGCTGTCCAAAGGTCAGGTGAGCACCAGACATTACCGTTTCCTGGCAAACAGCGGCGGTTTCGTCTGGGCAGAGACTCAGGCCACCGTCCTCTACAACAGTAAGACATCGCAGCCCGAAGCCGTCGTCTGTCTCAACTTTATACTCAGGTATTTTAGAACGCAGTAAGTTCATGAAACAAATCTGGGACCAACACAGAGACAGAGCTAGTATTTGAGCTTTGTGGGAAAGGATTTAGCAATAAATAAAAATGAGAGCAAACCAAAATCCCACCAAAATGACAAGTCGTCTTCTCACTTCTTCCTCTTCTCCTGCACCATCATCCTCTTCTGCAGCGCCGTGGAGCAGCCAGATGTTGTTTTCTCCCACGAGCAGATCCGTTGTGGTCAGGTTCAACCTGCACTTACACTGGAGGACTGTGGGACTTCTGACACTAAGACTGAGCACACGGGTTCAAATCCCAGCACCACCGCAGAACTCTTCTTCAGATTGAAAGAGAAGCCGGAGGGACTTCTCCAGTTGGCTACAGAAGCTGGAGATGCCAGTGTGCCGCTGACAGGTGAGACAGACCAGCGACATTCATATTTACTTGAGCACAGCTGATAAAGAAAAGTTTCTAGAAAAAAAAATTTGTGGAACTCACCACTAGATTTTGTATCTTATTGTTTTATTTTATAAGCTTTACATTTGATGGTTTTATTCACTCTCTGACTTTTTTTGGCTCGGTCAGATTTTGCTCAGCTGTCCTTCAGTAGTCCGTCCAGTCCAGACATGCTGCCGGCCAACCCTCAGAATCTGTGCACTCCACGGCTCAGACAGCTCCTCTCACCCATCTTCAACAGCTTCGATCCACCTTCATCATCAATGCCTGATCCTGAGTTGGTAAACAGGAATCTGAAATCTTTTCAAAACTTCAGAAGCCAAAGTGTCTTTGTCTGATTTAGCTTTTGACTCTGTTTATTTTATCGATCTTCCTCAGAGCCCCTGTGAGGAGGAGACGATGGACACCAGCGAGGTGGAGAAATTCTTTGGTGTTTGTCCAGAAGATGGTCAGAAGAAAGAAACGCCGCCGGTAAGAGCATCATGTTTTTTCTGTTATGTCTTTCATGTCCAATGTCACATTAGGTTTTTGTCTGTCGGCTAAAAGTCACACCTGCTTTTTTCTCTTACTTTATTTTTGTGTCTGTCTTTTCTCAGGACATAGAGGGGATGGACTTGGAGATGTTGGCTCCTTACATCTCGATGGACGATGACTTCCAGCTGACCTTCCTCAGCAGTTTTGCAGAGGAGGCTGACAAACCTTCATCCTCTTCACCTGAACCCTCAGCTGTAAAACCTGCAGTCACAGTGAGCAGGAAACGGTAGGATTCCTTCTCTCAGGTGAAGGAAAAAGTTTTGTCCTGAGGGTGGCGCCAGAGTAAAGACCATGTCAGCTACATGGAAAGGGTTTAAATTCTCTGTATGGTGGCCCCTCAGAGACATGATTCTTCTACACTAAAGACTAATGGATGCCAACCTCAGCTGACCTTCAGGTTGGATGTTGACATCCGCTACTTGCCTGCTGATAAGGCAAGACAATATGAGATAGGAAGAGATGAGGTGAGGTAATCCTGCACTGACCCTCGGAGGGAAAATAGATGTTACAGCTGCACAAATACACAAAATAAGTACAGATACAGAAAATTTATTATCACTATATTCATAGATGTCTGTACAAATAGAGATATGAAGCAATAAACAGTCTAACAAGCAGAGAAGGTTGGACGGTTTATATTGTAAGTCTAAATATTCAGCATGAAAAAAGACAAAATGGCTTTCAGACTCTGTCATCTCTTCTGTAGGACTCATAATGCGGATGAGGAGACATTCTTCAGGCTGATGATTCAGAACAAGAGACAGAAACTAGATGCTTCCTCAGTGGAAGAGGAACTTCTTCTCTACCACAAATTACTGGTAAGTGGAAGAAGAGGAAGAAAGAAGAAGAAGAAAACTGTGTTAATCCATGACAGTCTGTAACAAGTTTACAAAGTGCTGCAGAGAAAGAAAGGAATGAGCAGCAGATCTTTGTGTTTTTGTTGAATCAACACCTTTAAGCAGTTTATATGAAATAAATGAAACTTAATGTATAATACCTTTTTTTTAAAAAAAAAAAACCCTCCATCTTTAGGGCTGTCTGGATGAAACCGACCAATCAGATTTGGTCCTGGACCCGAGCCGGAGTCGGCTGCTCACAGACAAAGATCCGCTTTTGGGAGGCATCCAGGGACTCTGTGATACTGCAGGTACATTGCAGGGGGGGGGGAGCAGCATCTGAACACACTACTCACAAAACTCAGATTTAACTGTCAAACTCAGCAGTTCTGATCGAAGATAGATCAAGATTCTGTTATTGCTTTGCCGAATTGTTTTGCACCTGTGGCTTTAAAATCGAGAACAGAGAAGCTCAGATTATGCAAACGCAGGGATTGTGGCTTCAGGACGCCATTGCTCCACTGTACGTTTACAAAAAAAAAACAACCAAAATGTATGTTTAAATTCTCATTTCTAATATTTAAATAAAATCTGCGGGTCAGCTCAGAGGTTTTCATCACACTTGTCATGTGTGTCCCTGTCTTCTTGCAGTTTTGATAAGGGACTCATTCATTCCTCGCCCACCTGACCTGTCGCCACCTCTCTCACTGTTGACCTGACGGAGCTGTTTCCAGGCAGGAGTTAACTCAACGTGTGTGCGCTCAAAGTGAATAGTGGGTGCCAGATCTGTCTGAAACCACAGCAACCTGAGTGCACACATACACACGACAAAAACACAACTAAAAGCTCACACCGACTGATATGAGGTCACACTGATACGTAGTTCTGAGCTGAACCCAGTCAGCCGCTTCTGTTGTTAGGCTTGTCTCCCTTCTACGTTTACATTTTATTTCTGATTTAACGTGACAAACCATCATTATTATCAGTCTGTGTCACGGAAACAGACAGCGGTGCTAAAATGTTCATGAAAAGATGTGAAAGATTAAAAATCTAGCAGTGAGACAAATATGGATTTTTATTTTTCCGAGCAGCTAAATTTAAACGTATCGCAGCTGTCGTCACAATGAATCTGTTTCAGTTCTTACGCATCATGTTAACTCATGTAAATTCTGAGCAGGAATTCTCATAATGTTCAAACTGTTTTCTGCTGCTGTGCTTTTCCTCTGTGTTGTTCCAAATTACATCACAAGCACGATTAATTCTATACTGGTATTACTTTGTCGATTTTAAGGTTTTTGATAACAGGCGGCTGGGGTTTGTTTCATTCATCCGGATGTAGCAGGTAGGCGGGGCTTATGTCATCTGCCACTCCCTGTGTGCTAAAGTGAGACCAACAGTCACAGAGAAGCTCTGTAAAATAGCTTTCACACACACGGCTGTGAAATATTTGTAGATCAGACGCACTTTGATTTGTTCTTTGATCTTTTTAAATCCATAATTGACTAACAGGCATTTTATTATCATCATTAACGAAACAGCAAGCTTGTTTAGATACTTGTCATAAATGTAAATAAACACTTTCTACTCACGTTTTTGTAATATGAGTTGAAATCCTGACTTGTAGGGGAAATTCTTCGGCATGTGGGCTGAAAGTTGATTTTTAAGTATTTTTCAGTTGCAGTGTTTGAAATGATGCTCTTCACCGTTTGTCATTTAAACTCTAAACTTTCCACCCTGTTTAAAAAGTGCAAAGAATCCTTCCGCATTCAATTTAAAATGGCCATTTGTTTCAGACATTCTGTTCCCTGTGCCTTTTTATACACTCAGTGAAGATTTTATTAAAGGTTTTCAATGTCCTGCTCAATCTGTTTTACTGGACTGTAAAAGTCCAGTTACTAAAATGAGGGATAATTTAATGCTTTATTTTTACTGTTTGTTCTGTTTTTTAGCAAAATAAATATGTTAAATCAAAAGCAGGAGCCGCTGTGTGATCCGTCTGCAGAGATTAGGTATTTACCTCATTCAGGGAGGAGTGGCGTCACCTACAGGTGATCATCAGTACGTTTGCACAGAGTCATTGCAGGTCTGATCACTTCATTACTGTAGAGACAGGAAGATCGCATTCTTAGTTTTAAATGCACTCAGGTTTTAAGCTCGAATGTTAACTGAAACATGACATCAGCATTGTGCTTTTACTTTCAAAGGAGAGCTATAAATGATCATTTTCAGGTCTTTCATTTTGATTTTGGACTCCTGTGGAGCAGCTAAACACAACTGACTGAACTATCAAATCTGTAGATCCACAGAAAAGTCTGACTCGTGCTCTCTCTTGTATTTTCTGCGTTCTCTCAAAATGGTCCGTGTTGGTTACTCCTCCCTCTTTCCCTCCTGCGCCTCTGCACACTGCTGTACTCACACAAAAACACAGCTAGGACACTGATAAAATGTTACTTACAGCTCACGCTTCTCACTCTTCAACACAGCAAAGCAACGTGCGGTCCTTTAGCAGCAGTTTAGCTGTTAATCCAGCTCGTGTGCTCATGTTGAGGATGTAAATAA
>JAQLOL010000024.1:28377242-28391031 GCA_029783665.1 Naso thynnoides | reverse complement strand
AAACACAGCTAGGACACTGATAAAATGTTACTTACAGCTCACGCTTCTCACTCTTCAACACAGCAAAGCAATGTGCGGTCCTTTAGCAGCAGTTTAGCTGTTAATCCATGTTGAGGATGTAAATAAATCTCAACTTCTGTCTGGTTCTTGCCTCTTTAGGAAAGTTCAACAAAGTTAACTGTCCTTCATTCACCCGGGAAAAAAACAATAAAAATTATTGGAACCATTTCGAACAAGGTGCTGACAGTAATCCATGAAGCATGGCATGCCCATATAAAGAAGTCCAGCACACACTAACGTCACAGGAAAAACACTTTTAAAAAAACACTGTAAAACGCAGCGTGCAGAGCCGACAGAAGCAGCCATGCGGGGCTCACTTCCAAATGCACGAACCTCATTATGTGACGTTTTGGCATCGTTTGACATGAGTATCTGACATTGTAACAACATGTATTGCTCAGAAAAGAAGGAAAAGCATAAAAGCTCTCCTTTAAAGGATATATTTAAACTGTGATGTTGCTACTTTTACTTCAACAAAGTATCTGGATACTTCTGTCATGCTGCATGAGCACTGCAACCTTCAACAGTTGCATGTGGTTTAATCAGCGAAGAAGGCAATGACTTTTAAAAAGACCTGTTCTAGCTACACCTGATGAGCTCAGCCAGGTGTGTTCAACCAGTCAGGAGCTGGACACACAAACCACAGAGGCCAGAAAGTGAACACCTGGCTCAAATTTGAAAACCACCTCATCTTCTTAAATCACAAAGTTGAGAAGTTCCCATCAGCACTGACAGCAGCTGTGAGTTAACCACCACACGCTGGTCTCACACGCTGCTGTCACACACACACTGCTGTCACACACACACACTGCTGCCACACACGGGTCTCACATTTTGGTCTCACACACTGGTCTGACACACGGCTAAACACACTGCCGTCACCCACTGGTCATTCTGAACATCTTTGTGATGAATCTGGAGAGAGGAGGGAGATCCTTGAGCCCCTCCCTTGTTGCATTCAGAGCATTTTGAAAGTGTGAGGTTTTTTTTTACATGTTGTTCCTTCTGGTAACAGTTTCACAGCTGCGCTCTGTGTTTCCTTTTCTGGTGTAATGCATTCATTATGTTGTCGGCTCAGTCACTTTTTGTACTTGGTGTCCGGAAGAGGCTTCCTGTCTATGATGTGATAATCAAACACTGTGCAGAGTTAAATAGCTTCTGATCATGTAACGCTGGCTGGCAAATGAATCATGAGCTCTTCAGAGTTTATTTGTTTCATTACTCAGCTGAAAATGTTCAACTTCTTAAAACTGAATCGAACAAAAGTGATACAACAACGGGCTTTTATTGCATCTTTTGCTTCCCACAAATACTCCTACAGCACAGTATGTGGTACTGGGCAGTGGTGGAATAAGTTCTTAGATTTACTTAAGTAGCCTAATGATACTACATTGTAAAAATACTCCGCTACAAGAAAAAGTCCTGCATTTTAAATCCTACTGAGTTAAAAATACAAAAGTTTATTGGCTAAATGTAGTCTAAGTTTGTGGGGATGTAGTTAAATATAAAATAAAATAGACAGATTTTCATCCATCAGTCCATTAGCCCAGTGGTTAGCAGTGGTGGAGGAAGTATTTAGATCTTTTACAAAGGGACAATACAAAACTGTAGAAATAGAAGAAGAAATATTTAAATCAGTTAATGTGTATGAGCCCTTTGAATTGTATTTTTAATACAGCACTTGAGTAAATGTACTTAGTTACTTTGCTTGTTTTTTAATGGTCTGCTTTACAAATTTATTTCTACCTTTTAAATTCTCTTTTATCAGCTTTTTTTGGTATAATATTAGAAAATTTCACCTCTTTAAGTCTTGAACAGTTATCCAAAATAATAAACCTGATGAAGAGTTTAAAGCTGAACTGCAAACAACATGAACTGTTATATCACCCATGAAGACTGTTTTTGTAAGAGGTCACAAGTCAAAAATATTTGGAAACCTCTAGGTTGTCTGTAAAAATGCATTTTGTTTTACAGTGCCTATTTTTTTCAATCTTAATGTGAAGGTAGCTAGCTATTTAAAAAGTTCAGGTTACAGAAGAAAGTAGCAGAAAATGGAAAAACTTAAATTGCACATAAGTAAAGTACTTGCATGAACGTCCGCTGCTGTTGAGAAATTCTGGTTTTCTTTATCAATGGCTAGTCTTCATGCTTCCATTCATCTGACTGTAACCGCAGCTGACTGATTACAGTAAACAGCAACAACTGTTCTCCTTTTCATTTCCAGACAACACACTCGTCCGACCAACTTCTCCTCTAGGTCAAACTGGAAAAACACCTCAAACACACCCAGAGTTCACCTTCAAGCAAGAAGTCGGATTTTTAACTCTTTATCACCAGCACGCTGTGGCAAACAGCAGTTTTATCCAGCACTCAGTCCTTGTAATGATTCTTACAGAAATGATTCAAATCTTTTCTTCAGGAAAAAACCTCTCCCTCACAGGAAGTGATGTGTGACATGTTATTGGATGCAATAGTATCAACTTGTTAACAATGAAATAAAAACAGGACGGCAAGAAAGTGTGAAAGCAAACTTCATGCTTTAATCTTTAGGAATTGTCCGGGTGTGTAGAAACACTGAAGAAAGGATCACCAATCAACAGCCTCCTTTTTTAAAGACTCCTGTGGATAATTTCTAAATTTCCAGGTTCGATCAGCTTCTTTTAGGAAGGATGTGAAGATTTTGGAACTACCCCCATATCATTACAAAGTTGTCATTTCTAAGAAAATCACACTTATACCTATTAAACTGTAGCAGGCTGCTGTGTATCTGATATCCTCTCATCATGGAGAGTTTCAATGCTCAAAACAAGTTGTTTTTCCACAGTATGAAGACATTTATGTGCAGGACTTTAAATGCAGACATGTATGCCGGTAAAAGAGAAGTCTGGTTCCTTATGCAATGAAGTTTCCGACAAAATCTGCTCAGTGGAACGCACAAAACGTACCATGTCACAATAGAATGTCTAAATATGTTGAACTCAGCTGTCTGAAATAAAAGTCAGATCACATTCGCATTTTATTTTCCCATCTACATCATCGCGCATGTGTGTGTGTGTGTGCGTGTGAGTGTGAATGACCTGCAGGTGGAGGGGAGCTCTGAATAACATGATTTATCTGCAGGATCCAACAAAAGAGAGAAACAACATATTTTAAATGTAATTTAAAACCTGTTTTGACAACTATCAGATTTAATGTAGATTCGTGCTATTTTTAGCTGAAAACACTGATGAAATGTTTGAGTATCAGAACTGCGTCTTCTGTAAAGCAGGATAAAGCAAATGCTGCTACATCACCAATATTAAAACAAGATATCTTAATATGAAAAGAATAGGGAACAAATTGACTGAATGATGTTTTTTATCTGCAGAAGGACATTTTTGCAACTTTGTTTCACTGAACACATGAGCTTCAGTACTGGCAAACACAGGTGATGCAAATTCACTTCAGTTAAGACACAAACAAGGCCAAGCTGTCAAACATTTCAACATTTACTCAGCATATAATTCTGTGCAATAATACAATGTACAAATAATCTTAATATAAGTATTACAATCCATAGAATAGTCTGATTTGTTGTCACAAAGAAGAACATAAAATACATTCAGGGTCATTTAGGGTGAAGGCGTCAGTCGCTCTGCACAAGTCAAAAAGTGACAGAGAGGAATGAGTCAGAAGTGTGAGGACAGTTTCTTAAATCCATGTTTGGTCCTTTAGGGGGTTTTGGTCCAACTGTGAATCTTTTTGCAGGTTGTAGAATGAAAATTATTCAGATAAAAGCACCTTCGTGTCTGCACCGATGCCACCAGGGCAATTAAATGTTTAATTATGTCAGCAAACAGATTCTTTTTACTGTACAATTTAGATTAGGATTCTTTTTCACTTCAGCGAACACAAGAAAAACACTTTAACACACTGTTTGGTTTCGGAGCATTTTCAAGTATCTAAATATCTGCTGTACATTTGTTCCATATATGTAAATTTTTATGCTGTTTTAAATTAACCTCACAACATGCTGTCGGTCCAAACTGAGATTCACAAAGTCACCAAGTGTGTGTGCACCACGCTGCCTTCAGTCCCTGAAGTATCCCTGTTGTATCCCTGTTTCTCACGCCCACACATACACACACACTTATATCACTGCTGTCCCATGAAAACCTCATCATTCCATTTTATTAAGTTTTTTATATTTAAACTCAAGATTTACATTCTTATATAAAACACAAGGCAGTTTTTTTTTTTAATTTCCTGAAGACATTCTGATGTGAGGTTTCCATATGACACCACATAAACTCTCTCCTCTGTCACATACATTCAAACAAAACACTATACAATCAACATTTCATTCCAGATGTCCTTTCGTCCCCCTCAGTCAGGTTTTTCGTGACGTAACAACTGGCCAATCAGAGCTTATCAGCTTGGTCTAAAATAGCGTGTGATAGGACAGAGCGTCCTGATGCTGGTGAGCCGCAGCCAACCAGGAGAAGTGCAAGCAGCAGCGGAGTCTGCCATGAGTCTGTGTTAGTTTTTTTCAGCCGTCATCGGTCCGTCCCCAGGCTGTCGCCGTCTGCAGAGCAAACACTGCACTGCAGCAACTAGCTGTCGATCAAAGTTGTGGCTTCATTGCTAAACGACTGCAGCCCGGGTGTCACTATGAACTCAACAGGCTGTCAGTCAAGTGTCCTTGTCATCTGAAAGTGCAACGTGCAGCTGCCGGACGTCCCCGTCACTCATCCTGTCTCTGGGACATGATGACTGGACCTCCTCGTAAGGGGGCGGGGGGTTGTCAGGACTCTGGCTCGTCAGGAGGGGGCGGTGACTGCCGTCTGTTTGAGACGACTGGTGACAGCCAGGAGTCTCCTGAGCCAATAGGAGCTGGGTGGGTCCAGGTGCTGAGCAGGCGGGGAGGCGCTGCCCCCAGCTGCCGTACACCGCCTCCTCATAGGAGGGGAGGGAGACAGGAAGTCCGTCCACCATTAGGTCCAGCTGGTCTGAGGAGCGACGGCTGAGGGACAGAGAGAGAGAGAGAAAGACTTCATGTAGGATAAGCAGGTGCGTTGTTCAGGTGAATCCACTGACCTTTAACCTGCATCATTTAAATTAAATATAAAATGCCTGTCATAGTTCAATTTCACTTTTTTTTTCCTGTAAATTATTCCTCAACTGTTCCTCCATCCTCTGATCTCAAACATTTCAATTTAATTTTTAACTATTTTAAAATATCTTAACAGACTTTCTTGCTAATGTGCTCTAGCACTTAGATTTCACAAAGTCAGTCGTAGCATGCGGAGTTCAGGTGTGACAGCAGGCAGCAGCACAAATTTGGATCACATTTGAGGGGTTTATTTTTCACCTCAACACAGATATCTGCATGTATTCTTTAGCGGAAGCACCCTGGGGAAACAATGACTCCCTGCTGGGAATCGAGACAGTAAAAAAATCTTCTTACGTGTTCGACTGGCAGGGGTAGAGGCGGGACTTGACGACCAGGCAGGCGGTGGTGGTGAGCAGGAAGATGGACACGCCCACTGCTGTTGTGGCCATGCTGGGCATCGAGTCGTTCCCTCTGTCGTCGGAGCCCATGTTAGGACCATCTGAGGAGGAGGAGGACAAATGTTGAAAGTGGACGAAACTACAGACGCTGACAGAAAAAACCTTTCGTCTCTCTGCTGCTGCAGGAGGAACGGAGCTTTCGTTCACTGCTGGCAGCTCATAAAAAAATCATTGGCTGGTTCCAGCTTCACAGACGTGTAAACTTGCTGCTTCTCCTTTTATTTAAGTATAGAGGGAAGATTTGGTGGCTTTGGCCTGTTGGTCTGACAATAAAACAATATGAGGACGTCAACTTTCACTGTGTTTTGACATTTAATAGACTTAAGATTAATAGAAAATAAACGTAGAAACTAATCGTTATTTGCAGAAACAGGGCAAAATAAAAAGCATCTGGCCATTTATCCAGCAGCAAAATAAGTTATGAGCCAGAATTACTTTTGCGCTGTTTGCATGTATCCTGCGTTAAGTTTAAAATGGTACAAGTTATTGCAAAAAGGTAAAAATAACCAATGACAATGGCTGAAGCTGCAAGTTTAAGTATAAATATGTGCCTGACTCTTACTTGTTTTGCACCTATATGGAAAAACCCCCAGCTATTCCGGCTAGACGGATGTAACAGTAACAGATTATCAAATAAAAAATCTATGAGAGGAAGTTTTTTTATAGTAATGTGGTTTCTCTGTGCCCATGACATTATGGCAGAAGCTTTCCATGAGGCTCTGACAGTGTCGACAGAGGAAATGTTTGATGGTTATTATGGTGGCTTTGCCTGCTTCCTCACCCTGCGCTCTGACTTCCTGTTGTAGCATGTTTGAGTGAATGGTGACAGAGGAAGTTGGAACTGGTCTGAAGAAAGTCGAGAGCACAGAGTCACAGTGTTTCTGTTAAGTAGGTCAAAAGATAAATGTGAACTGCTGCAGGTTTAGTATTAACGCGGTGATGGTGAGATTACACCCAACACCACCATTTTTTGGGTCAGAGGCACCAAATGAAGGTCACTTTTTTAAAGACAAAGTTTAGATGAGACAAAACTTGTACGAGGAGACAAAACTCCATCACTATTGCTTGACGTAGTCAGCAACTCTTGCAGCAACAAGAAAATGAAAACAACCAAATTAACAATAACAATTCACCAAAGGTTAAACATAAGAATAAAACAAGTCTGCAATATAAAACACCCTGCGGCCTCTGAGGCCACATCTCACATCTGGAATCCTCCGTGACATATTGGTTAAGTTTATGTCACGCACAACTGAGAATGAAACTCTGCCATCAGCTTCCTGAACTCACAAAGCAAGCAGGAACCGTCAGAAAGTGACTAATCAGCCATTAAACGCTGTGATGAGTCACAAATAGATTCTGGATGAGGCAATTGCTCTGGAATGCTGTGATGCTCGGCGCTGCTGGGAAACATCACAAGATGTTGCGAGTCACCCACAAACATCTGCTTACTGATGAAGAAGGGAATTCAAAAGTCACATGACTTAAGTCCAACTCAAGATCCAGAGAAAGCAGACAGCTGAGACGTCAGAGAGTCCGCAGGGAACAGAACTACTAACCTGTCTGCGTATGCTCGACCCTGAGGCCTGAAATATTCGCTCTGCTCATCAAAGAGTCCCAAAGCGCTTAAACGCCGCGTCTCATCAAAGACTGAATCACATAAAACTTCTGTTTTATCATCAGCACATTATCATGGTAGGCTGTAAAAGGGATCAAGGTGAACTGACCTTAATGTCCTAAATGGAAGACTAATTGTTTCCGTCTGTTTTTTTTTTTTTTTTTTTTTTTTCAAATCAGTGGATTTAAACTTGTGACCTCCTGAAAGTCACACTGAACAGAGTCGATCCTTGCAGAGAAATTTACTTTTTTTCCCCTGAATATTTAGTGAAGAACTCTGAGTGCAAAAACCACTTCAAAGGACCATACCAGCATATTGTTGACTGGTCACCATTAGCAGAGATTGCCCCTGTCTTCAACAAATGTTAAAGTTCCACCATGTGTTTACTTTAGTAGATGTCAGACTGCATTTTAAACCCCATCACTGCCGTTCATGTTGAAACGAGGCATAGAAACACTATAGAACACATGAAAGTTGTTAGGTGAGGGTAAGTCACCCTTCAAAGAGAACGTCTGCGTATATTTGGTCAAAAATGGCTAAGCAAGAGAGAGAGGGGAGCCTGGAGCCGTGGAGACCAAAGTTATGAATGTGTTAGGAATATTAGCGTGAAGAAGGATTTTGACACAGATGCCTTTTTAACTAACATTCTCACACATTTTCAGGTTCTTTCTGTAATGTTTACTTAATATGGGAAAAATTTAAACAAACACCATATCTCACAGGTAAAGCTATTTTGGGAAAATGGGCGGGGCTTATGTAACCTATGTGGCCAACGTCGACAACATAGTGATATGTAGTAACACCAGTAAGGCTCCTTCAACCTCTACAGTCACACAGACAGCAAATATGAATTTCATTTCCCTTGTTAGAACCCTCTCACCTTTGATAGGGATGCAGGCGGGTATCGGGGGCTGCCATCTCCCGTGGCGGCACCTGGACACGCGGATCTTGCTGTTGATGTGGAATCCGGGCTCGCAGAAGAAATGGATGGTACTCTTCTGGGGGAAACCTCGACATGGCGACGGATCACAGCGGAAACCTCCATGTTCTGGCACGAGAGGGTGAGTGCAGTTACTCAGTCGGCCTGTAAAAACACAAAATCACAGTAATGAGAGAATTTTTAATAGCTGACATTCTGTTGTTCTCTTTGTTCACTGGAATCCAAGACATTTTGGAGCAAGCCTCAAGCGGCTTCATCTATCAGTCCAGGCGGTCGCTGCATGTGCACACATGAGCTTTTTGAGTATTTCAGTGCTTATCAGTGAAAAGCACCCACAGCCTTTCAGCTTTATCCGCTGGGCAGCCTTGCCAGAGCAGTCAACACTGCTACCCACATCCTCTACGTCTTCACCTTCCACCATAAGGGCTTCCGTCAGCAGAAGTTTGGTTTTCTCTGCCCCCGCAAGCTCCTTCACCCAAACATTAACACATGAAGAGTAGGTCAAGTGTGAGGCAAAGAGCGGAAAATCACTCTGATTTCCTGAATTGAGCAACGACAAGAAAAGTCTCTGCGCTCAGCTAAAAGTTTGTCTTATTTTAATGGATTCACAACATTTGAGCAGAACCATTTGAACTGTTGTGTTATTAACAGAAACAGAGTGATCTATTGGGCTGAACAGAGGCTCCATAAAGTTCATTTAATGTTTCACTATCAGCCATCATAAAAGTGTGATCGAACGGTTTACTCCAAAACACCTGTGAACTTTATCTGGGTCACAATGAAAATTAAACTGTAACTCTGCCTGACGAGGGCTTGGGGGTTGATTCAGTGTCTCACTGCTCTGTCACATCTTAATAAAATGATTCAGAGTTTTTAAAGAATTTCATAAAAATTTTCACTACTAGAAAGCATTCGTTTTTGTTTGAAAGACTGACTTTTCTGAATTCCAAAATAAAGATGTCATGGGGATGAATTTTTCTACAGCTTGGACTCCTTGTTAGCAGCAGCTGTTTTGACAAATATTCACCTGTTTGCTAAGAAGAATCCTTTACAGAGACTTGAACACTTCCTTCCAATTAAAAACACTGTTAAAATGTTCATATGGCGTTTTTTGTGCTACAAGACATGTTATGAGGGAAGCAAGCAGTTGACACCGTGCCAAAGCATTTCCTCCTTGGAACCGCAGTACCAATGACAGTCACGCAGACACAGAATCAGAACGCTGAGGTTTAATACGTCGTTCACCTGAAGAACTAACTCTGCTTGCCGGTTGTGGCTGTGGTGAAACGTCGTGTATCAGAGATGAAGCCTGGTGGAGTTGTTTGTCTGCATTTTGTCAGCTGAGTTTTGTGTCTTTCAAATGAGATGTGCTTTTTTTTTTTTTTTAGGTGCAAAAGGAGAAATGGCAAGACTTCATGTTTTACCAAAGGATCTGAAAGTCCAAATGGGCAAAACTGTCGGCTGGCAGAAGCCTTTTTCTTAAGCCCTGTTTTAACACAAAATTTTATATGATATTCATATAATATGTTCACCCATTCATCCTAATGACACGAGTACGAGCCAACATGTTGATCAGGCGAGAAGTTTGTTTTTCTCCTGTTTTATGTGTTGACCCCATCCAAACAAACTTGCAGCACGCTGGATAATGTTAGCTAACGTTAGCCTGATGACTCGAGTCAAATGCTAACAGGACCTTTTATGACAACCTGACAGCTGACAAAGAAAGTCACATCAAACTTCACTCAAACAGTTTGTCAGATGGCGAAGCTGCCAATGAGGTTTGTATGTTTGATGAACAGAGGTGAAGCTGCAGGCGAGTGGACGAGGGGCAGGTGGAGACAAGGGCGAAGAAATGAACGTTGGCATAGGAGGACAGGCGGGGTCAGAGGTCATACCTGTGGTGAGCAGCGGTGAGGAGGCCAGGAGGAGGAGTCCGCAGACCAGACCGACACGTCCACACGGCCACGAATACAGGACTGACCCAGACATCAAACCAGACTTCCTAATAAACACACAGAGATGAAGAGTCAGAGAGGGACAAAACACACACACACACACACACTGAAGACATCTCTGGTCAGGAAGCAGATTCACACCTCTCCTCTATGAGGAGCTGTTTAAAGTTTCAGTAGGTGTCAAAAAAGTCTGAAAATATCAGTGACATCACAGCTGTGAACAAAAAAAGGTTTTTTAAGTCTAAACATGTCCTCAGCTGTGAAGCAGTCTGGTGTCGTTTGCTGTGAACCACAGATGACTGAAACAACAAGCCTGCTGCCGCGTTCTTTCACATCTGTCAGCTGCTGAGTGCCACCGCACGCCTGTCAGCTTGTCCTGCTGGTCACTGAGCAGCTGCACTCTGAGTTTCAAACCTAAACCTGCCATTTGAACAGACTTTGTCAAGAGACAACTGACTTTGTCTGCTCCCACAAAAACCTCAAGGCTAAACTTTGACAGCAGCTTAAAACACGCGGACACTTCTTCCGCAACATTTCATCTTAAACTGTGTTATACACATCAGCACATCACAATTAAAATGTAATATTGCCCTGAATGATTAACAGATATGCATCAGACTGTGTTTGATTAATAGCTTCTATTTCCTGGCAGTGACGCTGTTTGAGTTTCCGATGCTAAAAGGGAGTTTTTCTTATTTCACTTTACTAAAGACATTAAATATATTGTAATAGGGCTTTGGCTAATGATTATCTTTATAACTGATTAACCTAACGGTCTGTCAGTTTATCATTTGATCTGCATTACATCACAAAGTCCATCTCAATACAGCTATGTTCACTATAACATCAGCTCAAGCCTGGTTGATGTTACACAAAGTCTTATTTGGTCTGACCGACAGTCCAGAACCCAAGAATATTCAATAATCTATGATGACTAGAAAATGAAAAGCAGAAAATTTTCACATTTGAGAGACTAAAACAAGACAAAGTTTGGATTTTTCATTAAAAAACAAACAAACAAACAAAAAAATGATGATTAATGATGACTAGAAAATGAAAAGCAGAAAGTTTTCACATTTGAGAGACTAAAACAAGACAAAGTTTGGATTTTTCATTAAAAAACAAACAAACAAACAAACAAAAACTAAAAGATTCATCAATAATGTAAGACTCGACATGATATTTTTAGTCAATCGACTCATCAATAAACAAACTAATCATTGCAACTTACATTGTTTTTGTTTGTTTGGTTTGGTTAATTGCTTTTCTGAAAGCATTAATCACTGCGAGAGAAATTATAATACTTCTCTGTTGTATCATTGTTCCTCATTGGCTCCTCATCGGTTTTCAACAACTGTACAACTTCCTATTTTCTAGTTTAACAGTGCAGGAAGTTCTAGTCAAATCCACCCAGCTGGCAGCAGTCGTGTCTGACGGTTACATTTAACTTCAACTTCATCATCATCCTGAATGATGCCATTTGCAGCAACAAAAAACATAAAAGCAACCTAGAATATATGACTATACAAATATGAATAGATAAATATGAAAACTAATACATTTATAAGAAATAAGAAGCAAAGGTGGCTGATAAACTATGAAGGTGACATTAAATTAATATAAAACTGACCTTAACGTTGCTCCTGTGTTCTGCTTTGACCTTTTATTGTCAGATCAAACATTTCCCATCATGACTGTGAGCCTGACCTAATTTCTACCACTCAGTCGACCAAAAGTGAAACTCACACTGTTTACTATCTCAACATTGACCATATTGACCATATTGTCACACCTGCCAGTGCAGCAGCCAAGCAGCAACAAAACCTACTTCATACTGAAACCACAACAACCAAGAGTCTTTCTCCAGATGACTTGTAACTGGCTCATCCCAGACACGCACTTCCTGTGATGAACCAGAGCCAACGGAGCCAGACCTCTGCTCAAGTGTCAGCCTAAATGCCACAGTGTGTCTGCAGTGTGTAAAAAACCTGTGTGTGGGTGTGCTGTGCTGTCCTAGTGTGTGTTTTGTGCTTTCATGTCAAGGGAGATGCCAGTCATCTCTGGAGCAGCGGGGGAGGGCCCCCGTGCCAGTGCACGCCACTCACACTCACACACATGCACACATGCACACAGGATTAGACATTACAGAGGTTGAAACACACACACACACACACGCACACATGCACGCAGGATTAAACATTACAGAGGTTGAAACACACACACACAAACACACACACACATTCTCAGCTCATCTTGACCACAGGCTGCGTGGGAGTTCTGCATCTTAGTCATCGTGGCTCTCTGTGATATTAAAACTTCTGCTGGAGTGTTTTTTTTCAAGTTGGATACAGAATTAATGCGACAACAGAAAATTTGTCTGTTTTTATTCAGCTTCTCCTCATGAGAGCTGCATTCTGCCATGCTGATTAATTTCACAGTTTTTCTTTTCTTGCGTACCGACATATTAACAAGCCTGTAAAACACTTGCACGGCTTCTTCGAGATCATCATTTCACAAGTGCTTGAATAAAAGTTGCATCAAAGACAGTCAGAATCACTGCTAACATCACTCTGATGAGCTGTTAATGTCAGTCTTCCTTCTGATATCTGGCACTTTGGTGACGAGTGCTGCACAGAACATGACGGACAGCATGTTTGAACCTCACCACAGGTGATCTCACACCTCAGGGGTCTGGATGTCCTCCTCTGCTGCCGTTGCACTGAGTCTCTAACAAAAAGCTGTCTTGATTTTACAAAGGAATAAAAAACCTGGGGCAGGTTTTTTTGCATCTTCTGTGACTCAAAGCTTCTGTCATCTTGTCGTCTCTCCATCATCTACGCTTCATGGCGTGGAGTCAAAAGACCACTTTGATTTCCATACAGTCACAAACATGTTGTTAAAAGGTGGACGATGCTCAAGTGATTGTGGCGTTAATGGATGCCTGACCTCCTTATGTGCACACATTCTCAAACAAACGCCACATTATGTTGTGTTAAATGAAGCAGAATAACGTTAGTTGCAGTAAACACTCGGTACCTGGGAGAGCTTAATTGGAACCATTTTCTGGCACACAGGAAGTGATGCATTTTATGTTTCCAGCCACAACAGCCATTTGTTTGGCGCAAACAAAGGAAGAGCTGGGTGGTTAATGATGGCACAAACAGAAAGTAGGACAGACAAATTCCAAGGAAAAACATGCTGCAGGAAACTCTCACATCAAATGATTTCTGAGAATGAACCGAGCACCAGATAGAAAGACAAAAACAGAAACATGACGGTGACCACCTGTAGTCTGCTTCCACTCAGCTGCACTCAGTTCTTAATAAGCAGGATGACTGTCTTCACCAACTGAACCACATCTGATAGTTTGGTTGATCAGTAGCTGATGAGGTGACTCCACCGTGCTGAACTTTACTCTGCTGCTCCGCTGCTTTTACAAGCAGGAGACTTTCTGACTTTTACGATACTAGTTCAACTAGTCATGGTTTCAGAATTCCAGCAGAAAACACCTCAGACAGGAGGCGTTAGCTGTGTTTTCAGTTTCAGAGAATTTTACTATTTAACATCTGATCTGTGTTTGACGCAGAGCTCAACCTCTCTGCGATCAAACTGACCTAAAACAAAACATAACAAAACAAAACCATCAGGGAAAAGGAGACCACCAGG
>JAQLOL010000024.1:28361832-28377142 GCA_029783665.1 Naso thynnoides | reverse complement strand
GTTCTCATCATCAACTGAATTAATTATTTGACCCACTGTTTTAGTTCTGGATTTAATGATAGTGAAAACAAATTAAGATATCTCCCTTAAACTCTAAAAATGTCTGAAACTTGCTTTAAGAAACCTGACAAACTCCTGCAAGCCCTTTAAGAAACACCAAGTTACCTTTTCCCCCATAAACGGGCCTTTGAGTGAACGGATTTGTTCACTCTCACACCTCGGGATCTGTTAAACCTCTCTGGACGTGCTGTCGGTCAGACCTGTGAGACTCGCTCGGTAAGAATGTTTTGCAGTTCCCCGTTATTATTTCTACACATTTAAACATTTTAAACCAAATGTCAACAAAACGTGTTTTAAAGTGGGCGAGCATGAGGCAGCATATCAGGGGTTTGTAATGCTTTGAACAGCCTGTGTCTACATTCACTCGCACACACACACACACACACACACACACACACAATGAACACTGAACACACACAGCACGCAGTGGAAGTGCTGATGCTGCATTACAGGTCACAGGAGGGAGGGGACTCATTTCACCCAGAGTCTGTGTCCATGCAGCACAACAAAAACACGAATGTGTGCGACTCAACCAGCAAGTACGTGTCAGTATCACATCTGCTCGGGTTTCATGATTCCTGCAGGTACATCAGACAATACTAACACCTGACCCGCCGTCTGTGTCTGTTTAAATCAATTGAAGTTATTTATTTATGTGATTATTACCAGTTCCACACACAGATTTGGTCTTTGAATGAGTTTAAGTGGGTGATAAACTGTCTTATTCTCCTCTAATCTGCTACATTCATCTGTTACATTACTTTCCGAGGATGAGCCGCTGCATGAAAGTACCTTTGCATAAAGTTGTTTAACTGCATATAAATCAGCCAGTTGTTGCCATGGAGAACAGGCAGCCTATCTGAGAGTTAACTAACACACACACACACACACACACACACACACACACCAGGAGCATGGAGCTAAACTCATCAAGTTCAATTATGTGCTGAAGATTTAAATCGTGGTCGCATCTAGTTTTAATAAATCCAGCAATAATATTTTCAACCAGAATTTTTGGTTTATTTATTTTATTGTTTATCTAACAGGGGACATCACACACACAGCGTTGCCACAAGTAACCGGGGAGGCGTGAAGTACATTTGACTTCTAGCTTCAGCTCATTTGCAATCTGTGCCCCGTTTGTGCTTTTGTTATGAAAATGAGAGATAGTTCATCCTCAGTCAGACGTCTGATTAATCAACCAAAAGTTTCAGTTCCAGATTTCAGCAAAATGAAAAGAAATTCTTCAAAATAGCGCCTAAAACTCTGAGACTCGCTTAATTAAAGAGACCTGAGCCCTGTGGCCGAGGCTGCCAGATGAATGAATGAATCCTGAACTTGCCCTTGAGTGAACCCTTGAACACACTTCCATAACCTGGGCTGCACTCGGGAGGACTCCTGGAGACGATGGTTTGCGTGCAGCAACACAGCTGATCACGCAAGAAGCCCCGCAGCAACATCGGCATGTCGATGAATAACGCGTCATGGGTTCAGATCATATTCCTGTGATTATTAACGATCAGGCCTTCGGCATTAATTATTAATAGGCAATTACTTTTCGGCCACAGTTAAGCGTAACAGTTAAGTCCATTATGCAGGACCGAGAATCGTTCAGATGAGCAGAAAAACGCGCTCATGTTCTCCACACGGTGAACCGGAGGACGGAACTATCGATTTTTTTTATTTTTATTTTTTAATTTTTTCATACACAGCGGAGCTTTGACGGTCGCCGACAGGTAAAGTTAAAACGCCGACACCCTCCTGCCTTTGAACGGGACGCAGCGAATCTGTTAGAGGGGTTGAGCCGCCTCACCTGAGAGCCGAGCGAGAAGCAGCAGCGGTGGGATCCCGGGCGGAGGCGGCTGTTCGGGCTGCACAGCTTCCGGCTGATCCGCAGGTAAAATTCTGAGGATGTGAACCGCCGACGAGTGATCCGACCTCTGTCGTCAGCTGACGGTCGCTGCTCCTGCTCAGCAACAAGTGGGTCCTTTTCGGCTGCTCTCGCACTGACTCATCGATCAGCTGTGTTTGACACCGACGCCCAGACTTCCTATTGGCCGCTGCGAGCTGCCAAACACCGCCCACCTGCGCGGCCCCGTCATGTTCTGGAAACGCTGCTTTTGTCTTACCGCAGAAACACACACACACACACACACACACACACAAGGTTACAGCACATCTCTGACACTCTGCATCTCACACACACTCACAGTAACATAGGAAAAGGAAACTGTGGCCTTTTATAACATAAAATTTAAAAATACACAATTAAGTAGGACCAACCTACTTTACATAATTATAAAAAAAATAGGACTCCTGAAAACCTTTTTAAATGAAAGTACAACTTTTAAGCAAGTTAAAACAAAGTTAAGAGGCTAGCGGTGCTTTGGGCTAGCCTAAATGCTAACATCAGCATGCTAACATGCTAGTTTTTAGCAGCCGAACTTGCTAGCATGCTAAGATTTGCTAAATAGTGCTGATCACAAAGATTTTATTAGACTCTTGGGTTATTTAATCATAAACAAGTAAAAACAAACTCACGTGGCGACACTGTAAAAATGTTTTCGTCAGTGTTTAATCATCTTAGAATAAAAATTGATGTGTTTTATTGCTTTAGATGTAGAGATGTTCCGATACCATTTTTCACTTCCTGATATCGATCCCGATACCCAAATTTGCACAGCGGCCAAAACCACCACGTAAGAAAATAATAATTCTTTTAAAACTGCAGGAGTAATTATATTTTACTAAAATAGAAAGATTAATAATGTAAAACACTGTTAACCAAAAGTGCAACAGCAACTTAACAACTAAAATCTAGGAAGATCCAAGTTCTTACACATCAAAACTTTCACTGGCGGGACCTTCCAGTGTGAAATTTTGTCAAACGTAGACATTTTGCTAGCTCCCAGTCGCACACGAGTGGCAACGCAGAGCAACTTCCTGTGTACTGTTTTAGGGCCGTATAGAAGAATTGATTTCATGTATGTAACATCAGTCAGTGTTAACTAAGCTAACCGGAAAGTAGCTGGGTACCATTTAGCAGCAAACCACGTGGTATTAGACTGTTGCACTCGCCGATACCGTCATTTCTGACGTTATCAGAGGCATTTTCCGATTCTAGTATTGGTATTGGAAGAACTCTACTTGGAATCAGCTTTTTCATCTGCAGAGGGAGCACCATGTTGCACCGACATGTTTCTACAGTAGCCCAGAACAGACAAACCAAACACTGGCTCCAGAGGAGGCCTTTGGACTCTCTAGCAGGTGAGGGGAGGTATATTTTGTTGGTTGCAATATGCAGCCTCACCATTAGATGCCACTCAATTTTACACACTAGACTTTTGGCGCTGGAGCAAAACGGAGAATCACTAAAGTGGTTGGGACATATCCTCTGGAAACCATGAATTTCTCTACCAAATCTTACAGCAATCCTTCTACAAGTTGTTTAGATATTTCACCAGAAAGCACCGGCGGAAAACTTGACCAAAGTCAGTAGATCAGTTCTCTGGTAATTATGAATGTCTGTACAAAGTAATGTGCCAATACTTTCTTGGCAGCAGATGCAAAAGTGTTTTGAATAATTTAGTCTGGACGACCAACATGCTGCTAACAGGGCTAAATGAGATACTTTTTTTTTTTTTTTAAACTTTGCATCCAAATTGCTTTTCTTTTGCCTAAATAAATTCATGTGCCTTTACATATACCAGAAATCTGAAGGTTATTGGAATCCATATTGTATCACATATTTTATTCATTACTAAGATTTTTAAACCAGCTTCACATTTCATTTTAAACTGCTAAGAAGTATTTTATCCTACCTTTGTTATCAGGTAATTGTTTTGTTCTGTTTTCATATTGTCACACGACCCTAAGTGGTGACCCAGTTTCATGTGTAATGTGCAAATACTGTGTAAAATGTTTTTCCCCATGTCATCAGTGAAGTATAAACAAGAGAAGTGACTGACCTCGCTATGCATAAATGCACACCGGTCCAGAATTATACATCTAACTCCACACTCTGAGGAAAGGGAGGGTGGAGAAAGAAATGAAGAAGTACCAGAAAAATGTCCTACTTAAAACCTTGTGAGGTCTGAAAAGACAAAAGCACACCAACCAAAACACACAGCTGTCCTGTCATGTTCAACAGCTGTCATGGTTTGGAGGGTCCCACCCTTTCGGTTCACTGGTAGCAGCAAAAGCTGAAGAGTTGCAGCCTGCAGAGCTGCAGCCTGCTGCTCAGTTACTTCGACTGACGGGGCAACGAGACGGAAGTGCTAAAAATACAACCGTGCTGACTCTGCCGGAGTTTCTTCACCGTTTCTACTGATGGCTGGTATTCTTTGTCAGCTCATCACGAAGCATGTGGGAACCTTATCATGTAATTAGTCGAGTGGCTGAAGGATGACTTTCAATTTCTGCCTCATTAGGAAACCTTAGACACAGTGAAGCCCAATTCATCCAGCACTGGTGCATCATTTCCTCATCCTTCAGTCACTCCTAAAGTAAAGAAACTCTTACACAGTTAGGCAGCGTTTGATAATGTGTTCTACGTTTCTGAGTCTATTTTGTTTGATGACAAACATCAGCTTGGGATATTAGTATGACAGATGGTTTGAACAGTCGTAGGAAAAGTCATTCACATCACAGTTAATTTTGGATTGTTGCATGAAAAGCATTTTTCTATTTTTTCTGCCATGTCATGCATATCTTTTTTAAATCCATATATGTTCATGTTGCTAAACGCCCACGAGCTAATAAATCTCACACAGATCATTTTGAGCACAGTATTTTAGGACAGGATGCTGTTGATGACAGTCGTTGCAGGAGGAAGTCCTCTCAGTGTCAAGTTCATTCTACATTTGTAGTCATAGTTTCTGAAATTGAAATCTCTGTTTTTAAAGCAACAGGTGGATTTTGTAGATGCAAACATGCTATGGGAATTGAAATGTAATGATTCTGTGTACATTAACACAACTGTCATGACGGGTTGGGAACAAGTTGCCACAGCGTAGTTTTAGATCTGATGTGAAACATCAACAACTGTTGTGATTTTTCCACCGGCTTGTTTGCTTTTTGCACAGACATCCAGCGATGAAACAGAAAAACACCTCACAGCAGAGTCGCACAAAAATCTCTTCGATTTTGTTTCTCTTCAACGCTGGTGTCATGCTAACATGCTAAACGTAAATTTAATCATGTATTACATTAGATAGTTAACATTGTAACTGCACTTTAACATAGAAAGATTAAAGGAGAAGCTGTGGTAGCCAAAATGTGAAAAACATGAAGTGCCCTCTCCAGAGTCAGTGTCCATTCAGTTTGTCCATTCTGGGCTCCTGTACAAACATGGCAGCACAACATGGCTTGCAAGAGGACCTGCTCCCTCTAATGAAGACAGTGATTCGTATTTTTAGGTAATTATACACTATTTAAAACACAATTATGAATATTTTTAGTTTCTGACAAAATATGCGGTTAATAAATACACATTTCATTTAAAACGTGGTCTGCTGTCTGGCACCTTCCTGGGCTCAAACCTATTTATTTGTGTGTGTGTGTTTGTGTGTAACGAGTGCTAGAGTTTTACAGAGCTGCAGATGTGTTTTCTTCTTTTGTCACTTTTATGTGTGACCATGTTTTACTTCTTACAGTTCAAAGAACATAAACTTCCTCTATATCTGTGCACTAAAAAATGCCAGCAGAGTGACGAGTGAAAAGGTCCGTTGGCCTCTGTACAGAGCAACATCGCGGAACAGAAAAACAAGACACCATGAAAGACTTTTACAAAATCTGTATTTGCAAAAAAAAAGTAAAATTTGCAAAGTGAAGTCTATGTTTTTTACAATACCAGTGAAGTTTACAAAAACAAGATGGTGCAGAACGGTTGTTAAATCCAATGTTTGACAAAACAAGTCAATACTGCAACAGATCATCACATCAAAATCAGCACAAGAGGCAAATCAGTGAGAGTCATTACAGTCCATTTGAGAGCGAGCATATCCGTTTCTTTATGTCACATATTTGTATTCTGTTTGGTCAGTAGTGGTCTTGGATTCTGGTGACCAAGAAAAAAAACCCCTCAGTCATCATGTTTACAACAGAAAGTCCTGCAGGGTTTGTTTTTTCCAAGAAGCAAGGTTACTCACATATCAGGACAATCCCCCCCCAAAACGTCTTCCATGATGCTTCTAAGCAAGGCACAAAAGCCTGAACAGCAGCACTGGAGCTGCTCATTGGCTAAATCCACAGAAATCATTTGGAAGCTCTGTGATGTGAAGCAGAGATGCTGAGAGAAATGAATCCCACCAGTCCTGCTTCTTGGAAAATTCAACAGGACAGGACCTCCGTCAGAAAACGCAACGCAGGTGAGAAGAGCGCCGACCTCGAGGCACTCAGTAACTACGTGAACGTCCCGACTGAAGTGGTGTCAGCAATCTGAAAACTGTCAGGAATGTTTATGAGAGCTGTCACTTTTAATGCATCAGCCAAAAGATGCAAACACAACCAAAATAACAACATAAAACATACTTAGACTGTTCGGATATGTGAGATGAGAAGCTTCCTTTCATCATCTCCAACAGTCGTAGTGTCGAGACCTAACTGTCAAGTAGTAACCGCTGATAAGGTATGAATATGCATACACATCCTCACACACATACCCACACATGCACACAGAGATACCCTCACAGAGCTCCAACACATATGTACATAAACACACACACACACACAGCAGTTGAATCTGGTCCATAAAGATGTAATGACAGACATGAGCTAAGGAGCAACATCAGTCCACCAGCTGAGTGAACAGATGTGGATTTTCACATTAAAAAAATGAAAGGACATAAAAGAACAAGTAATCAAACGTGGGATGAGATGCAACACAGAGAGCTGCGTCTGTAATACCAAAGAGTGTTTGTTTACACCTGCACTGACAACAGGTACAGGACAAAAAAAGTCTGTTTAGTGTCTTCATTGTTAAACCCCCCCCAAAAACTGAACATTTTTCTTACATCGCATGTGATAGATCGATATGTGGGGCCTGAAATTAAATTACATTTTTAAAAATTCACGAGGAAGCAAAATTCAAATCTGAGATTCTGACTGAGGGCAAAAAAAAACTTAAAAAGGAAAACAGAAGATTTTAAATGACTTCTCTCACAATGTGACCGCAAACAAGGATTTTACTTAAACTACACCTGATTGTCTTTAAGTTTGTCCTTTCATTCAGCTCAGCTATCATGACTCATTATGAGCAACAGGCTACAAGCAGGAAACATCACAACACGTTTTGTTATCTGTAAGTCATGACGGTCTTGTCCCACTTTTACCACAAACACATCCAGATACTGGCAAAGCTGAAAACTTACTGTCTGGGGGGCTGCCAAGGAGACAAAGTACTAAATGCCTGCCAGTTAGTTGCTTCTGAGTGAATGTTTTTGAACAAAGAAAAGTGGCAGGGACGAAGTTTACGATTAACTTGTGTTCATCCTGCGAGGCTCAAAACAAACTAGTTCTGAAGCTCCTCCGGCTCAGTCACGTAAGCATGACGATACACGTTCTCAGGAGGTGGAAACTACAGTTTCTCTGCTCACAGCGCTTCTAAAACAGCACCAGGCTTTGTTGCTTGTGTTCTAAATCCTCAGTCTAGAGAAAACAGTTCAACTATGAAAACATGAAACAGCTCGAAGTTAAAGACGACGGCGCCTGGAACGAAGAATTTCACTGCAGTCTGAGAAGCAGCCAAATGGATTCAGCATCATCTGAGTAACCATAGCGACAAATGCTCCTGAAGGCTACTGCTGCTTTTTTGCAGGAGTGACTCTTCCAAGAACTGTAGCTACACAACAACAATAAATCCGGCAAACTTTTGTTTACTGGCCACATTCTTCCCGAAACACAGCGAGACATGCTTTACAGGAATCCTCAAATTGTTAGAAAACAGTTTGAAAAATTCTTCGTTCTACCGTTTGCTGCTACACTTTGTAGAAAACCTCACAGCAGTCTGTTTCTCCATCTGCACATGAAGATCCCACTATGCAAACGTTCCTTAAAAACATCCAAACAACTTTGTTTAGTTGCTGTTTTGACTTTTCTGTGGAGATGTAAAGCAAGAATTCCACACAGGAGTCAAAGTGTGGGAAAATGCTTCTCTGCCTTTATGTCCAGGGAGCAACAGACTAACAGGAAGTATTCAGAGTTTAGACCTGAATCTCGTAAAAGAAAATGCAATTTAACTACGGTCTGTTCTGACGAGAAGGTGCTCTCTGCAGCAGCGGCACTGGAAGACATAAAAGGAATGGAAACAGCAGCCTTGGCACACAGAGGACAATGTGTCTGGAGGCCTCATTTCTGTGCATCTTCGTGGCACAGTGCCTTGAGAGGGATGAATTTGTAACAGTCTTATCTCTAATTTCATCCTCTGCAAAAATGATTGTTCATTGCTACGAGGCACAGCCTGAAACTACAGATGCCTGCTGATAAAGACGTCTCCTATTCAGGCCTGAGGAGCATCAGGGCACATGTGGGAGGATAATAACAAGACCTGAGCCAAACTGAGATGTAATTAATTCTCAAAGGCTTCATTCAGTCTGCTGGGGTGTCATGGGATGATGTTTTGGTACAGGGAACAATCAGATAAATATCTGGAGGTGTATTTATTGTGACTTGCAGTTACTGGTGTGTGTGGATGTGAGAAAGCATCATACATATTGTTTACAACAGAGTTATTAACTTGGCAACAAAAAACTTTTACATTATTTGCTTTCTGTCATAAAAACTGAGGCCTTGTGCTCTCTCAATGCCATCCAGAACAAACAGGGCTGACTGATAGCTTGTGTGTATGTATGTATGTGTGTATGTATGTGTGTGTGTGTCATTAACAGCTGCTACTCTGTGTGCATTTTCAATAAAGCATTCTGCTACCTTTCTGCATCTGTATTATGGCCTTTCTTTCACAGAAAACCTATGCTTGCCAACAACGCTGCAAACACCAAAGTAATAGCAGGTCCCGTATCTTCACTCACACTCACACTCACACTCACACAGACAAACACACAGACACACACACAGACACACACATTAGGAGCATGACTGACTCTATTCATTGGAGGTATATATCTAAAAAAGCCATTTTCCTTGCAGATCTGTCACACCACTTCTGTGTGTCATGACGGGTAGTGTTGAGAGTTATAATTTCTGGATTTTAAATAAGCTCCTGTTCGCTTGTTTCAGCACTCACACAGTGGGGTGGATTCAGGAGCACTCTGCCTGATGCGCCAACTAGGCAATCAAACATTAATCAATCCATTCAGAAAACCGGCCCACTGGAAGAACACAATGGGCACCTTCAGAGCGGTGACATTTTAAGGAAGCTGACACACCACAAAGTAAAAACAACCTGCTGATTAACAGCAAAGCAGCTCTCAGAGGAATCATTAGTTTGAGCAGTGAGTTACCTCCACCAGCTGAAACAGTTAACGAAGGTACAGGAAAAAGTTGTGGGTAACTCTAGTGTTCTAAAAACATAACAGAAGAACAGTGTGATTTTTTTTTCTGTTGTGTCAGGATTTTCACGTTTCCTTAGATCTTTTCCTGCTCGCTAAGTAAATTTTGGACCACTAAGGTTTATGGTCAAAAAGCCCTACAAGGTCGGGTCTACAAAACAACAAAATTAAATGGCTAGTGTCTATTATCTTTGTGCTGGACTTAGCTGTGAGTGCAGCTTCGATCTCTCCTCGACAGTGCTTCAAAATCACATCATCTCTCTAAAATAAACCAAGAAACAAATCATCATCATAATAAAACAATCACAAAATTGAGATAGTGAAACATCAAAACTGATATATCTCTCTATGTTCATTGTACTTACACAGGAAAATAAGAAGGAAATAAGAAAAAAATTCATCTGTTAAAAAACCACAACTCCAGTGTTTACCTTTTGATTTAGTGTTTGTTTGCTTGTTATAACAGGAAGCTAGTACAAAATGAAGTCCGTCCGACTCATTTCTGAGTCGAAAGATTCCGTCCCTCAGTAGTAAGTTCTGGCCGTGGTGAGGATAGCGTCCGTGTCTGGGATCTGTCACTGAGAGGAGCCTTTGAAGTGAGAAAATTCGGCTTCCATGCTGTCAAATAGTGAGAATAACATGTCGCCTTGTGTCTCTCTAAAATCAGCCAATGGGATCATGGCTTCTTCAAAGCATCCGATTGGTGTGCAAAACCCCACCTTCACACTTAAAATCCAGGTAAGGTCCGACTGGAAAAATTAAACAGCCACAGTCCTTAAGATTTCCAGGTCAGGCCCTTTGATTAAAACAAAAAATCAAACAAAAAACAAAACAAAACAACACAAAAAAATAAAAACAAAAACAACACACACGACATCCGCTAAAATCACTCATCAGGCAAGTTGTGGCTTCTCTGCTCTTCTCTCCGAGAGAGCTCACACACATGTAAGAGCCATGTCACACTGTCACTAACAGCGTTGGCAACATATGTTTGCACACATACATGTACACACACACACACACACACACACACACATTCACACTCACTCACACTGCTTTAATGTCTCTTCATAAGGGAATAAACTCCCACAGTTCAGTGATTCACATAAGAAAAATAGAATACTCCTGCACACCCAGTTTACACTTTGCAGCTCACAGCACTTTGTGAGAGTTTTACCCGAAGCACAGGCCTCTCGTCTGTGACCTCTGACCTCTATGAGTCATTCCTCTGTGTGCAGGAGTATTCTGTTCCATCTGAACCTGCACACACTGCCCTCCAGTGTCTGGAGGTCTTGGTGTCACATGTCTCATCTCATCCTGTTCTGCCTCATCAGAGGGACGATGCAGGACGGTGGGCCTGCCTTCGTCAGGAAGGGGTGTTTGAGGATCTCGCTGGCTGTGGCCCTCTGAGCCGGGTCTCGCACCAACATCCTGTCCAGGAAGCCCTTGAGCAGAGGGGAGACCTGGAAGAGGCAAAGGAGTAACCAGAGTCAGTCACGTGTTAATGATACCATCCTGTGGCTTTCTAGAGGGTTAATTAGTAAACTTTTAATTGCTCTTTGGTACAGAATGGAGAAATGACAGTGTTGTGAATCACATGTACACTATGAAGACCCCCACTTGTTGTGTTTAACCAACCAGCTGGTTTAAGACTTGCTGATTGTGAAATCAGGTAACAGATTCACAGAAGCTTCAGTAAACTTTGGTACAGTTTACATGGACTCAACACTGGGACCTGTTCAGTGATGTATTACACTGCAGACTAAAAATAAGTTTCTGTTCTAGTCAGAGACTTTGAACTGAAGACTGGCAAACTTACAGAATCTTCAGTGAGTTCCAGTTCCTCTGCCACTCTTATCTATGCCACACATTTCTCCTTGTCCGCCACTTTATTTAGCTGCCTTACTGTCTTTGTGAATTACACACGATCATTAGTTAAGATGTTGGCAGTGGCGCTGGGATCTCTGCCAGGCCAAAGATAACCTCACTCACTGTTGCTCAAAGGAGCCCATAAAGAGGAAGTCAACCAAAGGTTCACTCACCACTTCTTTAATGTGTGTCACTTCTTAACCTAAAGCCTAAAAAAAATGACAGTTCATAATCAAACCTTTTCCTCACAACCAGTGTGACTACAAACAGGGCCAACTGCAAGACGTCTTTCCTCTTCCTCTTATACAAGCAAAGGATTTATGCTCTACATCTAAAAACTAAAGTTTACTTTTACATCTGATTTTTATTATTTTTGCACTGGAAACTCACAAAAAAACAGATGTGCGTTTGATGCTATAACATCCCGAACATCTGCTGACTCTGTTTCAAACAAGCTGCTCTGTCTGTCTTTTGTCTTTGTACCTTGTGCAGGTTCTTCAGTTTGGGAGGCAGGTTGTCTCGGATCATTTTCATGGCTTTGAGCGGCGGCTCGTTGAAGTACGGCGGCTCTCCATCCACCATCTCTATGACCATAATACCCAGAGACCAGATATCCACCTGGACACAGCCAAATGAGGCAGAAACAAAGTACAACAGGTTGTTTACACGTCTGAATGACAGATAACAGCAAAATCCAAAGGGGAAAACATAAGTGCGTGTTTTACCTCTGGTCCATAAGGCAGTCTGGATATGAGCTCTGGTGCCATCCAGTATGGTGTTCCAACCAGAGACTTCCTTCTCTGCACCTCCTTAGACACCTGGGCACAGAAACCAAAGTCTGACAGCTTCACCTGGAGACAAAGATGGAAATGGAAAGAAAAAACAGAGGTACATGAATGTCACAAATATTTAAGACCAAAAAAAAGACAAAACACAAGTGCATGAATGTCAAGATTAGTTTTTAAAGAAAGTACACCACAACTACGTGACTTTTTCACATCACATTTGTGTATGTGAAGATGGAGAAATACAGTAACTCTATTCATCCACTTTATTCATGTTTTACAGTCAGAGGTTGTTCCTGATGCTGTTACAGGGCTGAAGAACGGAGTCTGGAGGGACGTCCAGCACCAACATGCATAAGTTTACTTATTACATGCAAATTATCCTAAATCTTTGAGCATGATACATTTTTTACTTATGGTTACTGACGGATGATGCATAGTACAAGAAAACAAATATTTAAAAATGTGCATCGGCTGCATGAAATAAAATAAAATAAAATTCAGTTCTAGTGTCACACAGTGCTCGCCTCTATCTGCACCTCTTTCTGAGAACGTCAGTGCATGGCTGGATATCTCCATAGAGAACCAGCTTTTGATGTTGCCCACATGGCAGACTGCTGGCCCCAGATAACTCGGAAAAGAGAAGTGAAACAAGCTGATTATGGGAACTGGTGCACACATGTATGGATGTGAACATACTTGTACACAGACACTGAACATACAGGCTGCCACTGACAGGGCCACATAGACATCTATAGTTTTACCTACAATGCTTAATTTGACTTTAATGTGAAAGTTACCGGAACAGAGATCAAATGTAATGCCCTATTTTCTTTTTTCAAAGAAACGAGAAACTCTGTCATATGTGACCCAGCATACAGGTGCCTTCAGATACACAAAACAGGCCCACCCTACTGACGAGAAACTTCGGGCGTGGTAATGTCTGCTTCCCCTGCCAGGCGAGATTATTAAGAAACACATCAAGCCCAACCCAGCATTTAAAACACTGCAGCAGCCAGCAGGAAGCTATCTGTGTGAACCTGTGACCAGAGATCACAGCGCTTGCTAAACCACACCAACATGATATTCCAAGTAACTCTCACAACTTTATATTACAACTTTTGTCTTTTAGTGTTTATAAATAAATGCGCCTTCGAAAGCTCTGTGTTTGCTGTATGAATGCACGTACACAAAGCACAAAGAATTAAACGCTGTGAGCAGGTCCAAATCCTATATCTTTAGTGTTGAGTATGCAGAAGACATTCTTTTTCCATTTTAATTATTCCAACAGATCACATACGTGTTCTCTGAGAAAACCCACTGGCAGGAGTATGAGCAGTATGATGCAGTCTCTGCAGGTGCCTTTCTGTCTCACAAAGCACGGCGAGTCCAGACGAAGCACTTCAGTGTCAGCGCCTGGCCATGCATACTGCTGGAGGCCGAGACAATGAGCGAAACCACGGCTCATAACGAGGTCAAAACCACAAACACTTCCCAGCTGTCTTCAAGGACACGGTGGTTTACATGTTAGCTCATCTTAGCAGCTCATGTGTGAAATGCACAGAGTGCATGCATGTGTAGGTGTCAGGGAACCCAACAAAAAATGGCAGTGTCATGGTTTTGAAAATGGTGCTAATACAAAAAGGACAGTAAGCAAATGAACATGAAATAACTGAATTGAGCCAAATGTCATTAAAAATCAATAACAATATTAATCACAAGAATTAAAGGGCATCTCCGGTCATAATCAATGTTTGCCTCATAAATCAAGTCACCTATGATCAGTTCATCTCACACCATCCACACACCCAACTGCAGCGTGTGGATGTTTATATTCAGTTTTGTTCAAGAGTACAGTGCTGAGTAAAAGTGCACGTATGAGCACCGGACATATTTCAAAATCACTCTGTGGTTGCACGTTTCCTCATTTTGACCGCTGCTTCAATTCTAAAATTCATTTTAAAAAGATAATTTAACCAAATTCCAACCAAAATTATGAGATGAACTGATCATAGGTGACTTGATTTATGAGGCAAACATTGATTATGACTGGAGATGCCCTTTAATAAGTGAAGCACAAATTCAGACTTCCATGAATTTACAACTACACAGAAATTTGGTATTAACAACAGCTTTAACAAGAACAGATGATATGGCGAAACTTGAATCAAGATCATACATATATAGTCTCAGTCTGTACTTGTTGACTGACTGAATGTGAGTAAATAAGTAGCAGGATGTGATACGCTGAGCTGAAAGTTTCTATTTCTTACTCTGAGCATTCACTCAATCTTTTACAAAATATCTGATCTTTGTAATTGTAATTGTGACAAATGTGGATAAACTTAGAAGCCACATCAAATAACGCAAATTTAGTAGGATGCTTCCTTTAACTTATCAGCCTTGTTAGGTTTAATAATGCAAGCTTGTGGTTTTGCTGCGACCATAGTTTAGCAGAAACACACTTCTGTGCTTTCTGCAAAAAGGACAAATAAATGGCGCAAATGTTGAGTATGAGGGACACAGACTATGTACTATGTGTGCAGTATGCTGACTACAATGCATCGGAAGGCGGCATTCTTTTGTCTTGCTATGCAACCATGTTGGTTTCATTTTCTCTTGAAGTAAGCAGAAACTTGCTTGTCAACAATCAGGAAGTGTTTTGGCAATAGCATTCATTTTAAAGTAGCAGTTAAAGAGAGGCTGTTAGTTCCTTATTCTAACCAATAGTTTCCCCGCATTCGTGTGAAATTACATCAAGTTTTGAAAGTTGCTGCAGTGCCAAGTTTGTGCATCCTGTGAGGCAAAGTCTGGATGGAGTGAGCAAGGAGCACCTCTCTATCCGTCATGCACACACCATTAGCCTTTGTCACGTCAGACACTTTGACATGTCACAGCAAACAAAGCACAAGCGTAGCAAATAATCTGAGTGATTTCTGTATTTCATGCCAGGGTCTTTTCCAAAACTGCATCACTGGCAGCAGGTTTTAAGTTATTGGACTGTTGAATTATATTAAAGGACAACTTCGGTCATTTTACACATGCAGCTCTATTGCGCAAGCTACCCAAGACTTGCTATTACCAAAGACG
>JAQLOL010000024.1:28340422-28361732 GCA_029783665.1 Naso thynnoides | reverse complement strand
CTGACTTTTTTTTGTGCGTGTGTTGTTTTTAACTGTTGTTGTTTTGTTATTGTTGATATTGCACTTTTAAAGAACTTTGGGCTGCATTCGTGCATGAAAGGTGCTCTATAAATAAAGTTTATTATTATTATTATTATGGTTCTGACTGTGCAAGTATTCTCCCATTTATTGTAGTGACAGTAAGTCCATTTTCTCAACTAAGTCTCAGTTCAGTTCAGTTTATTTTACAAATCAATTAAAATACAATAAGACAAATTACATCAATCAAAATACATATTGTAAAAATGGGACTCCCCAGAAATTATTTACAGCTTATAAACAGGGGCCCAGACACAAACAACAATTTTGAGTCATAAACAATTTCCCACTACCACCCAAAACCACCCCAGACCTAGATCCCAGATACAGAGATACTCAGATACATTATATCAGATACCGGCATATGAAAAAAAAAAGAAAAAAAAAGGAAGCAAATACCAGCAAGAAAGCAAATATTTCCCAGAAAGTTTTTTATGTACACAGAGTTAAGCCTTTGACTTTTTTTTCCCTGAGAACCAGATATTTTCTTGCACAGATGCTCATCATTTAGACTGATGATTCATGCCCATCTAGGCCAGCAGTCACATCACATCGTCTATCAGCATTAAAAAAGGACTTATTCCAGAATCCCAGATACTTTTGGTTATTCAGTCCATTTTGCTTTGCTATGTTTCTCGAACAGCACTTCAGCAGAGGGGGCGTTTGTCTTGCACCTTTGGCCGCTGATCTGCAAGCATCCTGCAGGCTCTTATTGCATTGCAAGCATACTTGCCAACTTTGAGACTTCAAGGGGAGTTTCTTTGCTTCAGCATTCTTAACAATATACCAGAGTAAGAACAACTATACTGCAGAACAGATTAATCCGCCTCTCTGGCATGAAGATGAAGATGCACATATCGCTAAACAAATAGCCCATAGCCTCTAAACTATTTACTCTTATGCACTCATTTTTTACCCATCCCCTCACAGAGCCTGTACTTCACACAGACTGACATCAGTGCTGGCACACGGGTGATTTACATCACTGCGTGTGTCATGCTCGGATATATCAGCGTGCCAGATTTCGTGGTCAAGCATGAGGAAAATATAACGGCTTTTTCTTCTTTTATGGAGTTTTTCTTCTTCTTCTGCTGAAAGTTAGTAGCACTCTTGAGTGGTTTGCGCGATGTTCTGAGTATATCTGTAGGCCTATAGATGGGTTTCACAGCAGATATCTTGAAGACCAACACAGGTGTGACCGATGATGGTTTCGTTCACTAAGTGTCGCAGCAAGCAGGTCAATGAGTGAGCAGGTACAGGACCAGAGCTCTGGAACAAGCTCACCTAAACTGTAGCAAACATCATTAATGTCATTTATTTCACCTGTGCTTTTCCTGCTCTGACAACTTAAAATGTCCATCATGAAACCCATCAGGTTATTAGGTGAGCTTGTTCCACATTCCCCTTCATCAGCGATGTTATAAAAAAATTGCCATTAAGAGCCTGAACCTCCTGGACAAGGATATCATTTTCCTCTCGCATAAAGTTTGGCGGGCGGAGCCGGTCTGCTGCCTCTTCAGCCACATTGAGCTGCCCCACAGCAGATTTAAAGGTGATGAGAGGAGCTGATTTGATTGGCTATGATTGAAGTCGGCTGTGATCACACCCACACACTCGTATCCCTCCTATTTCTCCGCTGTGCCTTGCGCCTGGCTCACCAAATTGCCAAAAAAGATTTGGCCACACCTACTTGCTGCATCTAGCGCACGAAAATAGAGCCCTGGTTTCTACTGTGAAAAAGACCTGTTATACCTTCATGTTGATAAAGTGCTGCCTCAGACACACTGTTGCAGTTTCACATATAAAAGCAGATGCGTACTGCTAATAACTTCAAAAGCAACCTACAGTATTCATTTTGTTTCTGTGAAGCCACATACTGAAAACTTGTCTCTACTTTTGTTGAGACTAGTTAGCTCACAAAGAAGTTTCCAACACCTCTGTGACATTTTAAAAGAAAGCTTGTTTGCAATCTCACCACAGTAACAGTTTGTCTTTGCAGCTTAAATGTCACTCTTTAACACACTGCACTCACTCCCCTAAGAGAACTGTGACGAAGCTGTTTCATCTGATGTTATAGTGAAAAAAGCAGTGTGAAGTATGAGGTTCATACCCGGCCATCATGGGTGAGGAGGATGGAGTCACTCTTTATGTCTCTGTGGATAACACCCTGTGTGTGAAGCACGGACAGTGCCTTCAGGACAGACAGACACACTGTAGCAATCTGCTCCTCATTCATCCTGGAGAGGAAAGGAGACACACAAGAGAAGTGACAGTTAAGGCTTTTCATCACCTCTGTTTCACCAGTTTTGTTAGGAACTGTTTTATTCTGGTTCACTCAACAATTGGCGTTTTCATTTCTGAAGCCATATTGATATTGTGCGACACCCACAAACATCAGAAAAGTAACTACACACAGCCAAAACAGAACCTTGAGAACTGTCACAACAATCAATAAGTAATTTGCTGTAGTTGAAAGATACAGTACAACATTATCAGGCCTCAGTGTTATACAAGTATCTGTCTCCTTGTGCAGAACACATGGGTAACACTGCCCCCCCATGGAAGTAAGCTGAAAAAAGTTTCTCTCTCTCACCTGGTGTGTGTCACAATGTCAGTGAGCGCTCCTCCCTCAAGGAACTCCATGACGACCCACAGCTCGTCTCCCACCAGGTAACTGTTGTACATCTCCACCACGTTTTCATGGTGATAGTCCCGCATGATTACCACCTTCAGTTACCACAGAAACAGATGGACAAACAGACGGGCTTATAGATACAGTGCCTTCTAGACTTAACAGAATAGCAAAGAGGCCTTACACGCAGAGGGACTATCACACAACTCTAAGATCAATGCGTCATCAATCAATAACCATTAAAGCTGTTGGTCACAGTGAAGCACTGCCTGATTACTCATAAGCTGATTCAAGTGTCTAAAATGTAAAGTGTCAGTTAAAGTAAGTGAGAAAAGGAGCTGTGTGTTCTTCCATCTATATGAAAGTCAAACTTCTCATTTCTACTGAATGCAGTTCTGTCAGACATGTCTGAGGAGTCGTTTTATGTTTATGATTTCATAATCATAAACATTATCAGGGTGATGTTACTTCCAATTACATCCTTATGCGCTCAACACATGCCCACTTCCTGTTTATTAAACTGTTCACCTTGCAGCCTGACAAAATAAGTAATCCTTTCCGTATCATGGACCTCTTTTACTTTCAACAACCATCGTTTCTGGGTTAGGGGGTGAGGACCTAACCAGTTGATGGTAATAGTTTTCAGAGCCACAGTCAGTAAAATCCAGAGGAGACACATATCTTTCCTACTCTCGTTACCTTCTGGTATGTCTGCTTTCTTTATATCTGGAAATTGTATTTGCTTGTGTTTGGAAAGTACAAGGTACTTGTATCATTAAATGTAAAAATCATTTTTTGAGAAAGACTGTTATTTTCTGGTTTAATAGCACTTATTGAAAAAATAAGTCCCTTTTAGATATGCACTGCAACTTTGACCTTTTTCACTGATATTGCAAATACATTCCAATACATGAAGTATTGATATAAATGCAAACAGTCATCAGTCAGTCAGATGAGTCATATCCTGCTGCAGATGTGTGCCACACGTTCCTGACCTTATTCTCTGGACAATGTCTGCGGTTTATATGAGAAGAGGCCTGTACAAACAGGTCATCTGGTTAGACTGGTTAGTGCAACACGACACAAAAGATGCCATAAAGTCTTCCGATATGACCTTAACTGTTCAGTTTTTTGACAATGTCAAACTCGTGTTAAATGTATGTGATGGTGTTGTACTGTGCTGCATATGCTCAGAGGTGTTTAAATACTCCACCACAGTTATCACACAGGTGCATATAATGTCACCTTAAATGTGTTTGAACAGTGCATGACTTTGAATAACTGTGTCTAACAAACAGCACAGGTGACATTATGAATTCCTACCTCGTTGAAGAGGAGTTCTCTGCGTTGTTGTTTCCTCAGGTCCATCTTCTTCACAGCCACCAGTTTTCCGGTGGTCTTCACTGTGGCAATACACACAATCCCCGTGGACCCCTCCCCTATCTTAATGTAGTGGTCCAGGTAGGTCCTTGGATCACCAGGATCCACCACCATCTGCAGCGCCGCTCTAAACTGCTCATGGGAAACCCTCTGGGGTTCCCTCTGCGGTGAGCGGCCCTGGGGTGGAGCACCTGATGTTGGGGGCCCAGAGGGCACAGGGGGCCGCGGGGCTGGAACATTAGGGTGAGACGTGTGCGGGTGTTGGGTGGCCTCTGGGGTCAGACTCGGGTGGGAGGTGTGATGAGGGTGTGGGTGGCTCACAGGGGGCTTGTGGCTGGAGGACCCTCGGGTGGAGCCACCAGAGGGGCCGTTTTGTGGAGAGGATTCGTGGTGGCGACCCGGCTAGAATGTCATCACAAACACAACAAATGCCATGTTTTATAAAAACTCTGGTAGAGGAGATTTTCACTGACAGCACATTTAAATAGATTACAGATAGTATACAGATAAAATGACCAGATAGAAAACCCTGTTTGCATTAACTTGTTCAGCTTCTAAAAACCCTGAACTTGAACTGCATAAACCTTGATGTCATAAATGTGACCTCGAGAACAAAGAGGAAGGTTGTAAAGCTGTCATCCATCAGCCAGTGGCTCAATTTGCAGCTGTCTTCCATTTTCTCTCAGTTACCAGCTTCCCTCAGGCTTCTGTCTGTCCTTGTCTTTCTGTTCTTGCTGTTGTCCCTACCTGTCCTGTGGGGCTTCGTCCACCCTCGCTGTCTGTCCTCGGGTAGGTGTTAAATGGCCGAGTGGTCTGTTGGGCAGTCTTCATCACCCCATCTGTTACTGGCAGGTTTGGGGTGCGGATGTTTGGCCCAGAGAGGGGCCTCTTGTCCCTGGGAGACTGAGGGCTGCCATCTCGTGGCATGTAGCTGGACTTTGGCCTGTGGTCACTGGGTTGATCCCTGTGAGCCACCTGTTCCTGAGGAGTAGGATTGGGGTTAGAAATGAGGGGATTATTGGGAAGCATACATGAAAAACTGATAGAAGAAAGGCGGATATGAATTAACAAGAGGACAACAGCTACATGGTGAATGTCGAATTAAACCACATCAAAAATACTACTACGAATAAGTTTGTTCTAATAAATAAAATGCGCTGTAAGTATTTAAAACCAGCGGCTGTTGTATTGTTTACTATATGGATACCTAAGTATGTGAAAACTGAGGGGCTACAAACAACACAAACAAGGTAAGACTGAATGTATTTGTCTTGGAGACATTGACTGTAAAGACAACTGTCTCAGTCAATAATTAATAGAAAAGCTGATGGAGAGCTGGGTCCAGGGCTCCTCTTTTGTCCCTACCTGGTCCCGGTCCCGAGGCTCTCTGTCTCTGTGAGGGGGCGGAGGAGGGCCAGAGTCTGGCCTGTCCCTATGGGCCCTGCTGGGCTCTTGGCCCCGAGGTTGCTGCTGGGGTCGACCCTGGCCTCCCTCATCCCTCTGAGAAGGACGGACAGCACGCTGGCGGGGGTCGCCCCCACTCTGGTGGTCTGGTCTGGGTCTGTCTCTGAGAAGTCGAGCACTGAAAAATCAGTACGGAAACTTGTGGTGCAACAGACTTTTGCCTTCAGTGACAAAATTTGTGTTATCACTCCGCCAGGAGCTGCAGTTTAACTCCTCACCTGTCTTGTCTGTCTGGGTGTGCGTAGTGTCTGTGGTGAGGGTCGCCATTCTCCAGCCCGCCTCCAATTGAAGAGGTGGAGTCTTTACGAGGCTGGATGGGAGGGCTGCCTCGTCGCAGGGAGTTGGAGCGAGTCACAGACATGGTGTCGAACTCATCCAACAGCCAAGTCAGAGAGCCGTCCACTCCGAGCTTGCTGCCACGTACAATTGTCTGATTTCGAAAGAAAAAAGTGGACAGAGGGAGTCATATTAATCAGCCATTTTGGTAAAATCCATCACTTAGTAAGTGGTGAGAACTGAACTGTCACTTTGTGTATATTTATAAAGTTTTTGTCTTCAGTCAAAGCATAGAGTCAATATTAATTTAGATTTACCCAAAACAGAATCATAGAATTTCAATCAGTGGCGCCAAGTCACAAGGAGTCACTACATAATCGAACCCTCCCACAACCCAGAACTGCCAACAACTTCACCAGTGTTACACAACATCCAGTAAGACATCTAGCTGCAGGTAGCCTCTGCTCATTAGCTGTTTGTTTTTATCAGGCTTCTGAATGGGCAGCATGGCTTTTAAGGTTAAGGCTATATTGCTGACTGACAGAGATTTAATAATGTTTCTGCATTTTCATTTTTACTGAGATATCTTTCACAACAATGGTTGTGTGGACAGGATCCCCCCCCCCCCAAAAAAAAAACAATGGAGGGGGAAAAATCTTGAAGTACCTGTGTACATGTGAACTAGTAGCCAAGTGCCTTTGAATGCAAAAGTAGACAAAGAATTTTCTGTTTTATTCTATGATATTCTAAAATTCATAAATAACTAACACATTACGTGAAATTTAACACAAGATGTGCATCATTTTCACAAGCTAAGAATTTGTTTTTTTGTTTTGATTGTTGCTCACCTTGCGTGGCTCGACAGTAGTGATGACAGTCGCATCGACGAGGGGTTTGGGCATTTTGGCCGTGTCTTCGATGAGTGACTGCCATTGTCGTGGCAATCCCACAAACTTCTGCTCCTGCTCATCAAAGTCTGTATGTACACGATGCTCAAAGTTAGAAGGAGCGGAGATCTGAATACGAGACTTCTTCTTTTTGGTAAACATGATGGAGGCTGAAGCGGCTACAGCCTAGCATCAGACCTGCCGAGAGGAAGCAGGAAAGAGACAAGGGTCAGCAGGAGAGACTGAGGAACAAATGCAAAGCAAAACTCACACGTGACACATGTAAAACATACTACACATGCATGCACCCAAGCATGCAATCGGGCATGAACACCAATGTCAGAAAAGACCAAATTCTACTCCTTATTTTTAAAAGTGGATTGAAAAGAACCTTGATGTGTGTATGTACAACTACGCCTGGTCAAAAAGTATTTAAAATATCTTTTTAAATGAGCTCCGAAAGCAGGCTGGGTGTAATTTCCTGACTGAGCAGAGAGGAAATTAGAGGAGAAAAAAGCTATTTAAACCTGAAGTGCAAAGCTCTCAGCCTCTGACTAAAAAGAAACAACCAAACAGGTGGAGATAACTTAATATGAAGCACTCATTTGCAAAATTCACATATCCTTAATAAAAAAGCAGCCTCACAGCCTCACTGCTTGTCTCCCATGACATGACAACTGCTCCAGCATTTCCTAATGGCTGTAACACCATCAATGAACAAGTGGTACGTTCAATGAGACATTTCTTTCTCATCGTTTGCTGCTTTTTCTCGCTGTCTCAGCCACACTGAGACTGTCACAGTTCAGGTAACACTTTGTGTTGTGTCAAGTACAGTGTGTCGTGTGCACGTTCACAACAGACTGAGTACAATCTTATCTGCTGCTGACAGCCTACTTTCTGTCGGATAAAACACATGCACTTTCTATTCTGGATTTTATTCAAATCAAGTCAGCAATCAACATATCAGAGTGGGAAAGAGACAAGATGCATAAAGAATTTTTCCCAGCCATGCTTTCTAAACATACTGCCTGATGACATTTTCCTCTGAGGACCCTTTTTTAATATCTGATGGCTGTAACAGGACCGGGATCCAGGCTGGGCTGCTGTAGGTACAAACTGAAGCCATAGTTTTAAGTCGAGTCAAGCCAGTTTCAGTTATAAAGGGTCAAAATTCTAGTTTTGCTACAGTAACAGGTCAAAATGTCTGCTGTGTAAAAGATGTTATTATAAGCAAAGATGAGGAAACTGATTTTTGCTCTGAATTTATTACAGAACTAGTATACTGATGCTATTATGCAGAGGTTTCTGTGGCTCTGGACATTCAAGATATTTGTGTTTTAATTTTATCATTCATATTTCCAGTACAGCACTCTTAAGTGCAGTTGTTTTTACTGCCATATTGTGCCACTGAGAGGTAACTGCATATTTGAGATATCCCCCCCTAAATCAGGGAAACCTGCTGCTATTACGGCTGACTGAAATGAAAACCTGCAAATGGTGGAAAAACTGTAACATGGACTCACAAACTGTCCTCTGAAGCCCTCTCACCCCTTCAGCTCAGGTCAGAATAGTTTGTCAGTGGGTATCAAAGGGAACACTCCCAGCAGTCAAACAAAGGGCGGCCAGTGATCAGTGTGTTATAAGTAGAACCAGGCGCTGCCGGGCAGCTGACCAGAGGGGGCAACAGGAGTAGTGGGGCATTTGGCCTGTTTGTCTGCCAGAGTCTTCTCCTCTTGTTTTTCCACAAAATACTGCACCCAAATCAGCCCATTCACCGAAGAACAGAGAAGAACAAGAAAACAGGGGAAGTTAAAAATAAAGCAATGAAAGAGACGTGAGGATCAAACAGGACAGGCAGAGGGTGGGTGGGTCAGCTGATCAAGAAGGTGATTTGGGCGGGTCATAAGTTAGAGGGCACGAATCATGCTGCTGAGCTCAAAATCTGCAGTGTTAATAAAGCCTCTCACAGCAGGAGTGTTTGAAGTCTCTGCAGCTACCGCCCAGGAACACACTGAGACACGCCAAGTTCACGAGCAACAACACAGCCTCTGCAGCACCGACACACAACTTCAACACAACATTCTTCGACCCACAGCACAAAGAAATCAAGATTATTCGCCAATAATATGTGTACTACTGCAGAGATATATTTTGTTCTTATGAGGTGCAAAGCCAGCAGGACAGTTAAAGGAATACAATATAACAACAGTATTTTCACAAAAAATCCATTTCCAATATTCCTGGGAATTTATGCAGTCACGCACCTGTGTCCAAACAATTTTAATCATTTGTTGAAAAGAAAACAGTACAACTCATATTCACAGCTTGTGACGCAATTGTTGCTGAATTAATTAAAAGCTTTACTTAAATTGTTTTTTCATGTCATAACATTTTAACGACATCACATAATGTTAATGTTAATCAGCTTGCATTCCAGCCCATTAAAAGTGAAAGAGCACTCCTATAATTTTATATTAATTTAATTTCTTTTTAAATTACTGCACATTTTCCATCTTATTTCACTAATCGGACTTTCTTCAAAAATATCAAATCAACATTTTCCCTACTAATGCAGTGCCAAGAGTGGAAAAGTGGCTTCATGTCACACAGTCATCCACACTAGCACAGTGAAATCTGAATTTCATAGCCATCAGCTAAACATAAGAGGGAGGCTCCAACACTGGTGATAAATGCCTCTTTTCAGTCATAATGAGTCTGGTGACAACAGTGCAGAGGCGTATAAATCACTGTGGAAGTCTATCATTAGTGTTTGGCTGAAACAGCAACACAGTTAATCAATGTCCTGAACTCTAGGACACATGTAGTACATACTGCCTTAAAAAGGATGAAATTAATGAGGACTGAAGAAGGGTGGATAAAACATCATATCACCTACAGAGCACAATGACATAAACCAACATTTACATGCACTCTAATTAGATCTACTACTGGCAAGTCAGAGCTATTAGTTACTGGCTTGAGTTTTATCTTACTGAAAACATAAGGAGCTTCAACAGAACATAAATCAATCCAAAAATATTTGTAGGGATACTGAGAATGTCATTGTGTGTCTTACATGCACAGAGAGTGGTCTGACTGTGGCTTTAATCCTGTGCTCTTCCAGCAACATTTGAAGATATGGGGAACTATAACTTTGAGGGAGGCGGGAGAAAATATACATTTTACTTCTGCTGTCAACAACTAAGACATACATAAAGACTCCTCCACACCGGGCCGACGGTCAGGGGACAGGACATGTCACGCCCGTCAGAGAGAGTCTGTGTCTCTGGTTGGTGTGGCGTGAACAGCAGCATCAGAATTGCGTCGCACTTGTCGGAGGCTTTGTGGCCAATTCAACACGTAGAATCAATGGCGACTTGATGGCGAGAGAAATCACTTTAACTCTCGGCTCTTCCCTTTTTTTCCTTTGCCTCTTCACCAGCGCCGTTTGTAACTTTTTATCAGACATATTTTACATCAGAAACAACTACATTAGCGCAAGTGTGTTAAATGAAACGCGGCTTAATCCTAACAACGGATTGTATATCCGTGGAGAGGCGTGAACAGTGCTAATTTTCTGGCCTGACAGCGGTGGACAGAACACGATGCAGCAGCTGATCTTAGTTGTAGCTTGTTCTCCGTTGTCAGTTTGGAGTGCAGGAGCTCTAAGGTTTAAATGAAACTAAGGCTGAATTGCTAACAGCTAACAGCTAACTCTGCCCTTTCAGATCCTTTCGATTTGAGAAAGAACTTTATTTCCTAGGTGGCATTCATGTAGCCAACTTATGACTGAACATGACTGTGTGGGATCAAATGGAGGGCATTACATGGCAATGAGCAATTCAGTGTAGCTCAAAGAGTGGATGATAAATATGCATCCAGTGTCGATAATAACAACAGTAATATGAAAACGATAATACCAGCAGGGTTGTGCTACAGGCCAGTTCCACAACCCATTCAGTGCATAATACTTCGAAAAATGAAAATGTTAAAAAATGCACAATGAAATAGTAATAGTAAAGTAATGTTGGAGCTGCGTTATCCTGATGATGGTTTAGTGTAAAAAAGAACAGCTTTAGAGTAGCAGTGCAAATTGTGGGAATATGTCTACAGACACACACACACACACACACACACACACAAACTAAAAAGCTATAAAGGGCCCCTCCTCTCACACAGCAAAACAAACACGTCCCACCCTGAACACAACAATCACTGTAGTTATAGCTTCCCTGTGATTTTCCCTCCCTCCTACTCAAAATCTATCACTATCTCATCGTGGTCTCCCTCTACCCCCACCCTCTCTCTGCCCCCGACTCCCTTTTAATAGTCTCCCACCTTCCCCCCACTTCTGCTCTCTTTCTCTAACTCTCTCCCTTTGCACTGCTCCATTACCGCCCATGTATGCCTGGCTGAACAGTGAGAAAGCCTGTCCGGTTAGTGGGCCAGAGCCAGGCTGATGAGCTCTGGACGAAGCTGCTATCCTCTGGCCTGATTCAAGTATTGTACATGGGTGGTCCACAATCAGAAAGACACTGTCAGTCACAACACAACTATTTTGCTGCAGTGACACAGTCGGGGTATGAAATGGTTCTGAACGGGAACCAGATCTGAATGTACAAAGCTGCTTTTTGAGTCTAATGCTAATTTGCCTGATTTTCACAGTGTGGCTCGACAATAAGGCGTCTCCTCCCGTGAGATTTCTTCGTTTCAGATTTAGACTCATGCATTTAAGCTTTTGTTATTTTTAATTAAGATGCTCAGGTTAACAGTGGTCCAGTTTCTTACAAAGCTTATTTTCTGCTCTATCAGCATAATGTCAGCCTTAAAAATCCACTGAGCACTCAACCTACACAAACAGCACACACAGACATTAATATAGTGGACATGATTAAAATATCAAGGTACTGCATTAACTAAAGACGGCGGTAATTCTACTTAATCGCCGGAAAAAGTATTTTCGAGCAAACTACAAAGCATGTCTCACATGATCAAGGACCAACAGGAATGACAGTCATTCAGGTCAGACTGCGGTTGATATGAAAAATGTGTTTTGCTTTCGACGTTATGTGGTTTCTCTTCCTGTTTAAACCAGCACAGACCTGATATCAGGACACCTATTGATAAGAACAAGAAATGTTACTAAAAGTAAATGTTATGTGAAAAGAGCTGCCAGACACAGGGAATGTCTAAGGCAAAACACTTTGAACAAAAAAGATTAAATTATTCAAATATATCACAATAAAAACTCAACGCCACATTAATAAGTTATTTTATATGAATATACAATCAGTGGCCTCTTTACTGCATACATCTAATAAGCAGTTCAAGCCTTTTTTTTTCATTATATCCATCCTTACAAAGTTTTAATCGTTCACTTTTTTGTGAAATGTGTATATATAGTTTAATGCCACTGCCAAACTCTTCACCTAACAGTTTGGGATGAATACATGCAGTTACCACCAGCCACCTCTGATCTAATCTGTAATCAGTATTTTAACAAATGGTCCTTTGAGTCGGCCAGTACATGGAAATAATTTAAATCCACATGTACTACAGTAGCTTTTTAAAGAGAAAGTACACGAAAATACTAATTTAAAAAGGTAAGAAAGCAAAAACGCAGACAGCAGTAATCAGGTTACTATTATTGTTATGATACTCTTACATTAGCTTGCTGGGGCTGAATCAGGGGTGATAATTAATAGCCTGTTCTCACTCTACTGCAAACACAGACAACCTCTCGCTCTGTCTGTCTGTCTCTCTCTCTCTCACACACACACACACACACAGGACAGTAACTCTCTCCCAGCATTTAGCAGATTTATAATGTGCTGTGCAAAGTAAACATACTGTACACTGTGTGACCTTGGAGCTGCTGGCTGCTCTGACAACAATCAGCCCGTTCACAACAATAGTGGAAAGTGGCATTTACTTAAGTACTGCACTTTAGTACAATTTGAGGTACTTGTACTTCAACTGCATATTTCCATTTAATGCTACATTATACTTCAACTCCCCAAGTGGGAACCAGTGGAATAAACTGGCTAACTGTATAAAATGTTGTGAAAGCATCTCCACCTCAAGATCCTAAAACAATAAATGCTTTTAACACAATAATGAGCTAGTAATTAAATCTAAAAAAAAAAAAAAAGTCATAGGGACATTTTACTGCAGAATTTGTGCTATTACTTTTAATACTTTAAGGGGATTTTGTGGACAATATTTATGTACTTTTACTCAAGTAGGACATTACATTACTTATAAATTACATTACAATCAAAATACTATATTAAAGGTTGTAATATAATATTTTAATTTTTATATATCAGTATCTTTCAATTAATAAAAAATTTAAGTCTGCGGTCTACTACCACTGGTTTATAACACTGTGTCTATGTGGTAATCCCAGCTTCATAATAAGACCAAGCAGACCTGCCTACATCTGTCTACTATTACAGTTAATTAAGTAGTTAAGAAACAGAACCCTTTGTTACTCTTACTTCCTATGAAAGAAACTGCATCAACCAGCTAACGGCCAGCTGACGCTTAAATCAGGACATTTCATATTTTAGAACTAACGGATTTCAGTCATTTCAAGAGGATTTGATCCAAACAGCATCATAAACTGATGGATTATTAGGAGAATAATGCAGAGGTCTGCCTCTTTAGCTTGTCTACACAGGAAACATTTCACTCACAGGTCATGGTGTGAAAACTTGAGCTTTCATTGGTTTTTACATTAAGCATAAAAGTAGGACTGTATATCAAAGTTTTTATTCATGACTACTGAGGTGAAGCTGTTATTTTGTTATTAACACTCTGATGTTCACACTCTGCATAGGCCTATGTGAGCCTGTGTCGTCATCTGGTGAGCTAAACCTCACTGAAGGCCGGCCTGACATCATGACACTGGCATGGCAACTCACACAGGTGAGAAAATCTACCTCTATATTGACAATAGCTACTCTACAGTGTAAAAACTATAATTGTGACATAGTGGGGTTTGAACGAAAGTTTCCACCATTTGCTAATGAAATCATTTTTGGTTTACGTTTCATCTAGTCTAAAAAAAAAAGTAATTTTCATAATATTAGTATAAATAGAGAAGAACCAAAACGTAAGTTTTGTATGACAGCTTAATGGCAAAATCCACTTTTCTTTTAGTTTTTTGTACATAACTAATATAAAAAGAGCTGACAGAACAGATTAATGAGATGTGTAAATTAGACTTGCTTGGCACTGGATCCAAAACTCAAGAGAATACATTTTTACACCCCACAATAAAACATAAACCTTAAACCCTCTTAAAAATTAGCAAGCATCTTAATTATCAAGCACTGGCCACCCCATGCTGACTGTGCACATCTCTGGCAAAGATCTCCACTCTGCCCCTTCATGTTAAATAACATCAACTGCTTAAAAACAAAGATGCTGCACACAAAGGTACAAGACTTTCTGCAGAGTTTTGACAGAAAGTCACATGGTAACAGTAAATCACGACCAATATCTGTCCTCCCCCTCACGGCCATGTGTCACCAACACTTGTGCAAAGAAAGACAGATGACCGGGAGAGCTGGGTGCAGCAGCTGTCCTGACATTCAGATATGAGCAGTCAGTAACAGGTTTGAATGACAACAGACAGGGAGAGGAGGAAGGAGAGTGAAAAGAGAGTCACAAGTCAGTTCCCAGAAATCCAGCAGGGCTGAAAATCATCCCTCACTCTCTCGCTGCCTCCCTCCACACACTGCAAACAATAAAGTTATTATGTTTTTTTGTTTTTTTCTGATTCACAGTTAATCCCTACTGTGAGATTTTAACAACAGTGTTTTGTTGTTGTGGCCCAGATTAACTTTCGCTCGCCCAGCAGCGCGGACTAGTCGCAGCAGAAGTTAAAACTTGTTACTCTGAACTTGATTTGCAATCGACAAACCAGGAGATAAAAACGCAGCACAGCTACAAAACGAGTGGATAAAACACTTCGTCTACTTTTACTCACAGGTACTCTTTCAGCCAGCAGCAACACACTATCCACCTGATCTCATGTCGGAAACGCAGCTGAGGACGAGGGGGGAAAAAAAACCACACAGACTCCCTGCAGCAACAAAGTTGTTTCCGTGAAACAATTCAACTCAACCGTCGGAAGCGTCGTTACGTCTCCACAAAAAAAAAAAAAAAAAACTGGAACGGACACGGAGACAGGTCGCCAACGTTAGCATACAAACACGGGGAAGCTCAGAGAGCTGAAGCTTTTTGGGCTGTAAATACAAAGTGTGTCGCATTCCTATTGTTTCAGCAAAACGCGGCCCAGTATCATGACGTCACAGGAGGGAGGGGAGAGAGAGAGAGAGAGAGAGAGAGAGAGAGAGAGAGAGAGAGAGCGTGTGTCATGTCAAATAAAAGCTCAAAATAAAAGACACAAAAACATTTTCCTCCGCTCCGTGCTCGGCTCTTCCTTCCTTCCTTCCTGCGTCACACCGTCAACCTGCCGTCACAGGTGCGTGATGTCACCTGTGCATTTGTATTTGCTGGGTTGATTTCAGGACTTAAATAGTTTAAATTATTTATAAACCTGGATATTTAGTAAATGGCTGCTGTTATACCATATAACAAAAACCAAGAACAGGAAAAATGATTTGGGGGATTTTTCCCTGGGAAAAAAAACAAAAAACAAAAATTTAAATGAAGTTCCAGTACACCTGTAGAACTCTTAATGCAGTACTACTTGAGTAATGAGCAGCACATACAAATATTAAGTCAACATTTGCACTGAAATATGGGGGTAGACATTTGGACATTCTTATTTGTCGCATCTCCATCAGTAATTCAGGGATATTAATTTTTACAAATGTGCCTTTCAGGTGCAGTTTTTGCTTACATTGGACTCTCACAGTATTGCTTAAATTAGTGCCGTTCATCGTAGTTTGATCAAGACAGGCTGCTGTGAAATATCATGTCCACCTGCTAATATAAACACATCTATCACCAAACACATTACAGAGGACGCACATATTAAGTCTCGCTTAAATGACAAAAAGAAACTCTTTGGTCACACTGCCCAAGGAGTTGGATCAGAAACATTTTAACCCAATGCTGTTTGCAAAAAAAGAACTGATTTTTTTTGACTCAGCCCTGACTTAGTTATTCACTGTGTTGGGAGTCTGCCAATCAAACACAGTACAAATATTTGCATTGTTTTAGTGCACAGAATAGTTGTACGAGTGTCTTTTACAGAGCTTTGTAGTAAACACCATGTGTGAAACTGATTACAGACCTTTTTATACTTCCTTAAAAAAGCACACACAGAGATTATGCTCTTTATGAACACCTTGTTGCCATACTGATTAAAGTTTACTATTACAAATACCAGTTATTTTAACCTAATGTAAGGGAAACTTGGTGGCTCCTTATCAAAGTTAGCTTAAGTGAGCCTATTTGTTTCCCTCTGATCTGCCATCTAACAGACTACACAAGGTGTCAGCAGCAATAAGGAAAAAATGCCTGCTGACATTCCTTTGAGAGTAAAAATACAACAGCAACATTTGCACTCTACTATCACAACCAGGAACACACAGACCTGCCAATGCCGAGGCAGAGTTCAAACAAAGCGTGCCATGTTGCAGCCAATGAGGGCTGACTTCCAGAAGCAGGTTGTGGGCTGTGGGAAGGTCAGTGATAAAGGCAGCAGAGAGCGCACACAAGCTAGCCTACACATTTCAGCACACATACGCAGAGAGTACGAGCTAGTTTGACAGCACGCAGCACCTACAGATCTTTGCTTTCCGTGCTGATACTGATTGACACACAGATATATATCAAGTTCACTGTAAGTTACCTACAGGTTAAAGGCTAAATGTGATGTTGAAGGCCATCACATGCAAAAAACAAAAAAATCTTGAGAGAGAGATCAGGTATGCGAACAAAGCATGCAAAGATGGTACATCTTTTGCTCTCCGAGTGTGAAAACAATTATGTGTGCAAGCTCAAATAAAAAAGAACAGTCTAACAATGACAAGTCAGTGTGTCAATGACTTTAATCTAATTATACACTACAATGCAGTATTGGACCAATTTTGGATTTGACATAATAAAGGATATGACTGTTAATAAACTGACAAATACCACTATCACAGCCATGATGTGTGCATGGCAGGAGTGTAACAACACATCTGCTGTATCAATGCATTGATGTATATTCCTACAATCAAACTACATCAGTAGTTAAACAGCATATCCTATCAAATCACTCTAAAACGGCCCGTATCCTTCTGGCATCGTATTGCCAACCATATATCATAATAGGCATCATATCCTTACACCCATAGTGCATGCTACACACAGACATGAATGCATCAGGAACAGCATAGGGGAAGGTGTTGCTCCTAACTAGTGTCGATCCATGTGGGTTATTTTCAATGCACTGTTTGCCATTTTCATTCTGTACGATTTACAAACGATCCACAGAGGAAAAAGACCAAGAAAACATGTCGATTTATTGATTGCAGGTGACAGGCATTTAATTTGAGGGAGTGCAATTAGCAACACATGGTCCACGATTCCTGTTGCTGCCACAACATAACATGGTGCCTACACATCATGTTGGGACAGGTAACGTCCTGAGTGTTTCGTCTCAAAGTACTCATGATCTTTTAAGTCATTACATTTAGAAAATTTGAATTAAGATGGCAGACAAGCTGATCAGCAAATCTGACCTTAAAATCAGATTAAGGCTGACATTCAAGTGACTAAAAACAAACATCAGATTAGTCTGTGCTCAACTACTCTCACCATAACATGTTGGTGCCACTGCATCATGTCCGTGTCACGTTAATTATCCCAGTAAACAGTCAAATATGTTGCACCAGCTATCAGCTGTGACAGCAGCACCATCATTACATGCTGATGGCATGTTGTCAAAAACAGAGACAATGAGGTTATGTTGTTGTAAAGTCAAACATCATCATCAACGTCCCCTGTCATTAGTGAGGCCAGTCGTCCCTCCTTCAGCCCGTCATAGATTTACTATCTGCCTTACACAGCACATTAGTGAATGTTTTTAGTGCTTGAAAGTCAGTGGAGGTAAGAAACTTTGATTGGATAGCATGCTGGTGAATGTTCACGTGACTATAACCAGCTGTAAAAATATGGGCCGCAAAACTGTCATTTAGAAATCTACTTCTTTTGCAACAACTACCACTGTGATGTTTAGGAGAAAGTGAAGGCTGGTGATAACATCAGTATGAACATTCTCAGACCCCAAAAAAAATCCAGTTGCATCCAGTGGTTCTCTTGAGAAATGTGTCCTTGACTAAACTGTGGGAAACACCTTTCTATAAAAATCTAATGACATAATATTTCTTGATCTAGCTGTATTAATCTTATAGATTGGTAAACAGCATAGAACAGTGGTAAACGATAGTGGACCTTAAGTCAAAAGCAGGATCCTGAGAAATAAACCCATACTTACTTATACAGCACTGCCACAAAATTCCTGCCTGTGTAATCAAGACTATTCCAGTGTCATGGGCGTGCGAAAAACATCAACAAAAATGCAGCTTTTTTTTCCTCTCATTTCACCTCCCTCAACAACGTACTGGCTTTCACTAGCATTGCAACAAGAGTACAACTGAGGGTAAACACAGCCACCATCCAGAACTCTCTTTGTATTGTGTGTGCGTGTGAGTTTGTGAAACCTCCATATCACTGAGAAAATGCAGGCCCAAGCTTGAATTTTCGCCAGTGAATGCAACAACTGTGCGTGCAAATGCAGCAACAAAACTCCTCACTCTGCTGCTTTGTGCAAAGAAAGGGGCACGCAGGGAGGAACAGCACGGAGGTTTACCTGAACAAACAGGGAACTAAGGCTCCTCTGCTGGTTAAAATGATTACCTGCAGTGAAAACAAATCAGGGCTGTAATGATTTCTTTTATTATAGATTAATCCGACCATCATTTTCTCAATTGCCAAGTGAATCACTACTACAACATGTGAATGAAAAACACAAAATGGGGCTAGGTGCCCATGTCAATTTGCACAACATGGTTTAAAAAAAAAAAAAAACAAGAGGAGGGGAGGAGAGATCATTTTGGTATTGTGGGGTTTTGTGTACTGGTTAATTTAAGGCAATGACAAACTGAACTATTAGCAGTGAATCAATGTAACTGATGAGATTTTGGTTGGAAGCTAAGTATGACGACACAAGCAAAAATGACAAAGTTTCAAAGTCCAATGTAAAAGGAAGAAATTTAGAAAAGACGTCTCTTTTCTTGTGTGGCCTTGAAAACAGACAAGCTGATCTGTCGCTACATATCAAATTCTTTGGATGTTTTTTACAATATATTTTAACTCTATCTACTATGCGTAATGCCAGCTTGAAACAGGGAGTTAGTGGTTAAAAGTAAGTCCCAAAAATGGGCAATTCTTATGATAATAAGTATTTCTCTTATTCATACGGGGTTCTTGCCTCCGTTCCTGAGCACCTAGAAAGCTGTGTTGATGTTGGCTACTGCAGTCATTCCAGAGTGGATTTTCTTTCCTCTAAGGCAATAAGCCCGGCCCTTTCTCCCTGTTACACCAAGAATCATAATGTAGGGTCTGATATGACCCTCAGCATGTTTTTTAATTCTTGCTCTTACCCACACAGGACTTCTAATCCAGTCATCTTACCCTGTTCTTGTCTCCAGACACATTTAAGTTTTTTTTGAGGGGTTGAATGCTACAGGCTACGGATGATTTTCAGTAAGTCAATAAACAACTGTCACAGATTTTCATTAGTATCTATTGCTTCAGCAGACAAAAATCTGTTATACATGGTTTGATAAGCTATCCTGTCACATAAAAAACAAATACAAGACACACACAGAGAGAAACAAAGAATAAAAGTTCATCCACTTGAAGTTCCCTTTCTTCTCTTCCAAAACTTTTTTTCTCCAACACTCCCCTGACATAAGGTGGAGTCGGGGGTTTTCACTTGCAGCGATCCACTGCTGTGTTGACTCCACAGAGACAACACAGCCGTTCGTCCGAATCTGGCCCAGCACCTCACCTTCCCCTTAACACTCCATATCTGTCTTCAGACTTTTCACAAGCACCAGACCGATATCTGTCCGCAGAGAAAAAAAACCCATCCCCTTTCATTTTTGCTCTCTCCCTCCTTCTCGTCACTTCCTCACATATCACTCCATTTTATCTGTCTCTCTCACACACAGTCCACGTCCTCCCTCCTCTCTCTAAGGCCAATGCCATGATCTTTTTCTGTGAAACCTGATACTTGGAGAAAGATGAGACAGTTTTAAGGTTTTCAACATATTTGCTCACCCACTACAGTATAAACTCAACTAGCCTGACAAAGAGGAGGGAAGAAAACTGAAGATTGGAGGGGATAGATCACAGAAAAAAACAAATATGATTTTAATTATCAAATGAATCACATACATATTTACTTAAAGGGTAAAAATTAGCATTAGTCCCTAGTTTTTTTCCTTTTATTGACTCACCTAGTCTGACCAAGAGACAAGAAGCGCCATGCTTTAAAGCTGTAACTAGCAAATGTCTGCTTAATGTGCTTCACAACTACTGACTGATGGATAAATAATAAATAAATAATGGTTGTTATTCCAGCTTGCATTAAACTAACAGCAACATGCATCCTGCTATCAGCAAAGTGGCAGAGCGGATGTTGTTGTTGGTTAAATGCAAGCCACCCTCTGCTGGACACCTTTATCAGCACTCATCAACAGTTCCTGATCGTCTTCGCACTCAAGATTCAACCTCCTTACTACGATCCACTATAACATGTAATTACTTTGACTAATTCAAATGCAATAGAGCCATGCGAGAATCTGAGATTCCGTTATGGATGCACAAATTATCTGATAACATTTCAATCTGTATTTGGATTTGAAAGGTAACACTTTCCTGATGCGACTTCACTGAATCCCTTCCTTGTTCAGTATTAACATGGGCAGTCATGACAGGGATGCTGTCCAAGGAGTCACAGTAGTGATCTTCGCTGTTTTCATTTGAGGTAAAAGTTTCGGTACAATTTCGTTCACATTGGCCTCTTGAAGATGCACTGTGAATAAGGACTAGTCCTAATTTAATGCAAAGTTGTGCATTAGCAGAAATATCGCACAGAATGGAAGTTTAAGCAATGCTCCGGTCCTTTAACTGTTTAAGTACAATGAGAAATGTCACTAAAACAAATGAATTACCATTAAGACAAATTTAAAAAAATGTTTTTTTATTTTGGCCATAGTTGTGAAGACCTAGATACAGCGGACTGTGACATCATATTAGCATGTGTAACCAGCAAAGTTCATATGTCAGTGGTCAGAGATAGGGCTGGGTTGGGGGTGATTTTGATCAGAGTGCTGCTGCCGGGGTATGGTGGTTGTGTGAGGGAAAAGACTGACCCCACCATAAGGCGATGGCATCCCAGGAATGTGCGGTGTGCCCAGCACTAATCACACAACCTTGCTGACTAACTGTAAGAAAGAAAAATCTCCTTTCCATTCATTGACGCACGCAATGCACACATATGAACACCTCAGGCGTTTACACACATTAACATTTGTGCCAGCTGGGCGACGGGTAA
>JAQLOL010000024.1:28305225-28332232 GCA_029783665.1 Naso thynnoides | reverse complement strand
CTCCTCGTCTGTGCTCACCTGATCCCTGATTGTGTCTCCCACACCTGTGTCTAATCATTCCCCATTAGCCCTGCTTATATTCTCCCTTTGTGTCTTGTCTCGTCTCCAGTTCGTTGTAGTTCTTTGCTCATGTTCCAGCCTTTCTTTCATAGTCATAGTCATAGTCCTTGTGTGTTTGATCCTCGTTTGTTTTTTGACCTTGCCTCTTGCCTCACATTTTGGATACCTCTGCCTGGTTTGATTGCTTTCCCGTGTACCGACCCCTGCCTGGTAATAAACCTAATTTCCGAATTTCACCGGTCTCTGTCGCGCATTTGAGTCCTGATCCACTGTGCTACATTCCTTGACAATCCTTCTTTCACTTCACCAAATAAAACAGTAATTAAAAAGCTCTATCAGAGCAGGTTATTGATTGACCAGGACTGAGAGCGGGACAGCCCTGCAGGATGGATGTTTGGATGCATTTTGAGTGCTGTGAATGCACAGAGCAGACATGGAGCTGGTGCATCACAGAGGAATCTCCCCATTGATACATGCTGCTAGGGACATAACGGTGTTGTGGAGTTTTATCTCCTGCAGAACCTGATGGGTGAGCAGAAAGGAGACATCAAACAGATGTGGTTGCACAGGGGGGGATGAAGAGGAGCTATGGCTTGACAACAATCTGTGGGAGGGGACAGAGGGGATAATCAGTCAGAGATGCATTGAGGCCGGAGACGAAGAAGGAATGACTCGGCTTCAGTTCAGACCTCTTATGGAGTGTGTTACACCCGGGAATGAACAGCAGTCTCTACCTGTATTAGACCGTTCAGGCTGCTTCTTGTGTGAAAAAGGTGGTGATCTACTTTGGGCTGAGCATGTGATCTGCCACCCTCACCCCTTTGAAACTGATGGGAATCCTGGCTCGGGAGAGGCAGAGTGGCAAAACAGGAGTGAGGAGAGCTGGAGGAATCACACTGCCTCTCCTCCATCTGCTTTCTCACTTCTCATCCAATCTATTGGAAAACAAGTCATCCAAAACACTCTGCTGCTCTGTCAGGATCAGGCTGGAGAGGAAGAGGAGGGGGACGAGGACTGAAACAGCACGCTCACCATCCAGAGGGAGAAACCTTCTACAAGAAGCTGTGATGCCAAACAGCGCCCTGACTCTCAACCAGGCTACAGGGTCAGAACAGTCCGTAGGAGGTGGCTCTCTCTTTGGCGGAAGAGGATATACACCTCTAAACCTATTACAAACCCATCAGTGACAAACTGCAGAGAATCAAGCAAGAAACCTCTCGCAGATTTCTGGGGGTTTCTGTCTCTCAGACGCCTGCTGCTTCAGTCTGGATCAGGACAGCCTCACCTTGCGGCCAGTGACCATCTGCACATGTGTCCGTCTGCTGTTGAATCTCTGCAGCCTTGCTTCATGTCCAGCCCCTTGATGCTCCAGAACACATGTTCCCTGCATGATGGAGAGCCTGTTGGGTTGCCACATAAGGACAGAATTGTTGAGAGACCTTTACTGGAGACGAGACTAAGCCTTCTTGAACTCCCTGCCTCTGGTACAAGTCAGAGAAAGAGGGCACCAGGCTCCTGTAATATGTTGAAGACTCTTCACTGTTGCACTGCTTCAGACCTGGGAGTCTACTTTGGCAAGGAGTCAGACTCTGACCTGGAGGAGCTGCTGGTTGGGGATGAAGTTGATGGTGCTGATTCAGACTGAACTTGAAATTAAAGAAATTAGAGTGTTTCTGTAAGAATAATATGATAAAACCTGTGGAAGCGCAAGTTTAACTATTTTAAAGGCAAATGGAATACTTAATGATTATTTAGATGAATATTGCTATAGCTAATACCACATGCCAGATAATGTTAATGGGTTAAACAACCAATCAACACTCCCCCCTGCCCTTTTCCTTTGTAGGTCAACAGGACGGCTGTGATTTAACACACTGTTCCTCAGTTAACTGAATCAATACAGTCATGGCCAGTGTGAAACTGTGCTGCCCTCAGGGCTCCTCATCGTTTCAGACCAAAGTGTCACACAGTTTGAGACAGAAAATAAAAACCCAGCCTGAAACTTTCTGATTTTTTTTTAAAATCAAGCTGCATTACAAAGCAGGTAAATTTGAATACTTTGAATATTCAATGCCACTTTACTCTCTACTTCACTATATTTATTTGACAGCTTTAGTTCGTAGTTACTTCGCAGATTTTATTATAGAAAATGTGATGAGTTCATTAGGGGCCGGGCAGGCAGTCCTGTCAGGACTTCTTCATCTTCTTCTTCTTCTTCTTTTTCTTCTTCTCCTTCCTACTTGGAAGTCTGCCTTCCCATGCATGAAAATAAACAAAACTTTGCACATAGGTCATGTCATGTGCCAGACTTCCTCAGCTGGCTTTGTGAGCTAATAGTCCTGATGGTGGTGCTACAGCAATCATCTAAAGTTTAAAACTTTGAAAATTCATAACATATCATCCATAAGTGCTACCGCTCACAACTTTTACCAAATTGTTGGCCCCGTTGAGGAGAAATGTTTATACGCTTTGAGTCGGCAGGAATTCTGAAGTCCATCACTCTGCTCTCTTTAAATTTGTAAAACTAATTAAACCTATCTCCTACCATAATTTTTGACACCAAACTTGCTACACAGCATCTTCACACTGTCCTCCACAAACTGTCCTCTCAGATTTTTGAATTAACAAAAATTGAGCCCACAGTGCATCAAAAAGTTTTACCACAAACAGTACTGTCCACAGCTACTGCAAATTCTCACTAAATAAATCTCCAATCTTAATGAAAATAAATGACAAAATTTCAATGTCGTGATAGATATAGTGTGGTAAATTCCAACATTTTATCTCAATAACAGGATTTTTGATAATACTTTGAATTCTGCCATGGGAACCATTGCAGTCAGTGGGAATAGAGTGTGACCACCCCTCCCTTTCCGCCTGTTGCGGCTCAGCAGGCCTCTTCCTGCAGGAGCTGCAGTCAGGGAGGGTCGTTAAGATAATATGGTGGCACCTGTGTAGGCTCCTCCAGGGCTACAAATATCTGCCACACAACTTGTGTTTTTTGTAGTTTTTCTATTGCAATAAACTTAAACTGGCAATTTTCCTGACTTGTCTCCCCTCTTTGTCACAATCATTGAGCCAGTTTGTGACAAGAGCATCTTTAAACATCAGTTTGTCACCAATCAGTCTTTGTCAAAATAAATTACAGACAACTCTATGTTGTCTGGATGAAGTGTTTAAATCCTCAGAATTTTGTCTTGTTAACTGAATCGTGTGTGTGTGTGTGTCTGAGCTGGAGAGGCCAGACCCTGTTGATGCAGAGTGAGCATGTTAATGCTTATTCAGGCATTCTGTTGTGTGAATTAGATAGGACGTGACTTTGTTATTTGTCTTACTATTTTTCATCTCCCTCCTTTTTCTCCTCCCTCTTCTTCTTCCTCCCCAAAAGGCCTGGCCACGACTCACCACTGCACAGCAGCCATACTTTATTCTGATACTCTGGACACTGTACATTATGTTACTTTCACCTCGACCAGCCACAACAGTGAAATGCTACTTAATTATCAGTAATATTAAGCCAATAATATACAAAAGCACACCAGGCCACATTTTTCTGCATGAGTACTTTTTTTTTGATACTTTAAGTAAATATTGCTCAAGTAGGCTACTTCATAAGTGACACACTCCACGTCTGGGTTTAGCTTCTAATGGAGTATTTTTATATTGGAGTATGCTAATGAAGTATGTGAATACTTCCTCCACCACTGACTTTGGAAAGACAAAGCTTAAAAGACAAAAAACACCTGCCATGTTCTAAAAAAATCTAAAGGTAACATTAACATTAGCAGCTTGACATGGATTTGTAAAAACTTCTTTAGTTAAGTTCCCGTAAAGCCAAATATGTATACTGCTGCTTATAATTATCAATATGTGGGTCATGTTACCTAATGTGATAGTTATCATATATTTCCAACATCACTGTAGATGGCAGCATTCAATCCCAGTGTTACTGCACAGTTCAATCTGTGCAACACTGAACTCTAATGGTCAGATACACATAGTGCTCGGTGATGCCATGTCTCCAGACATGTGCAAACACATCCTGCAGCTCAGGGTTTCAGCTTATGTGCTCCAATGAGCAGGTGTTGGTCTAATAATGAATGTCTATGAAATAATGAATGGTTTTATCATTCACATGACTCGTGGAATTATTTAGACACAATTAGAGACATCCTGATGTTTTCAACCAGCATCCAACAGCACAATGTACTGACCTCAATCTACATGTCCCAGCGCAGATCCAGCAATGGAAATGAAACAAACACACACACACACACAAGCACGCAGCCAACAAGCCTATATTAATGCACCACACATGTTCAGGAATACATCATGTGTAATCTATATGAAGTAAAGTAAGAGGATTTTATCTAAAAGGTTCTTTTCTCGGTTTCAAATGCTTTCAAAATTCAGTAAACACAATAGCTTTTCTAGCAGGTATTTAATCAGGATGCTAACCTCATTTCTAATTGAATCTAAATCTGAACTTGTGCACAGAGCATTTTTAATTTCTTAATTTTCTCTCTTTACTGTCAGTAAAATTTAAATTGGAGACCATTGGTAAAAATAAGATGTTTAAATGATAAAACACCTTAACGATTTAACGAAAGTGTGTGTGTGTGTGTGTGTGTGTGTGTGTGTGTATAGTTAATGCTGCTGTGAAAGCAAATTTGGCAAATTTCAAGTATCAGCGTCTTTTTGGTCACTGTGTAAACTGAGATCAATACCCTCTGAATGTGCTGAAATGGCTGATTCCTCGTGCACATTGTCCAAGTTGATTTCCAGTCTTGTTTATTCAGAGAGATATTTTGCTGAGCGTGCTGACGTTTACTTTGCTGGATCCAAAATGTTTCCTGTGTATATTTCTATTTCTGTTTGCTGTTTGATGCCCTTTTACTCTGTGAAACTTATTTCCTGCTTCTTGTCTGTCTGTCGGTTTATATTCGGGTTCTTGCTTTTGTTTTGTGTTGTTGAACATACTGTCTCTTTTCTTGAGGCTGTTGTTATAAATGTAAATTTATTGGTAGTGACCCGCCTGGTTTAATAAAGTTCATGTTAAATGTTCAAGGTGAAGCAGTCGTAACTCATATGTAGTTAGAGGCTCTAAGTTTTGAAATGACTCATAATATCTAAAATCAGAAGAATAAGCTCTGGAGCACACAGTTCATTTTAGGCAATTTATTCTAATGCACCAGAACACATTGCCTAAAATTAACTGTGTGCTCCAAAGCTTATTCTTCGGATTTTTAATCATTTATCCCCTCTTCTGCTTTATGAGGAGAAAAACAGGACAAAAACAAAACGTAGAAGCAGAAACACTGTAGAGGTCATGGGTTTGACTCCTGGTGAGTCCTCCTGTAGTTAAAATGTGAAGCACTTTGGGCAAAAGTCCTCTGACAGGAAACTCTTTCCTAAATGATTTTGCTCCACAGCTCAACAGACTGGCCCATTCGAGCAGCCTCACTGGTTTCCATCCTCCTTGGAAGTAATGAAAGTTCTGATTGGATCGTAGAGTGGAGCCTCAGCATCAATCCTACCAATGATCACTGGCCGGCTAATTACTTTAACAGGGGGTGAAGTGTATCAGAGGAGAAGGTGATAAATAAGAAGGAGAGAATTCACTGTAAAATATAGGCTGTCCTGTTTTATCACATCTCACAAACTGAAGGTTTTACAACTCCAGAGCCTAAAACCCATGAATTTCCTCAGTGTACCACAGTGTTTATATATAATATTGTCATTCCAGGCAGAATGAGAAACAAAACTCTATAACTCACCCATAAAAAACAAACACCAGCCATCTAAATGAAACATCAGGAGGAAATAAAAACATTCTCACGGCAAATATTCACAATCATATACCTGCATAAGATGCCGTGTTTTCAGAGCGACTGAAACATTCTGTCAGTTTTCTGTAATCCATCTATTCAACTTTATAGCACGACTTTCAGGTGGATTATTGAAGACCAAAGTGCTTCACACACACCAACAACTGAGCTGAATCTGCAAACAGAGTGAATCCACAGCATCTAATTTACTGCTGATACATGCTCGTCACTCGCGTAACCTTTTGCTGATAGAATGTGTGTGTACATAAATGTCTGTCCTTTTGCAGCTTGATGCCTGAAGGTGACTGAGCCTCTGGCTCTGCACCAACCTGCCCGAGGAGAAGCAGCATCATCCATCAGTTCACTGCTTACACTGCAAACAATGTCCATGCTCGCTCACCTTTAATATTTTAAAATAAATTGCAAAAAGGTATCATCCTGTGGAAGAAGTATTGCACTTTACAGATCTGCTTCATTCTGTCTTATGTAAAAAAAAAGCTGATTTTCCTTATTATTTTTTTTTTTTTGGTCTGTTACTGCCCCCTGATTTTCTTTATTATTTGCCTGGTTGAATTTGTTTTGAAGAGGTTTATTGTTCTTGTGTAATATCAGCAGACATCAGTCTTCTCCTGTCAGATCCTGGTAAGAGGTCGTTGGCCACTTTACCTCTGCTGAGGTTCATCCACACTTTGAGCTGAAGCACATTCCTGTCACGTTGCAGTTCGGAGGCCTAAAATAGAAATCGGCTCTGTGTTGACTCAGCCACTTTACACATCCTAATGCCCTCAGGTGAGTTCATAAAATGTCAAAAACTGTAGCGCTCCTACTCTGAGAGACAATAGATTTTATAAATGATTAATGGTGAGAATTTTTAGGCCTACTTCAGTTCTTCGTACTATTCCTCCCTGGCTTGTTCATACTGGACCCACGAATACTGAGAGAGAAAGAGCACAAGAGGACACACTGACTGACTGACTGACTGACTGACAGGTGTAAACAGCTCCTGTTGGTTTAAAACTGCAGCAGCTTGATGTTTGTTGTTGCTGCAGCCCGAACAGGACGGCGAGCTCTGCTGAGTCATACAACGCTCGCCTTCAGGTCGCGGTTGCTGAAGCCACGAGGAAGAACGACTGCTGACAACTTCAGCTGCAACTTAATTATTGATTGAAGGACACACACACACTCATGAACTGTGCTGTGGTATTACAAATAATACATAGAGTCAACTCCCAAGAGTTCACAGTCGAGGGTTGTGTGTGTGTGTGTGTGTGTGTCCGCGCATGCATTTGAGTCCCCTTAAGTAATATAACTATGAAATTGCATTTTTTCATCATGTCTGACACTGTTATTTACCAGTTTATTTTTGTTTTATCTTTTAGATTTATTGTAAGATTTTAAAGCACTTTTCATTTTTAAATTTGCTCATTTGACTTGACTTCTTCTGTCATTAAAACTCATGTCAGACTAAGAAGTGGCATCACCTTCCTCAACTTTTTTTATTAACCCATGACATATAACAACATTTAGTTTGTTTATGTTGAAGCCTCACTGTTTTTTTTTGTCTTTTTAAGGTGCAAACACAAAATCTGTGGTGGAAACCTTTAAGATGTTTTGCTGCACAGGAATTTTCCATATTCATCAGGCCTTATTTGAAAATAAGCAGAAAAACTTAAACCAATTTAAAAGTTTTCAGTGGATTTGTGGTTAGCTCACCTAGAGCTTCAAGTGCTGTAAAGGAAATTATAAAACTCTACTGAGGATAATCATTGGTCAAATTTTTCCTTTTTTTTTGGTCATCTAAAAACTACTATAAAAAACTCGTTCATTTGTCACACTGTAGGACATTTGACATTGAGTCTACCTCAAACAAAGTGGTTATCATTTTGGTCCACTTTGTTTGTTTGCAGAAAATGAAAAATTTGATCCCTACCAGCTTCCCATCCGATAAAAGGTGACACAAGGTTTCATTGTAGGTTGATTGCAGGTTTCATTGGAGTCAAATTCTGGGTGGTAACGAGCAGAATTGTCATTGTGTTACTGCCCCTCCACTGCAGCTCAGCAAGGAAACACTGAACTGCAAAAAGCTGTACCGAAAGGACGAATTTTCAATGATATCCACTTGGTTTGTTAAAATCAAAATGCTGAAGCCTGATATTCAGGTAAGTGTTACGATATAATTTTACACAGAACAAGAACTGTGAATATCACTTCCATTGGTGGCGTGTGGTAAGCCTGTTTCCTGACAGGACTGTCAAGACAGACTTGAAAAAATGTGAAACTGTCCTTTAAAGGGATAGTTCACCCAAAAATAGAAATTCAATTCTCAAGATGCACATCTTGACCAGAATGCATCCCCAACAGACAATTTACAAGTGTATGTAAACAAATAGAGAATCTGGTAAAAAAAAAAAAATTGTCTGCCATACTTCAACTCATTTCTCTGTGTTATTGCTTGCACCTTAGAACAGATTAGAATTTCCTGTAGATGCACCATTACTTTTAACATTATTACTTAATGATGCTGTATGGGTCCATTGGCATAAAGCGGCGTCTCCCCCCCGGATACAGAATGGCAGGTTTGATGAAGTACCTGCAATGCACTTACAGCTAAAGAAACTGCAGATGCACGATCCATGACAGCAGCAGAGTAGGAACCACGTCAGCAGAAAGTTATGGAAGAATTTTTGAGTGACACACATCCAGTCTCGCACAAAAACCAAGTACATTCCATTTGTTCAACTTACATACCCCTCCTGCCCTTTAAGTGGCAACTCATGCAACCTTTGCTGTGACGTAACACCGAGGGCTGAGGGAAAGTGGGCAAGGGCATTTTACTGGACTAATGAAACGCAGTGCAGGTGTCCACACCAGTTTAAGCTCACACGGCTCTAGGAGGAACCAGGGACAGCCTGTCTATCTGCAGGATCAATTGGAGGGCAAGTCTGGCAAGTTTGGTTTCTGTTTCTGGCTCCAAACTTTAGATATCATGTAAACTCAGGTCTGTGTGTGCCGTTTGATCTACAGGCTTCAGTGAACAGCGAGACTAAAAACGTGCCGTCAGTTACGTTTTTCAAAATAACTTGGCATGGCGAGGCTTAAGACACTTGGATTACTTCGGAAGAGCAGTATGGAGGTATTTTATGGGTTTATTATGTTTTTCTTTTTACATCTGAAATTTGGTCACCATTTGCTTAAATTGTTCAGTAGATTATTGCAGCATCTTTTTCCTGAGAAAAATTGTTTTGTGGACTAAAAATCTTCATCCAACCTGCCTTTGGCATGAGGGTAAGTATATAATGACTGACTTTTACTTTTAGGTGAAATATCTCTAACATTCTCAAAAGGAAATAATTTTTAAAAACACACAAATTTAAATGAGCGCCAAAGCTATGTGCTTTCATCTGTCTGAGGATTCTTCAGTGGCTCCAGACTTGAGCATTTTGGTGCAGTATTAAATCTATTCAGCATTTATCTTTTATTTATCCAGAGCACAAATACACCTTCACATTATCTCACCTGCAAGCTGCCCAGTACAGTGTGAGTCTTTATCTGCTGCCAACTGAGCCGCCACACTGCAGCAGCTCAGGATTAAGTGTGTTTCCTCAAAGACGCCTCAACAGAGAGAAAAAGGAAAGTTCAAACGCTTTCACTCATATTTATCTGCCTGTCCAGCATCAACACTTCAGGACACTGTTCTGCAAGGTATGGACATGATAATTAAAACACAACACAACATTTTACAGTCTAGCTCTTACTTAATTCTGACAGAAGTGATGCATCAACAAATGTAATTTTAAAAGCTTTACAAAGCTTGTATTTATTGCTGAGGCTTTCTGCACAGGTGCAAGATGGTGTGTCCAGCTCACTTTTTTTTTTTTTTGCTCAACAGCGGGGTTTTTTTGTTTGTTTTGCTTTGTTTTTTGCATTCATTTGTGTTTTACTCTGTATATTGATTAGTCTATAGTAACTGTTGAAAGCTCACATTTAGAAACCAGTAGAGCTAAAAGACACTGCGATGACAAAACAAACTGAAAAATCATAATCTTACAGAACAGAATTCTGAACCAGAACAACTTATCATCACTATTAATAGATGAATAAAAATACTGAAATGTTACGTGGAACGATGGAAAGGCTGCATGGCAAAAGTGAAAATGATACTGATACAAGAATAAACCACACTGAAAATATCTGGATATGCTGTGTAGCCAACAGTAAAAAACAGTGATGGTACCCTCATATGAATCTGCTTCCTCTCTATTCCTGAACTGTGAGAAACCTCTGTGAGTTTAACTTACCAGAGAAAACCTTAAACACTCTCACCAAAGCGTAATAATTAAATGAATATATGAAAGTTCAGTGGATTTGGAAGGTTGAGGAGAAGGCCATGCAGCTGTAAAGTACTTACAAAAGTAATACATTACATTATGCACAAGTATTTTTCCCTGGCCTAATTTAGAAAATCTAACGGTGTGATTTTGCACAGAAAGTGGATGTTGGGAAATGTCACCGAGGGTTATTTTATATAAGCAGAAATGTTTCAGATGTAAAATTCAAAACAGCACTCAGCTGACGTCAGCTTGGCCTTTCCACTTAATGTCCTTCTGTTATTTCAGTGCAGAATGACACCACACGGCCGTCTGTGTTTCTGCAGCCAGAATGACGACACCCACACTGGAATAAATGCATAGTTTATCATATCATAACAATAACTTCTCAAGGCTACAGCGTAAATAAAACAGTCTAGAAGATTTTTGAGATTGTAGCCTAAATTATGAACAGGAAGTGAGGTGAACAAACCGTGTCATTAAGAAGAGGTACACTGAATATTTATGCTCATTCTGTGAGGAAATTCAAGACAAACGTTGCTCTAAAAAGATAAAATATCTGCAACTACTGAGATATAGTGAGTGATCGCCTTGCATTTCATACAGCTACGAGCTATCGGATATCACAATTTAGGCTACGTCTGCTACAGTACAGTATCGCTTTAAGTTCCTCTAGATACCTGAATACAAACAGCATTCTGCTGTGGGAAAGAAGAAAGAGAGAAAAGTCAGTCATTCCTCTATAGGCAAATCTTAAAAAGAAGTCTCCATTAGTGCAGAGCAGAGAATCTCAGAGTGATGTCTTTGAGGGGTCTCAGTGGTTCTTGAGGGGTTTTACGAGGGGTGTGCAGTCAGACCTTTTCTTTGTAAGGGCTTCTTCAGGGCAGCTGCACCCTGCGAGGGGAGGGTTAATATGGTACCATCTATTTGGGGGGTTCAAGAGTTCTTGAGTGGTTGCAATGGCTTAAGAGCGCCATGAGGGTGTCCTTAAAGGTTTATAAAGTACTTAAGAGGGTTCAGTAGTTCTTGAGAGATTTCCAGGCGTCCCATAGGGATGTTCCTTAGGGAAATCAAGGTTTAAGGGGTCCATGAGGGGGATCTTAAATACTTAAGGTGTCCTTGTGCAGGCTCCAGGAGACGCTGACTGGGTTTGGAAGGTTCTTGAGGAAGCAGAAATAATATTATAAAATCTCTACAAAGTGCAAGAGTTGAAGCACGGACAGATTAGTGAGTGGGCCAACTGTGCGCAGAACCGTCTCAGAATGTCCATCCGAAGTGACGGATATTAAATCCTCCTTTTCCACACATCAAAGTTCGTTCACAGGTGCTGGGTACCACTGCTTGCGAAAAGGTGAATGAAGCTTTCAGTGTCTCTAGGGGAGCTGTGTTACATCTGACAGATTTCCTCAACTTATGTCGACTGAGGCAGCGATGGTCGGGTCCGAAGACGACAAGTATGAAAATGGAAGCAATCTAGGTTGTGTGGATAAGACAGAAGTGAATTTTTCACACATCTGCAGCTGCTCCTCATCGAGCCGCAGGCTACGTTAGCTGCAGCTAAAACATCCGAATCTCTGACCAAACTGTCAGCACTGGAGTTGCATTGTGGGTCATGTGGGTACCGGGCTGGCATTGAGTTTGAGCATTCCTCTAAACAGCCCATCAGGGGCCAGAAGATGTTACTGAGGGGCCATAATAATTCACCGGAGAATTCCTGTAACATTCCTTGTTGGAAAGTCACAGAGCTTTGTCCAAGAACAAACGGCCTGATCACATTTTTCTGCCTCTGATCCAAATGAATTTTTTGAGTATCTGCCAACTACATCCAATCCAATATTAATTTGCTGATTTGCTCCTTCATAGCAAAGGCTGCACTGCATACTGATGTTTGTGGCGGGATCTCATTAATGTTATGATCGATTAATCCACTAATTATTTAACATGTTTTGCCTAAAACATCAAAATAAGGAAAAAATGTGTATCACAAATTCCCAGTGCCAGATGTTACGTCTTAAGATGACTTGTTTGGTCTGATTAACAATCAAAATGCATCCAATTTAGTCAAATTAAGCAGAAAACCAGCAAATCCTGACATTTGAACCATACAATGACTGAAGAACAACTAATCTTTGAGTCGACTAACGTGAGGCTGCATTAACATTTCATTCTAAAAGAGCAACGATAAAGTAAGTTTCTCTGATGGCATCCTGTTGTATTCAGTATAACTGTGCACAGAGTCTGTGTGTGTCTGTGCAGGAAGCAAATACTAAGACATAAAAGTAAAAGTGACAGTTGTTTTTACACACCATTTTTGTTAAACTGTTGTCCTTGCTGATGTGTCAAGCCACAATTAACAATCATCACACTGTTTAGCAGCTGCTGCTTTTTTTCAGAAATGTTAAGAAATACCGAAGAAAAATTTTGCAAATACTCTTCCAATCTGAGATTTTCTGAGCTGCAAGCCCCGCCCCTGAAGTTCCTGTACTTTCGGAAAGTATTTTACCTGCAGCAGGGACTTTTCAGGAGAAAAAAATACAGTCTCCAGAACTTTAGGCTCTGGTTCCTGCGGCAGGAAAAGTTTCGGCAGAGGAAACACAGCAAAGTGTCTTTATTTATTTTGGGGGCCTTTCACATTTTCTGTGCCCAGGGGCCCATTTTTCTCACAATCCGTCCATGAGTGAAAGGATGTATGTAACCGTTTTTCTACCTCAGAGTGTAACATCTTAATACAAAATAAAGACATGAACTAAAATGTCCCTTTAAGGATGTTCTGAAGACTTATTCTTATTGGACTAGACATCCTTTGACGTGAAAATCAAAAACCTGGGTGTTTGGGTGAAGCTAGCGGAAAAACACAACACCCCCTCCCCACCTGCATCCTGCATGCGGAACAAGCATCCCGGCAGCGCTTGCCCCCCCACTGTCCTCCCTCAGGTCCTCAGTCAGCATCCCGAACTCCGGACGCGGTCATGTCCGTGTGTGGCGTCCCCTCCCATCCATCCCTGCTGCAGCCTCATGTCAGGTGTGTGCCGTCACCTACATCATGTGTGTGGATGTGTGCGTGTGAGCGTGCGTGCTGTGTAGTCATCCCAACCTCGGCGCGCAGTCGGTGCGGTTGGGCGCCTCGGTGCTGGTGATGTTGTACTGCGAGTCGGGTGTCCAGAAGAACACATAGTAAATCACCAGGATGAAGGCAGCGACGGACACGCACATGAAATACACAATTGCCATCGCCACTTTCACCCAGATCTTAGTTGACATGTTGGCGTGTTTGGCCCGCAGCTCGCCGGGATAACTCGGCCTCCGCTTCATGTCCCCGTTCAGCTTCTCCGCGGTCACGGTGACTTGCCTGCTGGCCGCTTTCATCTTGATGGAGCGGAAACGTTAACAGCCGATGTTTCCTCCGCTGAGTGCTGTGTTCATCGGAGTCCGGACAGCAGAGCCAGCTGTCCCTCTCTCCTGTCCTCGGCTCCCCCTCTACTCCGGAGCGGTGACAGGATGCGGTAACTGCAGGGCAGCGGTTCGGGTCCCGCCGCCTCCCCCGGTTTCGTGTCCGCAGGACGGTAAGGCTCCCTGACCCCTCCGAGTCCTCGGTGCGCACCGGGCAAACTGAACTCGAGGAGACTGTTCCCAGCATCAGCTGGATGGGATGGGATGTCGAGCTGGCTTTGATTAAACAAACCGTTTCCGGAAGGTCTTTTCAAAATAAGACATACTGTAATTGCAGCACACGGAAACATGCGTATTTTTCTCCAGTCAGTCCCCGTGACCAAAGAATTAAGGCAGAATCTGGAGTTGGTCCCCGGCCGCTGCTCCTCAGGGATGGCTTACATGCAGAGAACACATTTCACTGCACACTGAATATGTGACCAATAAAGTACCTTTACATTACAGAAGTAAAAAGATACAAATGAAACGAGGAAAAGAAAGGAAAAATTAAATAAAAGTGCACTGGAAGTTTTTAGCGGTAGTAACAGTAGGCTACGAATAATAAGATGTGCTGATGTTTTCACTTCATGCTGACACAGACTGCCTTAAAGGTCTGCAGATGTGAATCAAGCACACTGACAATTCTCCAAAGAAAAGCAGGTTTGCATAGGCTATACATTCAATGTACCACAGGCATTTTATCCATTTACATCTACAAGATAATAACTGAGCAGAAAATTGCAAAATAACTGCACACTGCCGAGGATAAAGATGGAAACAGCAACATTTGAATGCCTGGGTACGAATAACAATATCAAGTGGGCTGATTTGACAAATAGGCCAGGTGGTAGTAACTTATTCTCACCACTTTTGTTGGCAGTGTGAAAGCATTCTACATGAGAAGCTTCAATATTTAAGGTTTCTTTAAGCAGCAAATTAACCTGCACAGACATCTTAAATACACCCAGACTGAAACTATAGTCACAAACTCTCTCATGATTTTAAACTTCCCTCCAAAAAAAACTGCCTTTAGCTGTGAGTCGTTATCTTTGCCCTTCAGTTAATTACACTAAGCTGGACCTTTATTATTAAATGGGGAGAAAAATAAAATAAAATCCACTCTTATTCTGAAGGAAAAGTCGCCCGCTTTCCGCCGCCGCTCCGCGTGTCTCTGTCACACTTGACGCAAGTCGGACGAGGAGGGGCTGAAAGTACGCAACACCCGACGATTGGGTCATAGTTTCAGAGAAACGTCCCGCAGCAGAAGATGGGAGAGATGCAGTCTTCATCCACAAATTATCACCGCCTCGGATTTTCTCCCCCAGCCTGTAAAATCTGCACGGCAGCTGCTTGCCGGGGCCCATAAAAGAGACATCAAAACCATAAAAAAAGCTTTTCCTTCACAGATGAGTCACAGGCTGCAGCCATTAAATGTAGGCTGTGCATTTACAGGGGCATCTCTAACCTTCATTATGTAGCCTACTGTTAACAGGGGATGAAAGAGAGAGCTGTGGGGCCATTCTTCTTCCTGTCCTGCAGCAGCCAAGGTCACAACCATGCACAAGGCGGCATTCAAACAACAACACGGCACTCTGGGTATTCATTATGTGCATGAGGGCAGAATGGCTTCATGCTGCCTGGTGAGCAGGACATAAATCCATGTGTCTGCGGTGCATGAATGAAGGAGCAGCAGCTATCAGCTCATATATTTCTGCGGATGTAATCTGCACAAAACGTTAAGAGCATCAAGCAGTTTTTCATCAGGCAGAAAAGCCTCCAACCCGACACTAAACATTATTTTTATCAGTCTCACACCTACAGAAAGGAAAAAAAAAAAAAAAAAAAAGAAAGAAAGAAAAAAGATGTGACTGAAGCCATCAGAGGAATACATTTATTGGCTAAATGAGAAAAACAAAACTGATGTGAGCTTTACATTTCATGTCGTTACACATTTCGAAAGCTGCACTAACATCGGGCCTCGGCTCTCTGACAGACACATTTATTTCATCAGTGGCTTTGACGACATTAGAAAGCTACAGTTTCAGCTTCGTGCTAGTCCGGATCATTTTTCTGAAAACAGCTGCACACCACCCGAAAAGGCAAACCTTGTTAGTTCTCAGAGCGATTTCATGAATCCAACAGGAAGACGTCGTAGAAATGGATGCACACCGATATATCACCTGCCTTAAATACACTCGGTCATAAAGCTCAGAAAAACAAACATCCATAAGCATAAAAGAAAACATAAAAACATTTCTTTTCAAAGCTCACAGGCTATTTTGCACAAACACCCAACGGTGGAATGTTCATTTCCATGTGAAAACTGTACATATTTCAGTTCCTTTCAACTTAATGCATCATTTTTTTTTCCTCTGACACAGAACACAAAAAACACTAAAGCTTCCCATTTTTCTGCTTGTTTTTAAACGCCACAGCCCAGCCGCCACGACTGCCATGATTCAAAGAGCCGTCTGCAGAAAACAAAGCACAAACTCAGAAACAAACCAAACTAAAGCCCTTGGTCTGCTGAGGTATGAGTGAAGGCTTCATTCCAAAAGAAAAAAATCTCCATTAAAAAACTACAGCCCAAAGTTCATTTCTCATTTTCTCTACACTCCAGACACTTGAATGCAAGTTTGCATTTCCAAATATGAGACGAACATATCCTTAAAACATGGCCGTAACAAAAATGTACATATTTCATGTTAAACACATATAATCTTTTGATAGGTTTTTTTTTAATACCTTTAAAATATTTTGGAATGAGACCCTTGATTTAAAAAACAAACTTTCCACCAAAGAGGCAGCGTGTCATCTCAGGAGAGACGGAAATGACAGATTTCTCTGTAAAAATGATGATTCACAGCTCATCAGAATCACAAAATGACAGCACAGTCCGTGTCAATAATAATAATATCAGATGTTTCCTGATGGCAACTATCTCATTAAAACAGCAAACAGGGCGACTGCTCAGAGCACATCAATGGTTTTTTGATTTGAGATGAGGAGAAGACGTGAAGAAGTCACGTGGTGTTGTGTCAAAGTGCCCTTCAGCAAGACACCTGATCCGAGAAGTTTATCCAGGTGAGAGCAGTTATTCTACAACACACACACATGCACACACACGCGCACACACAGCAGGCCTGCACAGCTGGCTCTGATGTAAAACATTAAATAAATTACATTTAAAACGTGCTGATCCTCCTGCAGTGAAGCTCATGTAAACAGGCGAAAGGATTCTGATGTCTGAGGATCTTTAGTGTGTCACATGTTTTTTAGAAGTTTTCTCTCACATGACAAAAAAAACCAAAACAGTGTCAGTGGGGTTTGATGTGAAAACTCATTTCAAAGTTCAGTCTGACAAACCAAGTAATTAAAAGCCTCAAACTAAAACCAAAAATCAGAATCAGCTGAGGGCTGAAGCCACATCTCTACACTGTGGAGCCTAATGGAGTCGAGACCGGACCAGAGGTGAGGCGACAAAGATGGCCGCCACAGTCATTCACAACAGATACTTTGAAGTTGCAGGACAAAGATCGGAAAAACGGCAGCTTGAGCGGCCGTGAGTCCACTTTGAAAAGGACTCTGTTTAACAAAAAACTTTACATATTTAAAAAAAAAAAAAAAACAGATGGAGTTTTGTGAGTGTTTTGTGGGTGAAAATTAATCTGGTATTTTTCTGCAGGAAATTAAGTCTGATGTTGTAGATTTATATAAAAGCAGCCTTTTTAAAGACTCTTATAAAACATTGGAGCTCGTAAACTAGCTAAATAGACAACATTGAAGGGAAACTCTACCGATTTTACACGTTTTTCAGGCGTTAGGGAGTCACACTGCATATGTGAAAGAAGCGTTTTTTGGCTCCAGAAGGAGCTGTGTGAAGAGGCTGAGCGTCAGACCAAACCGCCGAGTTGGCGTGTGATAAACTGATTATACTTCTGGTTGTGCTGCATCGACTCTATTGAAAACTGTGCATCATGAATCCAAAAATGTTGACAAAATGAACCTGATCGATCAATTCAGATGAAACTGACGGAGATTAGCCACATCCTGTCTGTTCCTGAGACAGCCGAGTGGACGCCGTCACTCGCAAGATGTGGTCCTCAGAAATGCGTGGATGAAAAGTCACCTAAGAACTGATATCAGGTCAGTTAGGTCTTTCTGTCGAGATTATTTTCCTACATACACATCTTTGTAAAGACAGTCCACGCAGCCTGCTTCTCCAGAGTCAGAGGTTTTTCCTTAGCACGCAGCTTAAATCATTTTCTGTCATGATCTTGTACACGTGCGGTCTTTTGGATAAAATCAGACTGATTTCTCAAAGAAGAAATCCTGCGAGTGAAATGTTCTAGAACATTTTTGTTAAAAAGAGAGACCAAACACAGCAGCCGCCCCGAGGTGATCATCCAGACGTGAAAACAGCACAGAGAGCTGAAGAGAGGCGGGGCCATGGCGGTGACGCACAGTTTCTCCTCCTCCTCACAATGGTTGAAGTTATTTTTTTCTTCTTTATGTCATTGTTATATTTCGGTGTGTGATGTCATTGTGATGTGTAGTGTGATGCTCGTCGTCCATCTCATCCCTCCATCCTCTATGAAGTGAGTCTGTTTGTTCCCAGCAGCTTCAGCCTATTGACACAAACACAGAGAGGAAGTGGTGGTAATGAGGTTGTCATACATACTGGCTGGTGTGTGTGTGTGTGTGTGTGTGTGTGTGTGTCATTGTGCTGATGCTTTTATCCCAAGTACATTATGGTACCATAAATAAGTGTGTACATTTGTCGAGTGAGCAGCCCCGGGGAGGATCTGTCCTGTGACTCTGGCAGCATTACTGCCGTCACTCTGAGCATTCAGCTCCTCCGCTGCTGACGGCAGAGATGATCACATGCATGATGCAAAATAATTAATACTGAATAATGCAGCTCTGACAGCTATATGCTAATGTATCCTAATTCTCACTATTTAATAAAGTCATGAAATGCCCACAAAGTGTTCTAACAGATTAATAGTCTTAGAATATCACTATTAATAGTTCATTAAGCAAAACGTAAAATATCTGTTGCTTCTTGTTTCTTAAACAGGAGTTTTTGCTGCTTTTTTCAATGTTGACTACAGTTCCTGAAATCTTTGGGATTTGGACTGTTGGTCAGACAAAACAGGCCAAGGAGATTTTTCCTGACGCACAGGAACAGTTTAACATTTTAGAAAATGTGCTGATGTTCTTGTATCTTTATGGTACGAGACAAAAAATAATCCAAAAACCAGCACAAACGAGGTTGACTAAATAACATTTTCTGTCTGGTCTGTTTTCTCTGTGGTTGGGATTGGATGTTTTCTGAGGTCTCTTCTGGTTGCTTGGCAGCTGAAGCAGACAAATAAATAGTCAGTCATGTAACCTCCTGTAAAACGGTGATTTGTCATTTCTACAGTTTTTACTCAGATCAAACAAATGAAACAAACACCACTGTTCAAAAGTTTGGAACAAAAACTTGATTCAGTACAGGCAGATGGCTCAAAGGACTTCTCCAAATTCAGAATGGTCTTTTATGCTTTTAGGTTGTAGAAAGTCCTCTTGACAAATAAATGTTATTTGATAAGTTCTGCCTTGTGCATAGACGTTATGGAATGCTTCGACCAGACTGACAACAGAAAGGGTAGAAAGGCAAAGACCTCTGAGCAACCGTCCAACAACAATTTATGAAATCACCAAGAAATCGAAAGTTTAGCATCAAAACCAGTGCAAATTTAAATTTAGATTTTAACTTCAACAGTTCCCTGCTTCAGTGTCAACAACAAACTGCATTAACAGTCACGTCGCTTTAGCAGAGCCGCTCTTAAAACTTAAAAATAGAAAATGAAGGTTTGTCTGAGGTGAGCGCTGCTGAAACTGGATCACAGAACATCGGCTCAACGTTCTTAGAACTGACAAATCACAGTTTAAATGTGTTCAATCAAACAGGAGCAGATGGCAGAGAAACAACAGAAACAGGTTTCCAAAATATTTACAGCCCAAATCTATCATCATGGTTCAATAACAATCGATAGGAAAGATTCTGAGCTTTCCTGGACTGAAATACAGATTCAACATCGAAGGTATTTGGGACAAAAAAACTGTTTTCTGACTGCAAACTCACAAAAACAGTTGTTGAGTGTTTAATGGGGGTGTCTGCTGGTACTTGATTGATCTCCAGATCCACAATCAGATGCTTCACTGTGGAGTCTCACGAACATCACCAGATTTAATCCAATCAGACATCAAATGGTCTCCATTCTGTCTGCCCCATCATCTGTCGATCTGGCTGCAGCTCATTTCCTCCCAAAAGCTTTTAAAAACTTAATTGGTCTCTAATTTCTCTGGTTTCCTGATGTCCACCCTGACACCAACACACACACACACAACATCAACAGATGTGTGCCCACACACACACACACACACACACAATGAGCTCATCTGATTTCTGCTGTTTATCACAAATGAGTCATCAGGAGAAGTGTAAATGCAATCACAAAGTGGCTTTTACACCAAAGAACAAAAGACGACAGCAGCCATCTTCCCTTCGACACCATGTTTGTCTTCATCCGGCTTGTTCGGGAAAACTCAACTAACAATATTTTCAACATGTTTCTGCCACAAGTCTTTGTTAGAGTGAGTAACATGATCCAGCTCACATTATATTTTATTCAGTCATTCATCTCTTGATATTTTGTTCTATAAAACAACTGAAAATTGATAAAATGGTGTTTGACGATGTCTTATTTCGGCTGGCCTGCAGCCCTCAAACCCAAATGTTTTTATTAACTGTCTTGACAGAAAACCACGAGATTCTCATTAAAGAAGCTGAACCACAGAAACTTTGACCTTTCAGCTTTAAGTTGACTAAAATGGTTTCAGAGACGTTTCAACCCTTCTAGCATCATTTTGACCTTTTAACAGCAACCTAATGAAACTGGAGAGTCACTCCTCCACAGATTAGTCTACCGATTCTTTAGTATTCTGTATGATCACATCTGTTTAATTTAGACATGAGGCTCAAATGTGTCCATTTCATTTTAATTGCATGTTCAAATGTTTAATATCTCTGGGGTCATTGTAAAATGTTAGAAAGACTAATTGAGTCCTCTTGTGGTTTCTGGATTTGGGACGAGATCATTTCCTCTCAAGAAACAAGACACAAGTTGATTGTCCAATAATTTGCCTTTCAAAACTTCATCATTTACCCAAGTGATTACACCACAGCCACAAGCTAAGTGGCTGTAATGAGAGTGTCTAATGACTGGACTTCCTGTGTCCTGTGGTTTAGTCTCAGTTATGAAGCACTGTGTGCAGAAGCACAAGACGGACAGACAGATCACGCAGAGCTCAGTAAAGAAGGAAAAACACTGATTCTACCAGCTTCAGTGGTAAGAACTTCTTATTCCCACTGGTGGCTGCTGCACTGAAAGCATAAACACTCATGAATCACAGTGCCATGAGGTGCTTCTGCTCCGAGTGTTCACCAAGCAGAAACATCATGTCGCACTCTGGTTGACAAATTTCAAGAAGTGCTTGTTGGCTGAATTCACTACATCAATCTCAGTAACATAAAGGTTTTTTATGGGTTGGCGTGGATCAAAAAACAACCTCACATCAAATCCAATAAGTACGTCATCAGGGGAAATTACAGTCACATTCAAACAGGACTGTATCCAGGATTTTACAAACACCGAGGGCCCTCTGGACTCCTCTGGAGTTTCTCTGGAGCCGAGATAAGAGCGATGAAACTCTTTCACTTCTTGTTCCAAAGGTAGAGCTTGGACTGACTTCCTGCCCTGAACATTTGATTAACATGGGACCATGCTCTCATTTGGCTCTACTCTGATACATGTTGACATCTTTGTTGGCTGAGGCATCACCTTTTCAATCTGGGAACCATCTAATCCAGATTTGCTCAGGACATTTAAAGGTAATACTTGCCAGCTAACATTAACAGCAACCTCTCTGAGCGCTCAACATATTGGGGTTCATCCTCTGGAATTTTTGCCAGATCTGGATACAGAGATATCCTACATACCATACCAAGAGTAAAACCTTACAAGCAATGATGCACCACCATTGTAGAAAACACGAGGTGTGGGTTTGTTTGGTACAAACCGTTACAGAGCGCCAAAGGAGAGATTCCTTATGCTTCCTCCTTTTCTTGTGAGAATGAGAGCCGTTACATCAATGTTTGGTTATTCAGGTAACAGGCCATGCAGCGCTGTAAACGCTTTATCAGAAGCCACAAAAGAATAAAAAAAGGCTTTAAGACTCCTACACAACAGCTGGGAGGCGGGGCTTTGTTGGAGAGTGTGTGTCTCAGGTCGGTGTGGTGTGAACAGGAGCATTAAAACTGCGTTGCACTTGTTGGGAGTCTTTTTGATCGATTCAACATGTAGAATTGGCTGCGTTTGGTCAATTAGAGGAACCGCTCCGACTGCTGTTCACGTAAGTGGACCAGCACACAAAAGAAGACAGACATAGAGAAGGAAAGCCCCTTGAGCCTGTCGCTTTACATTTAGTGCAGCTCTAACTTATTTTTTTACTTTGACTCTTCTTAGTGCCATATTTAACTTTTTATCAAACATGTTATCAGTTAGAAGCAGCAATATTAGTAAGAGTGTTTTCCAAAAAATGCTGCTTAATGATAACAACTGTTTGTATATCTGTGGAGAGGGTTTTGCCTTGGCAGAGGCACAGCATGTACGAGCCTGTTGGCCGCCAGCTGTTGTCTCTGCGGTGTGAACAGTGCTACTTTTTGGCCTGACAGTGGCGGACAAAAACACGATGCAGCAGCTGATCTTTGTTATTCTTTGTCAGTTTGGTGTGAAGGAGCCTTCACATGATGAGGATGATGAAACTGTAAGTAGGAGTAAAAGGGGCAGTAAATAAAAGTATAGGGGCAGTAAACACCACACATGGAGTAAATACAAATGACTGCCATAGGAGGTGGAGTTAGTACTTTCAGTCCATGACAGGTGGAGCAGCAAGACAGCCAGGAGGAGTTTCAAACAGGAAGAGGGGTCCTGATTGGCTTTAGGAGGCAGTGATGCTGTGACGAATCTATAACAAGGCAGAGGGCTGTGCTTGTGTGTGTGTGTGTGTATAAATACATCTTTTGATCTGTCATGCCACCAAACAGCTCCCACATTATTTATTTAGGTGTGGAAGGAACAAAAAAAAAGGCGAGTGAGCAAGTGAACCACGACAAGAGGATATTAGATTAGACCGACACAATCACAAAAACAAACAAGAGTTAAGCGTAAGAAGAGGAGGTTAAATTCTTTCAGTAAGCCACTGTCCTAAATTTGCTCATACGAACCGTACCTGAGGACAACGTCTGCTCTTAGGTCTCCTCTGTCTCTCCGGTGGGAGCAGCTTCGGTCTCAGCAGGCGCTGTGTCATCATCCTTCCCTCCTGCTGGTTCAGAAGAGCTCTGTTCAGCCTCCAGGATGACTGGAGAGTCCAGTGTGTCTGCTGTCAGAGAGAGAAAAAAAATTTATTGTCTGATCTTTTCAGCTGATCTCCTCTGTGTTGAAAAACTAATTAATGTTGATGTTTGTTGATTCGGTTTACACCTCATCCATTCTGTTTAAATTACAGCCTCACAGAGCCACTTGTTTTTAATTTGATTGATTTTTTAAAAAGTTTTTGTTACCTTGTGATGGAGCAGCAGGTGGATCTTGGTTCACTGTCACAGCAGCTTCTCCGACATCAGAGGGGGCAGGGTCAGGTTCTTCAGGAGGGGAAGGGTCCGATGGCAGTGCAGGGGAGGAGTCTGAAGGAACAGACTCTGGTTCCGACACTATCACAGTGTGCTGGACTTCAGGTGTCTCTGAAAGAGAGGAAATGTCTGTGTGTGAGGATGCACGATGGAGAGGAGGGTGAGGAGGTAGGGGATAGAAAAAAAAGTAGAGGAGAGTGAGGAGTTAGGGGATAAAAAAAAAAAGGTAGAGATGAGGCAAGATAAGAAACAAGGAAAGTCAAGCAGAAAGCACAAGACAAGACAGAATAAAGAGACAGAAGAGGTGAGCTACATTTCAAACAGCATTTCTCTGCTCTGACCTGCTTTGTACCCCGATATGGAATCAAATCCAGAAGAGACATCAGAGAGCAAACATAAAGGGAGACAGGGAGGACAGGGTTTCAGAGGACTGACATGTTTCTGAAAAAGTTAAGCCCAAATTTTTGCACAATTTTTAATGTACAAATTGAGAACAAGAGGTAAACTGTAAAGCGCTTTGAATTAAAACACTGTAAAAACTCACACATTCTGTATTTCAAATGAGTTGTGTGTTTGAATTGGTTCAAATTTGACACCTGAGTAAAAATCCCACCTGTATCCTTTCCTTCCTGCGGCTCAGCTGGCTCATTGGAGCCGGCAGCTTGGCTCTCAGTCTCCTCATCCTGCTCTTGGTCTTTCCTCTGGGGCGGGCTGGCCTCCAGGCTGGGGGGTTTCAGCGGGCTCTCGCCTCCCAAGCTGCTCCGGGGTGACAGCAATTCCATCTCCTCCCCCCAGTCTGATACGGGCTGGTGGCTGTCCAGCGGGGAGAAGGGGCTGAGGGGCTTGCCTCCCTCTGGTGACTCCTGAACTGCTGCCGGGGGAGGGATGTGGACCTTCGGCCTGGGAGTCCGCTGCTCTTTGGGGCTTCCTGCTGATGTTGGTTGAGAACAAGAAACACGAGATGTAGGCGAGTTGTCTTTGCTCTTGACGGGTTTCTCTTTCCCCTTGTCTTTCTTTTCATCGCTCCTAGAGTTGCGTTCAGAGTCACTCGCTTCCTCCACTGCATCATCGTCTTCTTCTGAATCACTGGCATCCTCCCATCCCTCCTCGTCATCCTCATCGCCTCCATTTGTCTCCTGCACCTGAGAAAAGATGGGAAAATTGAAAATTATGAGGAAAGCAGCTGAAACCAGTTTGCAATAAAAAAAATGCAATAACAGATTTATTTGGCCACTTGGGGGCAGCAAAACAAGCTGAAACTAGCTTGCAAATGGTTTCCTTTTTACATATTTAAGATTTACAGTGCAACATATGGAGAAAATACTCTCCTTCACCCTTTCACTGTTGTCTTCCAGCTCCAGGTGGAAACATCTGGCTCTGTGGCGACTAAATGTACCACTATTTTCACCAGCTAGCTGTTTACTTTGTCGGTCATTTGTTGCTGGGCAGGTGGGGCACAGTGGGTCTTTAAACCTTTTGCTCCACTTGATTAAAGCAGTCAGAGGTGAGATTGATCCAGAACATTAAAGAATCAAGGCAGGAATACAAAACAATGACCTGAAAGACACTGAAATGCTCCTTAGAGCTGAAGTTCAGCGATAATTCTCTGTGTTCATCACTATGAGCGACTCATTAAACACATTAGAGATCATTTGTTTTTATGCAAATACTGATTATAACTGTTCAGTGCATCCATCAATCCTACATTAAATTTTATGAAATGTCAATTTGACTGTCACCACCTACTGTACAGCTCTGCTGAGAGTGCAACATAAATCAAGATGAAGCTCCTGTTAACCTTCTGTGCTGTAGGAGGTTTGGACTTTTCTTCCTTCTTTTTCTCCTTCTCCTCCTCCTTTGAAGTCTTCTCCTCCTTCTTTGTCTTGTCTTCTTTCTCCTTGGCCTCTTCTTCTTTCTCTCCTTCCCAGCGGTTGTCATGCATGCTGTCAAAGGCGATCCAGATGTGTCAGAGGTTCAATGCACATCAAAATTAAAAGCAGCAGACACAAAACTCACAAGTTACTCTTATAAATGACATTAGAGTCTTCCCACATGCACACATACTGCTGCTTTTTTCAGAGGAAAGAAAATGTTTTAAGTAAAGGAGGAACATGTTCCTAAAACAAGAGCAACATCAAAAAAAGACTGGAATTTTTTTTAGCATAGCGGAATAAAAAGAACAACTTGCTCTAAGCCCTGAAGTGGACTCAGCTGAACATGAATTGAAAACCTTCGAGTTGGGTTAAAAGAGAGCGCTTGAAGCTCTGATTTACCTGTAGCTCGGCTTCTGTCCTCGGCTCTTCCCTCTGCCGCGGTCTCCTCGGGGTCCCTGGGTCCGGCCCTGGGACAGGAAGTCGCCAAACGTCGGAGCTTTAGGAGGTCGCTTGCTGTCATCTGGAGGAAACATTCACTGATTAATTGGAAATGAATGAAGCTGATTTTTAATATTTAATCTAGGAGGGTCAATCAGAGATGGAACAGATCAACAGAGGAGCAAAGAGGTGATGAAGGGTAGTTATTATTGTGAGAGTTGCTCCTTGAAGGACTACGAACAGAGCAGCAACTGATACAGAAAACTACATTTAAAATTCAGATTTGCAATCATAGCACAAAACACTAAAATACTGCTTGTGTACTAAATAATGTCACAAGACAACGTTCTGTATTAATCCCAGAGCGAGTCCTCGAATTACTGTATTTAGGACATTTAAATAAGTATTTAGTAAAAACAGCCTATCTGGAATCCATTCCTTCGTCTTTTTCTCCATTTTCTGCTGCTGCCGTCAGAGAGTCCGTGTCTTTTGCAACTTCAGAGTCAAGACTTGTTTGACAGCAGCTCTCCTGAAGTGTCTAAGTGCTGCAGAATCCATCTGAACTCTGAGAGAAGGTCAAACGTCGGTAAGCTAGTGGGTGATGGATGACTCACAGAGGGAGGGAGATTGTTCAGATATTAAAGAGGAATAAAAGGAGCTACAGAGTGGCTTCCATTGTTTTGTGTGTAACATGAGCAAAAGGGTCTTAAAAGTCTGTTTCAGGAAAATTACTACAAGTCAAGCGAATGACAGCACGTATGAGGCTGCAACTTCACATGAAGAAGTCAAGTATACAGCATGCTTTGGGTTAAAGTTGTTGAAAGTGAAAATTGCCTTTTTCTTTTCAGAAATGGTGAACCATTTTATAGAAACATGTTTTAGAAATTGAGAGCAGCCAACAGAAACTGATATCGAAATGGTTAAACAAAACATGCACAAAAAACAACAACAAACAAACCAAAAAAAGGTTAAGAGTTCTCTGAAATTTTGGAACGTGTTCACTAAAAAACTGAAATAAAAATTAACAGGGTTTTCTACATGTGGCATATTGTAACAAACCACCTTAAGGAGTGAAGTAAATACCACCACTTCATCCCCATCGTGAAGTCATCATGAAGAAAAATAAGAGAATAATTAAGGAAAACTGTTAGAAGACAAGAAAGAAAATGTACAAGCATGGAAATATTTTAAGAAGGAAGCAAAGAGAAAATAAAAGGTGAAAAGTGAAAGACTGATGAGCAGCTGATGAACGGATGACGAAGGGTCAGACAGAGAAAGAAAATTCAACTGTAAATGTGTGAAGGAATCAAA
>JAQLOL010000024.1:28282003-28296564 GCA_029783665.1 Naso thynnoides | reverse complement strand
TTTAGGAAGCGAGTGAAAGAGAGACGGCAGGATGGATGGTGATGAGGTCATGTGTTTATGTGACTGAGAAACAAGTTATAATCCAGTTGTATGGCAGTAATATTTCCCGAGACCTGTTACCTCTGTTTTCTGTAGGCTAACGTCACACAGCCATTTGCATTAATGTTACATGCTAAGGTGCAAACTAACAGCTGTAGGCAGAGAAAATAATTATGTTACTGTCATTGCACAAAACAACAAAAGTTTAAAAACTTGTTTTGTCTGAGTTTGCAGGGACTCTGACCCGATCACGAGTATTAACAGAAACTACATGAAAACATCAGTCTTTTCACTGAGGGTCTTTTTGCATTTGCAGGAAATTTATAGCCAACAGAGGAACCATGAGACTTTTTCATAAATACTTAAAAGTTCCTCGTAGTCACGTTAAAAGCTAGTTGTACAGATTTAAATAATTTATTGGAAGATGTTTCATGTCATTTATTTTCTAGAATACATTTTGTCCTTTTCCTAGTTTTGGTTCTGTTTTCCTTATGGATAAAAGTTAATCAACATTAGCATTAGCATTAGCAAATGATTTACTATTTATTGTTGAATTATTAATGGTAACTACGTAAAAATAGCAGTGTTTTCACCGAGGGTCTCGTTTGCTGTTACTGGAAGTTTATAATCATCAGCGGAATCATGAGACAGTTTCATAAATACTTCAAAGTTGCTCCTAGTCACTTAAATTTAGGAGAATGACGTGTGTGTCTGTAGGGTTCACATTATGTCTCACCCCTGCCACTTTGGAAAGGTCAACTGTGACTGTGATGTTTTCCTTCTCCGTCTTTCTTCTGTCCGTCTCCGGCTCGTGGGGGCGGGGCTTCCTAGGCGTGGTCACGGCAATGCCCTCCTGCTCTGCCTTTTTCTTGTCTTCCTCTATTTCCTGTTGAGTGACAGAATGGGTGAGCTAAGACTGACGCTGTGTCCTAAATCCCAAATCTAGACCGCTCTGATCGGGTGTTTTATTTTGTGTCACATTAGAAAAGTAAACAAAAACAAGCATAACAGTCAGTGTTTAAAACTAAAGAATTCATTCGTTCAGCAGTGTCACTCTAAAGATGCACTTTGATTGAAATGCATCAGCACTCATTTTGAACTCTACTTGCTAAATGAGGTCAGTATCTGCAACGCCTGCCCCCCAAAATATTTACAAATTAAATCTAAATTGTTGCTGTGCTGTAACAGCATTTAACCCAGTACCAGTTATAATAATAAAGGAGGAGGGAGACCTCTGCTGAAGCTTCTACAGTCATAACATCTGTTTCTGAATAAACCCTGCAATTAAGCCAGAGACTTTTTCCAGAACATGCCGGTGTTGATACTGATGACAGAGATCCTCGGCATCCTGCAGTAGTATCCTTAAGTGTATGGGCTGAAACAAAGGCACATCTGGTGTGTGTGTGTGTGTGTGTGTGTAAAAGCTTGTGCTCCGTACCTGGTACCTCTTGACCAGAGCTTCATTCTTCTTCCTCAGAGCTTCGATTCTTCTGTCCAACTCTGCGTCCTTCTCCTCCTTGGTCTTGAGATCAACAGAAGACTGGCAGAGAGAGGAAGACGATGAAGCAAATTACAGTATTCCAAACTTGACTTCATGAACTCTTGAAAAACAGACACTTGTCCGTCTTGTTCTTTTCTCTGTAAAACTCACCATAGTTGCCTCTGACTTGTACTTCATACACAGGGGACTGACGGCTTGTTCCTCCTGGTGATGGAGATGAAAAGTCAAGGTTGAGTTCTTAGTAGCTTCATTTTTATGTCACCTGAACTCAAAAACGTGCAAAGTTAGAGCTTCACTGAGCAGAATGATTCATAATGATCAGAAATGTGTGTCCAAGAAAGTGTGACGTTACACGCGCTGCAAAAAAAGAATGATCAATACATGAGCCAGTAGTTTTTGTTAACTGCCCACTGCCCCTATCCCTCTACACTTTGTGACGTGCACTGATCAAGGTTACAGCTAATCACAGGTAAGGTTACAGCCAGGTGTGTGAATGTGTGTGTGTGTGTGTGTGTGTGTGTAACACAAGAACCTAAATGAATAAATCCTTCATGCGTTTCCAGAGCTTCTGTAAGCGTATTAGAAGAGCCCACAGGGTGCAAATACAAGTGACCTGAGCCACAGCAGCAGCCATGAGAAACACACACACACACACACACACACACACACACTGTCTGGTGTATTCAACGCTTTACCGTTAACGTTACTGCTCTCATACAGACAGCAGCTAACGTTACATGGATCTGCTTGTTTGGCTCCGGTCTGCTGGGGAGTAACGTAAGCTCACTGAGCCATGTCTGATACGAGGCGCCGACCCCCCCCGCGACAAAAACACACCACCCACACGGACGAGAAACAACAAAACAGCGACGTAAATGTTTACACACGTTTAGCGCACCCTCTGTTAAATTACCTGTACAAGGGGAACTTGTAACGAGTGTACTCAGCAGTGTTTGGACTCGTAGTTCTTTGCCAATTCCTGCACCTCAGCGTGTCCTCATTATCCGGCTTCCTGTTAGCCGCTGCTAACTTCCTGCCAAATAAAGATCCTCCCCAGCTGGTTTAAAGACACAGCGCAACTTTTAACGGTAAACCGTCGTGTGCTAGATACACATCTCAGTTGTTGTGTAAATTTTACTGATCTAATCAACCTAAATCATCTGCCACGTGGTTAATCGAAACTACCCACTTGCTAGCTGAAGTTTAACGGGGAATTACTGTTCGTAAGTGCCCGCCAGGGGGCGCCACAGGACAACAGACACACTTGACTTGATAACCCAGCAGTGATGGGGCCAAATCCTGCCGCCCAAACTTTTAAAGGCACACACACACACACACAGGTTTGCGCAGATATCCTTCTAAGGACTTGACATTTACTCCCATTCATTTGTACAGCCTAACCCAAACCCTTATCCTGACCCTAACCTTAACCAAGTTATGCCTAACCATAACCAAAACCTAACCTGTCTTAACCATAACCAATCTCGCCCCTAACTTTAACCAGGACCTCACAAATCACGTCATGCTACATTAGGACTGGTCTTTGGTCCCCATGAGGACTGCTGGTCCTCACCAGTCAGTGTTTATGCCAGAAAAGGTCCTAAATTAACAACAAAAACCAGCACACACACACACACCCAACAGTAAAGTAGTTGAAATTAGGTCCACATTTACACAACATTTAAAGTGATGTATATATCGATGCATCATTAAATATAATTCAGAAGGTTAAAGTAGGATATCATTCTGAAATGGATCTTTCTACACATGAAGCACCTTTAGTCTTGATGCCTCAGTGTTTATTTATGTAGGAGTTTGAATGCGACATTTCTACTTGTAAATTTTGTAAAAGTATAATAATTTTTGCTGTAGTATTACTTCTTTTTTTTAAAAGTGAAGTATCAGAATTCTACCTGCACTGTAGAAACAGGCTCTTAACAGAACTGGTTTCTATTTTAATCACTAGCATGTTAATGTTTTTTTTTTTTTGCATGTTAACATGTAAAAAAAAGTTATTGAAAGCATGTTAAAAGCAAGTTATTTTTTTTTTAAAAAGCGTATATAAAGTTTATTGATTCTGAATTGAGCCGTAACTTAAACATGGTTGTCAAAATTTTCATGGAAAAGGACATATCAGGCACCAATGACTATTCAAAGGGTATTTTATTTTGACATGTCCTAAACATGACCCGGTGAACTTTGAATACATTTTATTGTTCTGTTTAGTTGGTTTATTTGTAAAGGGCATCACAATAGACCATTTTTACAGAAGACATTTTGACATGTTACAGTGTAAAAATAAAAAGTGTAAATTGTATAAAGAATGACTGCTACAGAACAGAGCCATCGTTAATGTTGTTATAGACATGTGTGCTTTTCACTGTGACTCATCCCAGTAAGTTAAAATGTCAGTTGTGGAAAAGGCCTGCAGACTTAATTTAGATGTTGCTAGCTTAAGCAGTTTGAGCTGCGGCTTCTAATGTTGTCTGCGTAGTTTCTGAAATGTGTTGCTTAATACTTTGCATTATATTTAGCTTCAGAACATTTATGTTATTCACAAACTGTAACGTCCCTCTGATACACACTTACACACACATCCCTACATTATTATAATGCACAAGATATTGCAATCAACCACCTTTACTACCGTATTATTAAGCATATTTCAATAAACTCTCTCGCCTTTCAACGTGATGACTGACTTGTTTTGAACAGGCGACACTAACTGCCGAGCAGAATAACACACAGGTGGGATAAACTAATCATCCTGTTCAGCAGCATCAGACACAACTGAGACAAATTACTGTGATCAGCTGCTTAAGCCTCTCATCACTGGGATGTTCACAGGCTGTTTGCGGGATTTTAAGTAAAGATGATGTAATGTGGGAGAGTAAAATATTGGTTAGATCTGAAGTGAACAAAATTAAATGCATCTACAGTATTTCTGCCTGTGCAACTTTAAAACAAAATGCTACGGACTTGTCGCTCCATCTCACGTGTACACAGTGCGACAAAGCGCGCCACTCAAACATGCTTTCTCGCTTACACACACACACAGCTGACAGTCTATCCTGTGGCCCAGTTTCAGTGGTCACAGTCAAAACAAACAGATATGCTGTTGTTCGGCAGCACACACTGAGTAATGACCACGCAGGATTTGTTAATCACTTGATAAGATCATGCAACCTGAGCCGAGTGTCTGTGCCATCAGATCAGCAGCTGACACACTGAAAGGACCTGCTGCAGCCAACGTAACGTTAGAGAGAGCTGGAGGGACACAACAGACAGCAGCAGCATCATTGTAATTACTAAATCTTTATTTGACCAGGCAGTCATTTTTAGGAGACCTGAGGACAAGAAACATTCACAAGAACTCAGTCCATAAGAACAACATAGCTGCGTGATAGAAAGAAAACAAAAACAGAATGATTAAAAACATCAGAAAATAAAGTTCTGGAAACACTAGAAGAAGAATGTATGATCTCAACAATGAGAAGGTGATTAATTTGGTGCAATAATACCTGGAGCTGTATTTACCACAGCCTGAAAACCTACCGAGATGTTTCAGGAAAAGCTGATACATGGAAGACAGTCAGCACAAAGCTGATTGTCCACCTATTGAACTTTTAATTTTGCAACAGAAAATTAAGAGAAATCTTCGTTTTACAGCTGCATGTATAGTCACAGAATTATTTCATTGAATATTTTTTATTCCATTCTTTGTAAACAATGCAACATCACCCTCGCATCGTTTCATCACGGCTGCTTTGTTTTGCTGTCCTTTCATTCTGTTGGACTGTTCATTTTTTCCCCATGCCATTCACTAAGTGTCTCCCACTATCTGCCTGATTCCATGTGAATGCAGCATAAGACTGATGTCACAGAGGGAAACAAGGTTTTTCCAATCATACTTTTTATTATCATGAAATTCAACACATCACAACAGCACCAGGATGTTGCAAAAAAATAAAATAATTTTAAAATATTATAAAATAAAATAACTATAAAATAATTATAAAATAAAATAACCCCAGAAGCCTCAGTGCTTACACTCATCATCAAGCATGTTACTTTGATTTATATTCCTCACAGTTTAAATCAACAGGCCTGCTGTGACAATTACACAGTTCCGTAGAAAATCGATTCATTGCAGTTTCTCTCTTTGTTTTAAACAGGTCTGACCAAAGTTTCATCTGCAGCTCTGCTTTTTTTTAATGTTACTGTCTAAAAAGCAGAAGTGGGTTATGATAAAATTCCGATGTGGTTTACTTTTGGGATCATTCACAGGACATTGTTTATGTCACAATACAAGATAAAGAGGGCAAAACACTTCCTTTTCAAGATCACAGATTGTTTATGAATGTATCATGAAGGGCAGAGGTTGTTTTTTTTTTTTATTTGAGAAAAGCAGGTTATGTAATAAGCCATGATTGTCTTGTACCACAACACTCTGAAGCCCAGAATGTGACTTAAAACTGATGTGATATAAGTGAACTAAGCACACATGATATAAATCATATCATATTTCATCAGTCATGTCATGATATGATTATGTTATATGGGTCATGTTTGGGTTGTGTTATATAATATAATGTCTTGTCATGTAATGTGGTCATTACACATAACCTCACGTTGTGTCACAGGGGCTTACCTGACCTCACATGACAATACATAGTGGAACTTCACATGACATTGTATTATGTGTTGAATGATATCGCATTGTGCTGTGCATCGTCATGTGAAGACTAATCTCAGGTTACATAACATTGTGCTGTTATGTCATAATTTGCCTGATATCAGACAGATAGGTCAACTCTGTTTCCATCTTTGTTTTCCATGTTGAATCTGTCAGCTGAACTGGGTGGAAGTGGCAAATATCATAATAACACAGAATAAAAAGGAGAGAACACGACATGAAATTCATGATATTTTTATATGAGGTAGAACATTATGATCACAAAAAAAGCACTTATGGAGAACAACAGCTGGAGGACAGAACAATTTTTAATATTACCATCAGCACTTATCCGCATTTACTGCATAAATCATGTAAACACACTGAGACACTGATGAGAGGGCACAGAGTCTCAGTTCTTCTGATCAACATCAGTTCATGTGTTTTTGAGTCGGGGGGGCTCCTGATTTATTGATTGGTATTCATCACGTCACCATGTGATGCGGGTCAGCAGCAACATACGTACCCTGGATTAATCATAGGTTGATTTTCTTGTCGCTCCACACGCTGGCTTGAAGAGGCAGAGTTGTGGATCCCCTTTCAGATGGAGACTGGATGCAGAGGGGAACTCGGCGATGAGCTCATTGTTGTGAGAGCCAAACAACAGCCTCCCCGGGGAGAACATGAGAGCCCCCGAGGCTCTGATCACGGAGGGAGGAAAGTGATGATGGTTTCTCTTGTTGATATTAGCAGGCAGCACTCGGGGGTTTACGCGACAATGGCCATGACTGTGCAGAGAGTCTTTGAGTTTACAGCAAAGTGTTTAAGGGCAAGTCACTAACTCTAAATTTGGGCTAAAATTTTTTACTTAAGTCTATTAAGTCTATCACATGTGTCTAGGTTGGATATGTTCTTTTTCCACATTTATAACTTCATGAAGCCCTTCTAAGTTGCACATAATTGCTCAGACAGAAGAACATTATTGCTGTGATTTATCCACTGAAACCCCAAAAGAGAGGATCCAAACATGAACTCTTTAAAATTGCAATCTGTAATCATCAACAAAATTGGCTGAATATTAGACACTCGACATAAACATGATTTTAAGATATAATAATATGGTTACATTTTAAAAGTATGTGTCAGGAAGTTGTCAGATGATCATCCAGAGGTCAGGTTGTTGAGGTCTGGTTGGGTTTAGGCTTATAAAACCACATGGTTAGGGTCAGTGTTGTAGTGGTGCCTGGAGAAGTGGGTTTTCTCTTAATTTATGTCCCCCAGTTTGTTTTTTAAGCAGCCAGTCCAGCAAAGGATAAGCTGCCTTTTTAAATAGTGACATGTTATAAACTGTCGCATATGAGACTACTCTTGCATATTTAGTTTATCCAAAAATGGGACAGTATCAGACCTGTCACTTGTCACTTAACTAATGCTGCTTGACCTCAGGGAGTAAGGAGGATCATTATGAATCAACAGAGGTGCAGAGGCTGCGAGCGATACTCAACCACAGTCAGACTTGTTGGGATTTTGCAACTTAATATTTTGGCTATCAAAATATATTAATGATTATCATAGATAATTATTAATTGTGTTAAATAATAAGATCTAGTTTACATCAGATCGTCTCAGGAGCACCACCCTTAAAAAGGGGAAAGATAGCCACTTCGTTGATTCAGTCTCATAAAAACACTTAATTATCAATTTGGAATTTGATCAATAACTAACTTAATAACTAAAATCAAATCACCAGGTTAACAGCTAGTAAAGGTTGAGGGTTTTCAGAGTTCTTGTCAGTGAAGAGGTTGGTAACATTCATTCTTGTACAACATTAAAAAGACAGCGTGTAGTTTTTAAAGCCTTTATTACACAGACAATTTTTCAATTATATTCTTGCAAGCTGTGCTGTTTGTGAATGAATTTCAAATTAATAAAATATTCACATCATCCTCTCTGATGATGCAGGAGAAGTAAAATCATGTGTGAACAGACATGATGTGCTGCAGATGCACATTCCTCCACACTGTGTTGGTTTGGCTTATCATAACAGGGATTTAGTGGGCTGTCAGAGACTGAGCAGTGCACAGCAGTACGCACACACACACACACACACACACACACACACACCAGGTCCATCTGTCCCACTCTGTTTGAGGTGAAACGGATGAGGTAATGGTGTTGCTCCTCAGAAGCCTGACACCTTCTCTCCCTCCTCATAAATCCATCCATCACACTGCTCGGGTTTCTTCCTCTGTTCACAGTGATGTGTGGTTTTCTCCATTTCTCTGTCTTCCTCTCTGTTGTTTTGTTTCTTTCTGTCCTGTGTTGTTTGCACAAACTTTACCTGCTGCGCCGTCTGATAGAAGAAGCTGAAGAAGAGGAAGAGGAAGAAGAGACTTACCTGAAATCATATTTTAAAGGTGAGAACAATGTGGATCCACGGATCATCATCCAAAACCTAAAAACTGTTAGTCTGGATGTCATTGCTGTCAAGGTCTTTCATGTTCCTCCTCTGTGATGCCATCTAAAGTAGGAAATCAAACCACAACAGCGAGAAAAACATGTTGGACAGACATTTTTAAACAATATGGTGTCTGAACACAGTTCATAAGTCTATTCATGAAAATGGTCTCCTTGAATTTTTAAACAAATCCATAACGAGAATTGAAATCAAGATTAAAAAGAGCGTAGAGTTGTTTGATATGTCACATTTGTATCAGACAAATGTTAGCTGTAGTTTTGAATGTGAATAAAAGTAGCAGCTTCTTTTTATTTTTATCTCAGGTTGCTAACCCGCTATGCACTCTTTATCACCCCATCAGCAAACTTCTAACATTACAATGTCCATCTGATAAAGTAACAGTGAAGCTTTGGGTTGCTCCAGTCTGCTCAGATTGCTTTTCTTTCACCTGTTAACATGCAGCTCTGTGCCGGCTGCAGTTCTGACTTCACCTGGTGATAGAAAGAGGTGCTCCCTCCGCTGACTCTCCCACCTCCTGCAGGGCCTGTTTAGCAGATTATTATCACATCAATGATGCGGACTAATTTGCGAAATACAGGTGGAAAAAAGATGGAGCAGCATGAATTTAAACAAATGAAGATTCCAAAGAAGGATCAAGGTCAAAAAATAAGACAGGTTGAAGACCGAAACGTGTAATGATAACATAATAACATGAAGGAAGGATGGAGAGAAGACTTCAAGAGAGGTTAAAGTATATGAATAAGTTAATAACTTTGGTGGTCCTACATTCTTAATGAGTTACCAGCTTAGCTACAGACCTGTAGGCCTCTTTCAGAACAAATCAGCAAGTGTTCATGTAACGTAGCATTCAGACCAGAGAGGAAGAGAGCAGCGGAACCTTGTTAACCATGTAGCGTTGGAGCATCCACACAGTGATAATCTCCCAGTTATTCTCTTCTTGCTTTATTTTGTTTAATCAGCTTCAACATCTGCGTCTGGATTGCAAGCTGTGTTTCAAAATATTGCAAAATAAATCAAATAGGTATTTATTTGTGTTTATGGACAGGAAATGAAAGAAAAGGGCAAAGTCAGAGGTCAAAGCTCTTCATCTTCCTCGCTATTGTTGTTAAATTTTGGGACTGTTTCCACCAATTAAAGTCAGATCACGTTGTCACAAAAACAGGTCTTGTAATGACAATCACACATCAACACGCAGCACCTAGCTAATTGGTGCTAGGCCTGATTTGGCCAGAATACGACCTTAGTCTTAGTAATATTAGTAAATATATTAAAACCTGTTTATTGATCTCTTGCACTTGTAGCTATGATTGGTAATTTTCTAATACCAGCATAATAAATTGTAAGTCAAATGACACAGAAGAGATACAGTGAATAAAAAGAGATTTAATAATAAAGAAAGAGATGTAAAATGACCTTAAATCAAATGACATGAGCTTCTGATTAAAAAGATTATTTAACGGCTGATAACAGCGGTTACTTGACTGAAAAGAAACATAAATCAACGTGTTCACGTTTTCTGTCACATTTTGTGTCCCTGTGTGACCCCCTCATATGTTAAAGTCTCTGAGCCCCAGGCACCCCCCACCCCCAGAATTAAAGGAGCAGGTTGGTATGTGGAGGAGGTGAGAGTGAAACAAATGATGTCATTATCAACCCAAACACTGGCTCAGCTTTCAGTTGTGTGGACACATGCTGAGGCCTTCTGCTTTGGTTACTGCAGGACAAATATCAGCCACACTGGTGGGGATTTCTCTCGTCTGACGGCTTCTTCCTCTTTTAAGGGTCGCATCAGGTCTCTCACCTGCGGCCACATTCAACCATGGCAAGAGATGGAGAGGAAGAAAAAGGGTGAGACGATTAAAGTTTGGGTGATATAATCAATCAACCTTGACCTTTCACGTTGAATGAAAGAGAATCTGATATCAGTAAATGGGATGTGTAGTGATGATAAAACAATACAATCGATAAATACTGTGAATTAACTGACCACATTCAGGCTGCACATCTTAAATCGCCACTATCGCATGATTAAAACTGTAACACCAGTGAAGATCAAAGTCAACAGAGACCGCCCTCAGCTTTCAACTGTTAGTGGACGAAAACATTTTGACCTCAAAATGTCATAAGGATGTAAGGAAAACAGAGTAATCCAATTCAAACCTAACAATTATACATTTCTCAGTTTCTTTAAATAGTTTTGAGATCATTTCAGCGACCCGGCCTAAACCACAGAGGAGTTAATAAATCCCTGTCCTCAAAGTTTGCATAAGACAAGTAAGAATAATATATGAATAAAGCGACAAAGGCAGAAAATTACATTAAACACTGCTTCAGTCAACACTTCACATTACCTCTAACTGGTGACACCGCTGTAAGGTGTAAGAATAACTTTTTATTTTATCTGTATCAGTCAAACAACAAATCAATAATCAATGACCAGATGAACATGGATCAGTTGAATTTGCTAACATCTAGCAATCAAAATCACAAATCTTTTGTTTCTGTCAATTTTTTCTGCTGTATTTTCATTTCGCACTGGCTTTCATTTTCCATGCCAATAAACCACCTTTACATTGAATTGAATTGAATTGAATTGAATTGAATTGAATTGAATTGAATTGAATTGAACCGAATTGAATTGAATTTAAATGCAGGTGAACACAAAAACAGGGTCAGACAGTGTACATCTTATCTGGTGCCGTCATGTTTCTCTAGTTACATGGTCGTGCTCATGTTACAGTGTGTGTGTCCACCTCAATCTACTCACCCACTACACACACACACACACTGCAGGACAGCAAACAATGTCGATGATGCAGTTTGGAAACAGAAACCTGGCAGGTGACATCAGCACAGGTGGCATCAGTCATGGATAGGCATCAGCAGGTGTTTTGGATGCTGTGTGTTATGCTGATGTGTGACTGATTCTTTAGCCTGCACCTGTTGTCCTGTTGCAGGCATCTACATAAATATGCACAATCAGAATCAAAGCAGCATACGAATCAGAACAACAGATTAGATGTCAGATTACGATTATTAAGATTCTAAAACACTAAAATGTGATGCCAACATGAAAATCTTCATTGGTGAGATGAGGAGAATACGGACAAGGGGAAAAATTAAAAGATGAGCAAGAAAGAGACAAATGCATCTCGAAAGGAAACGCTTCAAGAGCCATATGAAGTGCAGGAAACACTATTCATGACAATGCTGTAACATCTGAAAGAATCACATATTTGTTTTCAAACTTAATTTGACCCAGGAAGCCTTTGACAGACATTTTGATAGATAAATTCCAACAGTAGTTCAATGTGTTCTCAATAAAAAAAATGCAACAGTCTAACAAAAAAGCCCCTGACAGGATTTTGACCGGAATTAGCAGTCATTATCTAGTCTCTACAAGATAACTGTTGACCACATGTCATGCAAAGACTGTCTGTCCGTTTAAAGCTGGCGGAGGATGTTCGCCCAGGCATGTACCTGAGAGGGGACCCACCCCCTGTCTCACCAAACAAAGGGCCGTGCACCAATCTGCTGCTGGAAGAGGAGGGGGGATCTTGAGACGAGCTGCCATTTCCAGCCGATTTAACAGCCTCCCACCCTGCAGCCTGGCTGCGCAGCCACTGTCTCGTGCCCTGCAGCTGATGGGTGTGCCCAGAGGACAAAGATCTGAGGGTCAGGGGTTGAGATGGCGGGGGTGTGTGGAGTCATTTAGGATGCTAATGTTATGCAGGGTTGTCTCACTACAGGATGTGAAGGCTTACACAATTAGGCTGCTGTTGTGACTCTGACGTTGCTGCAGGTTTCATGAGCATGAGCGTTGCAGCCTACAGCCTGAGCATCAGTATGTGAAGTGTTGAGATTAAAAAAACAAAATAAGTAAAAAGAAATGCGCATAAGTAAGGACAGAATTTGTTGTAATGTATCTTTAATTATGTCCTTGTGAGCTATTCATGAAGTGTGCAAACAGTCTAGAAGTGTTTAGTGGCTGACTGCATTTTGGGATTAAAGGTTTATCATAAACAGCAAAGATCAGTGATAATAAAACTCACCAATCCTGGATTATAATTTCTCACGTTTGAGTTTAGGAAGTGTATCCCAAATATCATCAAAATGATTTCTAAAGAAGCTTCAAGTGCGGAAAGTAAGTTTTCATCCCAAAGAAAAGCCGACTGTAACATCAGTACAGGTACTTCAGAGATTTGCATGTTTTCCGAAGGTGGAAGTAAACCTGCATTGCTAATCATTTTGAATCATTCATTACTGCACAATGATGGCCCAACAAAACCTAAGGCATAAGATTTTAATAAACACACATAAAGCTTGAAAGAAAATGTGACAAAAGCATTTTGATAGATTCACATTTCTCATCAGTATCAGCAAAGATAAAATCTTTTTCACATGAACAGGACAGAGGATTTGAACAGAGAATGCTGAATATTTATTGTACATTTCATGTCAGAGAAGCTTTCTAAGTGTCTTAATTACCTCAATATCACCGTTCCTCTGTGACACCCCAATACTCTCTCTGTCTGAACTGGGTAACAACTTCTTTATAGTGACAAAAACCTTTAAAAAAAAGATGCAAATAAATGAATATTACCACCTCTTTAATATCAAAACGCACATTTTCACATTGCACTGCACATTTTTTTGCTGTTCGTACAAAATGCAGAAAATGTAAACTCAAGTCACATCCAGCACTGTTTGCACAATACTGAGATCCACAGCTCCATGCCACTTTAATTCAGTCATTTAATGACAACATAATGCAACCACTCATCCTCAAGAAAAAATAGATAATAATCCACTGGACCAGAAATGTACACAGGATGACAATCATCACACAGACTTCTACAGACGACTAAAGGAATCCTGGACAAATTAAACCTCTGTAAGGTTGTTTGCTGTTTAAAAGTTGTTGTCATGGATGACTGACGAACCATCACAGCTCAAATCTTTCTTTGCATGAATCACATGCTCAACTAAATCACAAGTGTCATGAAGAGATTATGGGAACTAATAGTTTTGACGCTCACTGCACTAACAGTAAACAGAGCTACTTCACACCAAAGGCTGACTCAGCGTCACTCGGCACAGCACCACATTGTGTACACATCAGTTTACAGCTGCTGCAGATGTGTAAAGCTGAGAAGGAAATGGAGGGGAAGCCAGGTGGTGGGGGTGATGGAAGGCAGCGTATCTGTGCGTGCGTGTTTGAGTGCAAAGTCTCAGTGGGAGGATGTTTTGTTAACTCTTGTTTGTGTCACATGATGAGGAAGTGTCTTTTGTTGTGAGACAAAAAGTAAAAGAGTGAGGAAACGGAAAATACAGGATGCGAGGCGCATCAACTGTCAAATGGCTCATCTCTTGACCATTTGGAAATAAAGTTGGCTGTTTGTGCTAATAAAGACAGACAAAGTAAAAGGAAAGTTATTCTGTTAAACAACAACAACAACAACAACAACAAAAACAATGCTCCAGGAAGTTTCAAGTTTGACACTAAAATAAGGCGACAGAAGTAAAGAGAGAGGCATAGGGGAGGAGGGAGGCAAAACAGCGGCATCACCAAGAGCATGTCAGTACTTGTTGAGGAGGAGGAGGAGGAGGAGGAGGGAGGCGTGATGAGGGCGGGCAAAGGAAACGGACAACAGTGAGGTTCGGCCATTAAAATAAAAGCATGTAAAAAGACGCAGATAACGGCATACAGGAAAGGACTCAAACAGGGAAATATGTCATTAATTAAAAAATATTTTCATTACTGCTGTTATTATTATTATTATTAGTGGTGGCAATAATAATAATAATAATAATAATAATAATAATAATAATAATAATAATAATACAAAGTTGGACCAAATTTCATA
>JAQLOL010000024.1:28257300-28276601 GCA_029783665.1 Naso thynnoides | reverse complement strand
TCTCTCTCTCTCTCTATCTCTCTCTCTCTCTCTCTCTCTCTCTCTCTCTCAGCACGCTGCCCCTGTTTGGCAGGACTGGAGAGACGTGTGCCGAGGACTCTTCAACTTCATCACACAGACCCTCAGCACTCTATACAGGCACACGTAGAGTGCTGTCTCACCTGTAACCGTTGGTTACCATGGTGACTTTTTTACTTTCAGGACATGGCCGCTGATGTTCAGACTGTGGCCAGTGAAAAGAACAACCATGAATGGTTGCTGCACTGTTGCTCATTTGAAGCAGGAGGAGAAATGCGGCCTGAAACTGAACATTTGCTTGCAAAGAATTTGGGAGGATGAGACCAGCAGCTGAAGGTGTCTGTGACACCTTTGGGCCGGTCAGGGTGCTACCAGTAGAAGCTGGGCCCTGTCTGCCTGACTGTCTGTCTGTCTGCTGGTACAGACTGCAGCTGACGGACTGATGGTTATTTTTCTGCCTGTATATTTTGTAAAATCCACTGCTTTCTCTGTCTGTGTCAACATGGCGGGGGCTCCTTTTTTCATGTAGCATGTGTGTGTTAGCACACGGCAGACCGGGGTCAAATGGATGAGTTGTCTGTATTGAGATGTCATTACAAAAACATTTTTGTTTATTTAAGAAAATACAAATACCAGTAAGTCTTTTTGGAAATGAGGGTCTTCATTATCTTTGGTGCTTTTTCTTTTCTTTTTTTTCCCCAAAATTGCTTAGGTAAAATATTCTGGTGATCATATCTTCCTCTCCACCCCTCCAATACCCTCTGAGTTGTTTAAAACTCATTTAGAAATTTATCTATGATATGATTTGACCCTCGTCTGTGTGTGCATCAGTGTTGTGCTATGACTTTGCATCCTATGCCCCGCCCCCTCCTAGAAACTGTGAAACTGGATGCTGTGTTTGCATCACAGGGAAAAGTCGGGTGTTATTCCACTATGGAGCAAAGCACAGAATGAACCTCTCGCCCAATCCCAAAACTGCTTCATGTGCCTTTCCGCTCAGCACTCTGTTGAGGTCTAATCGGGACAATCAGCTGCACACACACATTCAGAGAAACACACACACTATCAGAGCTTTGTTTGCAGTCACTAAACTTAAGTGTCATTTGCATTACATTCAAATGATCCAGCTTCTGCATGGCTTAAGGTCAGTTAAGGACAGAAATTGCCTAATCCCCACCAAGCACACACACATTTTGCCTCTGTATGTTCTTCCACGCCGCTCATGCAGCCAGTGTTGGGAGCTGGCAGCGTCTCTGCCGCTGGTGTCCACAGTGTTTATAGTTACTTGATCGTTTGTTAATATTCTTTTGGAAGATGAATATAATTAATTCAAAAATCTTGATGAACTTTAAAAGTTCTTATCAAAGCGAGAGTCACTGTGTTTGGGAGATCCTTTTGAATGTCCGAGTGGAGTTTAAATTTAAATCCAGTGGATTTGAGATAAAGAAAAACGTGATTTGGATCTTTGGATTGAAGAGTATTGGATAATGTTTGTAAAATGGCCCCCTTTGGTTGTGTGGTTATTTCATTGTAGATCAGCAGATATGTTAACTGCTAAGATCATAAATTATTTTTAAATGTAGCATTTCTGTAGCTTGTTTTATGTAATGTATTATTTATTTTTTTTTATTTCTCACATTACTGCTCAAAACTATGAATGAAATTGTTCTGGAGTTGTAACTTTTAAAACCAAGATTGAATACATGGGACCTTAAGTTGTTTAAATACACACTTAAAGTGGATACATCACTTTGACAAGCAGAAAGCAGTTTGTTTCAAATGTGTCAGAATTTGAAATTGGAATGTTTTGTCCATTGCTTGGTTAAAAAAAAAGGTCTTTCTCAGTTATTTCAAATGGTACAATGTTTTAAAGCAATAGTTATTAATAACAAAAACAGGATGATGGGAAACAGGAGTGTTAGACAGAATGCCAGAAACTAGAAATTTCAAGTGCTGAACTAGTTTTCAGTGTCTGATGACATGGAAAAATACCCAAATTCTCCATTTATACTCCTCAAGGCACAAAACTGATATAGAGCATCAGACTGTTAGCAATACTCTACTTAAACGGCCCAACAGACTGAAATGAAAACCAGCTAAGTCTCTCTAATATAAATTTAGTTCCAAAACTGTGTTGGCCTGACAATGCTAGTGCTAGCACAATATAAATTTCTGTACTGTAACATGCTTTAATTTAAATACCCACCTAGTGGAGCATTTCAGCTTTTTATTTCAGGAGGCATCTGACTGAAGTGTGGGCCCTCATTGACCCTTCGCACTTTAAAATTACACAAAAATCCCAGGTGGAAGTGATTGGCTGTGCAGATTTTGTTTTGGTAAAAACATAATACCACTCTGACTTGGCCTTAGCTACACTGTTTGTATGTTTCTCATCATAAGGCCTTTTTTTTTTGTATTTTTTGAAAGCCTTGGTGTATAAAGTCATCATGATATCACAGCCTGCAGATGCTCAGCTAACGTAAGCAGAGAACAAACTATGCTAGCACAGTGGGCACTCGTTAACTGCTTGCTTATGAGTATTTCTAGATCGGTTTGCTAGCAGTGCTTTTAGACATGTTTGCTGTCATCAAGTTTAAAGAAAGTCCACCTGTAAGTACTTAAACCATTCAACCCGCAGGCAATTGCTAACCTGGCACTCTGAGCGTGTGCAGTTCCTCACTTCCTGGTTGTTTTTCCTGTGAGAATGCACTTCGTAGTTCAGGGCTTGCCCCCCTTCTGCTGCAGCGCTCAGTGTCATCACATGCAGTGTGAATTTGTTGTTTTTCAGGTGTTTTCTATTGTAAATTTTCTACATGAATTTTGTACTTTTTTCTTTTTTATACAATAAAGATAAGGAGAACTTTATTTGCCTGTTTGGCATTTCTTGTCTAACAACAGATGCAGTTGAAGTTTGAATTTTACATAAATTACATTACACAATATACAATATTTGATACAAAAAGGTAGAGTAAGTAATGCCGCTTGATAGTTCTGGTGGCACTGAGTCGGGAGGAGGGGCCCGATTTCAATTATGTATTTGCAAACCGCAATGAGCAAATGCTACTGACTCTACATTCAAAGCTTTTAGAATGTCTGACTTATGTCTCTTACCATAAAAGCCAGATTCATCTAATGTATTTGTGTTGGAACCACAATTATTTGTTTGTGTTTGAGTAATTGGCTGATGAACTGGCTGGCTAAATTTTGTTAAAATTATGTTTTTTTTCCACCCTTTGTAACAGAACACATGGCTGTTTGTGGAGGTGTAAAAAACAACTTCAAAAGTTCAGGAAAAACAAGAACTACAGAGGCAGGAGTTTCACAAGTGCAAGTCAGCCCCCACAAGTTTTATTCAACCCTCAAACTACAAAATCAGGAGATCAAGGAGAGGTCTTAGAGAAAAAGTGATGACAGATGGATTGTAACTAAGTACATTTACTCAAGTACTGAACCTTGGTGCACATTTGTGCCTTTAATTCCCTTTTCTACTAATATTCCACTTTATTTCTGAGCTATTTTTTGTACTCCACTACATGCATCTGCCAGCTTTGGCTTATAGTTTATTCACTCGACAGAGATTTTTGGGATGATGCTACTGTGGCATAACAGGCAAGGACAGCAGCAGGTTATTGGTATGTGTTGCAGCAGATGTTTACAGATGTTGGTGGCTCTGGGGGCGGAGCAGCAGCCCTCTGGCAATGCGTGACAGTGGATGGACAGACACCACTGCAGTCTCCATCACATCTGGAAAGTACCCACAGATTAGCAGACAGGAGGTCAGACCCTTATGCTCTCACACACACACACACTCACACACACACACACACACACCACAAGTGTTTACTATGATGGTAAACAGTCTGGGAGAAAATGTGCATCAAAATACTCCAGAACATGTTTTGGTGCTTTCAAAGAGGCCTTGACTAGCCTTTGTGTTGCATAATGGACACACTGCCATTATATCATTTATATCATTATATCATTTATTCCTGTTTTTGATAACAGACCAAAACACGGCAAGTTTTCAAATTTGACACATCATGCTGTTACCTTGAGAGTAATACAGCAGGAGTATATCAAGCAAGGGGGGGTTCTGAGTTCCCCACTCACATTTATCAGTTATAATTGTTATTTTTTATTGTCTGGTTGTTTATTTGTCATAAAGTATTTGCAAACAATTTAGCAAATTTAGTCATTTTCTCAAGAAAAGACAAGATTAACTGATATTTGTAATGGTTGCTAGCCTCACCCTAACAAAAAATAAAAATTTCACCAGTTTATGAGGACAGGAAGACCTCCTGGTGAGCCCCCCCACACACACACACAAACGCTCACGCACACACACCCACACTTGTCTGTTACTGAGTCAACAGGCAGCATTGGGACTAGATATCCTTACTTAAACTCTTCTGCAGAATGAGCCAATCATACGGCCCTTGGAGCAAAATCAGGTATCTGATTGGTTGCAACAACAGGCACTTGGTCTTTGCTGCTAAGTGGAGGCGAAACAGAGAGAGTGACCTCACAGCAGGGACACCAGACTGGGATTTAACTGTGTGTGTGTGTGTGTGTGTGTGGAGGAGTGGGAGAATTTTAGAAAAAGAGAGAGAAAGAAAAAAATGAGAGAACAAAGAAAATGGGGATAAGATCAAAAGATATTTTATAATTTCATGTCAGCATGTATAGTGTGTGAATACTACAATGAATGTGTGTGTTTGTTAGCAGAAAATAGTTTAGTTTTAATTAACGGGCAAAATGAGCTTAAGGGGACATTCTGTGATTAATCTCCTTTCTTAATCCCAGGAAAAGAGCAGTGGCACCCTAAGCTGCCGAATCACTCCTCTGGTTTCATTTCAAGGCTCCACTTGTTTTGGCGCTCTGCATTTCCAAACACTCTGAAGTCTACTTGTGTTATTGTAGTTATGAGTAATATTTTCCACCCAGGCATCTTGAACATTATTTTTTAATTTTTCTATTCCAATTTTTATTCTGTGTTAAACTTAAAATAAACCCAATACCCTGTCAGTTTAAAAACAAATGGTCACAATTCTGCAGCAATAACAGTCAAAAGCATCACAAGGACAAGAAAGAGAAAACAAGTTAGTTTTGAACATTTACTATTTATTCATTCATTACTTACTCATTCAAACCACCTAACTGGCTGATTGATTATTTATGATTGATTGTCAGTTAAAATTTTATTAAATATATATAAAAATATACGTTACATATTTGTAATGATGACTTTTGCAGATGACTTGTGGGGAATTACTGATTAAAATTCTACTGAGATATATGTATATGAAACTTAAATATTAAACTGTAAGCTTTTGTTGTATTTTGATGTACTTTAAAATTTTGTTTTTTCATTGCTTCAGGCGGCACACAGCAGTCAGCACTTGCAGAAGTTGAGCTGGATCAAAATAAGCATCTTTTTTTTCCATATACAGTCAGACACATCTCTGCAGTTCAGGCTTCACAGGTCTGACAGGTTAAACAGGTTCAACCAGCCACCACTCCCAGGGGCTGAGGTCAGACATGAGACTATAACGCTGGTTTTCCCCCTGTGGTGCTCTGTTGTTGTTGTTGTTGCCTTATTGAAGAAAAAGCAGAGAGGAAATGCTTCAACCTTGTCCCGAGGCTCATTTGTGCCTGCCCCCGTCCTCTCCTATTATTCTGCAGCATGCTGTGCAGCCACTCAGACATCACGCAGGCTGTATGTTTGGTTTGATGAGTCACATGCCAGGTGACAAGGGGTTATTACCAAATATAGTCACAAACATCATCGAGTCTCTGCTGTCTCCCTTCAGACTCAAGATACTGATGTACTGTGCAGAAATCCACCTCATTGATTTGCTGAATTACAAATAAGATTCTCAGTTTGACTTGATTACTTTAACCAAAGTATTTCCTGTATTGCCCTTAAATGTACCCTTCAAAAGCTTTTGGGTTTTAAACATTGCATAATTTTAGAATTTTAAATTTAATATCTCACATCTGCATATTTATATCAAATGGAAAATTAAACTTGTTTTACACAAAATTCCTTTTCTGACAATGTAAAGTTATTTAACAATCTATTTTCTTCTTTTAGTAGGACTATTTTATTGATGTTTATTTTGTTTGTTGTATTGATGTGTGCTGTTAAAAATTCTCAACTCAACTTCTTTACTGAATTAACATGTTTGATTAAGATTTTGACTTGTATTTGTCTTAGGATTTGATTTTGATTTAAAAAAAAACTGCATGCAGAATCAATGTTATAGCCGAAGTCTTAGATTTTAAAATCTTCCCAGCAGCACATGAATGCAACAAAATGGTTAAATTTCAGGACAGCAAACAAAAAAAAACATGACACTTGTGCTGAATAAAATCAGAGACCTTAGGCAGAAGACTTTTACTAAACAACGTTTTATTAGGAAATGTAAAAAAAAACATCCCACTGTGCTTGAGATCAAATGCCAAAAATGGAAAGGCAGATTTTTATTTTAGGTCTAGTGGAGCAAGCACTGACATAAATAATCAGACAGAACAAACTGATGCAAAGACAAAAGTTTGCTGGACTTGTTTTTGTGTGGCGACACGTTTACTTTGGTCCAAAGTAGTCGACAACACCGTTGCCTTTACGACCATCGAAGAAGAAGAAGTTCCGGTGTGGGGCATCTCTTTGAGAGAGAGCCTGCAGGGAGAGACACATTCATATATCATTTTCCATGTAACATATAATGAAGTAATTAGTCAGAAAGTGAAAATTTTTTAAATGGCACAAAATATTTTGGAGATGAAATTGTAAGAGGTGACAAAGTAAAAGTGGAAAAACAGTACAACTAGAAATACCTAATTTTACTGCAGTTTCCTATTTTATTAAAGCACAGACCAACACCACACACTGTTACACTGTAAGTTCTCATTGGTTGAGTCTAAAAGGTGAATTCAGTTTTCTGCATGAGTGAAATCAGTCAGATTCACCCGGTGAGACATTGGTTGGCCAGTTGCAGTGAGTTTCATCATTGTGATAGAGACGGCAGGTTGGCCTTGTGCCAAGATAATGCAGTCTGATTCTGAACTGTCAGACCCCTCCCCACACACACACACACACACTCTTAGCCTGACCTGAACTCATGTTTACCTCAGGCTGAGGTCACTGTGCACACAGCTCAAGGAGAGAGTGAATTCATCTGTGCTCTATGAGAGCTCTCATTCAAGTCATGCACTGCAACAACATTCCCTGTATTTGTGTATCATTTAAATAATGATACTGTTTTTATCTGTGAGATGATTCAGAATGGTTCTTTTGACCTTAGTTACCATACTACGTCTGTGAATCTCTTCAAAAGAAATAAATGAACCCAGGTCAACCTGGACTATAAAATCTAATTTAAATACTTGTTGACATTCAAAGAAGTCACCACTTTAAATAGACATATTTTCATGGTGAGATATGAGGCATTATGGGTTACTTGAGGTCTGTTTGATGAAAGAATTCATGGAAAACCACGTAGAAAGCAATGAAGGGATGATTAATCAGTCAGTAACTAGATTTTTATCAAACTTTAAAGAATGATGCATCTTATTTGTCAGTTTTGATATTTTTTATGAAACTGTACTGCCTAACCTGAGGTGAACACAACACTGAGCCATAAACGTGTCAAACATACAAAATGAATATTTAGCATTATCATCATCATCATCATCATTATCATTATCAGTGGCGTTTGCGTTGTGTTAACATACATGCTTCGCCATACAAGGATGCCCACAACATCTGACAAATAATGAAAACCTGCCTTTTTATTGACTTGTACAGAAGCGTATTGCTGTCACACCAAAAAAATAAAAATGGATCAGTTTCACGTTATAGTGTGATAAGTTTATTGTCACAACAATACATGTTTCACGTTATAATGTGATATTTTTACATTATAACATATTTTCATGTTATTTCAGCATAAAAACTTTTCATGTTATGATGTTATAATTTCTTATTATAACACTATACTTATTTACATTGTTATAACAATAAACTTATGTTATAACCAAATAATTTATTGTTATCATGTTATAACATGATACGTTTCATGTTTTTACAATATAAATACTATATTTTTATAACAAGAAAAGTTTCATGTTATTACCTAGTAAGTATATTGTTATGACAATAAATTATTACGTTTTAACACGATAAGTTTCATAATTTAACAATATAAATACTATATTGTTATAACCTATATTGTATTGTTATGACAATAAAAGTTTCATGTAATAACATGACAAGTATATTGTTTTAACAATAAACGTATCGCGTTTTAACATATTCATATATTGTTAAAACAATATACTTATCACCATATAGCATGATCAGTTTATTGTTACAACAATATAAATAGAATATTGTTATAACAATAAATTATTACATTATAACGTGAAAAGTTTTAATGTTGAAATAACATGAAAGTAACGTAAAAATATCATGTTATAATGTTAAACTTATATTGTTATAACAAACTTATCATGTCATAACGTTAAACTGATCCATTTTTATTTTTATTGCATAGCAGCAATATGTTTCCGTAGACTTGGGTGCATTTACATTTGCCTAATTGTTGATCAACACAAATTGTCATTTTTTAAATGAATAAATTTTTAGTCATATATTTATTTACTTTATTAATATATAATTACTCTTTCTCATGATTTATTAGTGAGGTCTGCAGTTCCACATGTACTGTTATTCTTCAACTGTTATCTTAGACAATAAATTATTGCTCAACTGTAAAACATCCTTTTATAATTACACGCAAAAAAGTTTTCTACATTGAGTGCACGAAAGGAATACATGCCAATAAAATTTACCTTTTAAAATTCTTCCAAAAATCCTTAACAGTCTCTTCAGTCCACTTTGTGTGAATATTGTCAGTGAAACTTTACAGTTGTATTTGTTCCATTCATTGGTCCCATTGTGTTCCTTTATGTTTTCATATCAGTGAGTTTATTATGTTGTTCTACTGGAGGACAAAACAAATAATTTCTCCTTCAGAGTGGCTGCAGCCAGAATGTCCCACTGAGTTTCACCGTGGTTACAGTGAAAAATCCCTTCTACACAGAGAAGAGACACTGCCGTTTTTCTGAAGCTGACCCAGAAACCAGCTGAGTGGCCACCTGTCAGCTGACTGACTCCCTCAACCACCAGGCCAAGCATCTTCATCGTTTGCTACAGAACGGTGAATATCATACTATGCATCACTGTCCATAACATTAACACATTCAGCATGTTTTGATGCTCCTGACCTGTGGTATTGCACAATTTTACCGACAGTCTGAAATGCCTCCTTATTTGTACACGCTTACCTTGACAACTTCCTGTCCCAGAACTCCTCCCACGACAGCACACACAGGAGACATCTCAGAGAAACAGAAACTGAGGACAAACAGCAGAGAAAAAAATGAAGTCTTGTCAGTTTCTCAGTTGCATAACATCACACTTTCAATTTAGTCATAAAGTTACCGGCTCAGAGAAATGAATACAAAAAAAAAAAAAAAAAAAACCCTATGTGGCGCTCTGCCAGGTTGCCAGCTGATCTCTGTGTTTTGATGTCTGGCGCCGCCAGCATTACTGCTTGGACAGAGTTGAACTAAACATCTTTCCAACAACAGTGGAAGCACAGATGTTGGAGGTAATCACAGTCAGCAATCGCCTACAGATTAAGGTAGCCTGTGTTAATGTAGGAGTTAATCTGTCACAAAAAACGAGCGTGAAATTATGATTCCACAGACCTTGCTCATGTTATTTTCCTAAGCGGCTTCTTTTTGGCCTTTCAGAGTGGATGTGAAAGTGTGGCCATTAAACCTTCACTTGCATCACTTAGTTTATGATCATGAATCAAATTCAGGTTTTTTGGTCACTTCACTGTGTAAGCACAGGCTGCTCAGTCTTGACCAGCCCAGCAGGATCCTTGTAGTACCTTTTTGCTGGACAGCCCTCCAAGTATCATTTTGGTGAGTTGCAGGTAAAAAGATGTCAAGCAGCCTGACAAACCCAGTGGTTTGACAAACAGAACCATTTGGAAAGTAATTCATGGAAACTGTTAAGAAAAGAGCGGGCAATCGAAAAGAGGGGGCCTCAACAACAGCTGTAGGCTGATATTGTCAAATATTGCGATAGTTTTCACAAGATATCAAACAGCTGTTCAGGCATCTTTGGGCTTTTATTTTGAAATGAAAATGCATGAGGAGCTGCTGTGGCAGCAGAGGCAACACGCGTTCCAATCTGACGAGGTGGAGAGGTCATCACAGGTTACTTGGCATGATGTAGGCATGCATGCAACACTTTGTCACACAGACATGGAGGACTTCGTTTCCAAGAAGAACACCAAGCTGAAAATGTGAGCCCACCTGTATGATACTATCGTCTACTGCGATATTTGGGCGAGAAACATCATTGTTAAATTCTGTGTATTGCCCAAACCTACTCAAGAGAAGCTTTTACTGTCATTCTTTGCTCATCTTTTAATTCGAAATACTCTACAGTGCTGATAACTAAACTATGGTAGCATTTAAGAGACTAGCATAAATGTTATTTGTTATTTTCAAATGAACTCTCACTGGTCGTCACACCTAAATCACACTGTAGCTGCCAGTTAGGGCTGGGGGATATATAGAACTAACGGAATATATCGAGATTTGTTCCAGGGGCGATGTAGTGAATAGCTTTATCATGAACATCAAGTATAATTTGTCTCCTAAATGTTTTGAGCCCTCACAGCATACAGCTCAGTCCCCCACCCATCCAGAAAACTCCCTGGCGCATGTGTGTTTTGTACCAGTAGCAAAGGGAAGAGGGCAGTCAGAGACAAGGACAGCGTGAAGTGTTGCTGCTGCTCAATACGTGTTTACTTAATATCTGTTAAGCTTTGCTTATTAGTGCACCGCTTAATTTCTGCCATCCACTTTACTGCTGCTGTTCAGCGCAATTTCTCCGTTGTCGGACCAAGAAAGGATGATCTTATTATTTTATCGTGTAACATTAAAGTGCTATTAACGTAAACACCCAAAGTTATGTTAACTATGCTAGCGGGCTGGTAACGTTACGTTGTACCTCTGTTAATTGTGTCTGTACTTTGTGAAATAAATGTGTACGAGGATCAGGATACTGTCGCGCGTCATTTTCTAGAAAATTATTTGCGGCTGTTAACTCAGCGTGTGTCATGTGTGTGAGAGAGGGGGGAAGAGATGAAACAGAAAGTAAACTTGTGTGACAGCACTGAGTATGAGCTTAATAACTTACCAACTAACATTACAGAGTTACTTTAATGTTTACTGAATGCTTCTCTAATCGTTTAGACTCGTAAAAATGGTCCATGAAACTTCTGTCGCCAATGTTTTTACATGCTCACTGAGTGCAGCTCCCACAGGTATGAGACTGCCAGAGAGAGGGTGAAGGGATGGGAGGGGCAGTTTTTCCCCCCTTTTTCCATGCAAATTAAATTTATAAAATCCAATAGAAACCACTATGAATATATTATAAACAGGAACGTTTAATGTAGAGAAATGTTGCAGGGACTACTTGAACCACCATACTGGTGTCATTTTATGCATCAGAAGGTTTGAATAACACATTCATGAAGTGCTTCAGAGGAGCTTTTGAAATAACAAGATATATATATCGTGTATGGAGATATAGCCTAAAAATATCAAGGTATTATTTTTGGGCCATATCGCCCAGCCCTATTTCAAGTAGCCCCTTATAGAAAGCTGACCGGCACAAACAAAGACACAAGAGCATAGCCTTCATTTCTGAGAGAAATGTCCATGTAATCTCTCACTTGCAAAATTAAAATCAGAGGACAAGTGAAGACGCTTTACCTCGTGAAGTCATCACTCAGAAGGTCACTGCTCACTGCCAAGGCTCTGAGGACATCATCACGGATCTGTCTCAGGAGCTGACTGTCTTCAGCAAAGGATTGTGGGTCAGGGTCACGGCCTTTGTCTGTGCGGAACTTCAGCAGAACTGTGGAAAGAAGGTAAGACAGAAAAGAAAGAGGGAAGGAGAGCAGGACCATGGAGAAGCGTAAATACACAGAAATGAACGGTGGTTGAGAAGCTAAAAACAAGTTAATAGCGTTTTTCTAATGCAACATTTTCCGTAAAATCTATTGCATTATTGCCATTTACAATTTCATCAAGCTTTAAAGTGACTTCTACTGTGAATTATCATCTCATGGAAAGACATCTCATCTTGACTGCGGCTCCCTTTGAAACAGGATTAAATCGGTATGCGGTTGCACCATCAACCATTTCATCCGATTTGGCCCACACTTCCTCACATCAAACTGAGAGCGTGCACTCAAGACTCTTGCATGCAAAGACGCATGCATACACCTGCACACACTCGGTAAAAAAAATATTAGAGTGGAAAAAATCTATTTCCTATGTCTAAGAGTCAGCAGGGGGACTAAGAATTAAAAATCAGAAGCAAGCACTTTATTTGGTCATGAGCAATATTTCAAACAGCAACTGTACCACACAGCCACACACATCAACACTTCGCCCCCATATTTCCTGTTCGTCCATTAACTTCAACCACATGAGGAAGTCAAATCCTCCCACGGCCATTTCCACCAACATGGCACACCAAACACACACTCGTGTGTGTAGTGGCAATGAATAATTTTCACACACCGGCTCTGCCCTTTATCAGTCAAACTTTGTTAGAAGAAAGTTAAGACTGGCACCAAACAGCATCACACTCAGGTCTGCGCCAGGCAGGAAATAAAAAAAAACAAACAAACCCAAAAGAGTTTCATAACTGAATATAATAATGAGCACATGGATGGAACAACGATAGTTATCTCTAAACCTACATATGCAGTTGTGATATGTAATAGTCTACACAGATTAAAGAGGAGGGGAAATATTCAAAATGGCCTTTTTCCATATTTTAAGGAAACGTCTGCAGTGAGTGGGTTCATGTTCATGTGGCAGAGCTGGTGGGGCATCATTTAACTCCTTGTCAAAGCAAGGAAGGGCTTTAAGTAGGACTGATTTGATTTTTTATTTTCATTCTGTAACAGACAGGAAATGTCTTCGGCTTATGTTTCTGCTTTATCCAAATATCCATGAAAAAGGATCATACTTTCACTTGCCGGTCAACAACTCCTGTCAGTCTGCCAATATATTAAAAGAGGCAATAAAAAAGATCAGAGATAGTCATGACAATAAACAAGCTCGTGCACACACCCATCGCGGTTTAAATCAGCCGACTGTTCCTAGTGAGACAGGAAGCAGTTGTAACAGAGGAAGAGCCACTTCCTCATCGGTCGCCCAAAACAACAACCGCTGGCTCCAATTATAGAAACAATGCAGGAATAATAACACTGCCTCCTGTCTCACTTTTAAATTAAAAAACAACAACTAGGCGGTGTTTCCACTCAGAAAGGAGCCTGAAACGTATCAGACAGGGTGAGGCCACAGTAGGTTGGTGGGTTTCAGAGTGGGGGAGTTACTAGACTAAAAGGCCACAGTGGCAAACACAAACCTAAAATTAACCAAGATATTTTATTTGCAAATGATGAATGCAAATAAGCTGGTCAGTTTACATGTTTACCAGACACCCACTGTCACATGACAGCGTCATGAATGGCAAGTTTGTACAATGCAGTATTTTTTTCTCCAATAGTTTTTGTTTCAGATGAATGTCTAATATTGTTTGTTTTGAATGAAATGAATGTCCTAAAATAACCAGCAACTGTTGTGTCTGTAATCAAACCTACTTCACTCAGCCTCATGGAGCTGTTAAAGACCTAAAAGCCAGAAAACTCATTTTGTCAGGCACCTACAGGTTCATAGTTTAGTAAACAAACAAAAATTCCCTTTTGGTCATCCCTTCATTATGGATGCTCTGTTGAAACTGAACGACTCTGAGCAAAGACGGACCTCTAAGGTTCAGACAACAACCAAAATGAGACCTGGCAACATAACCTGAAAGGCATCCACACCAGCTCCCTTTATGTAAAGATACGGTCTTATTCACCATCACTGTTTCAAGGTTTTTCTGTTAAGTTTTTGGGGGCTTTCTCTGTATGAGAGGAGACAAAAGATCCCAAGGCCCTTATCTGTTTTTCTGGATGGGCCCCCTTTTAGAGGAAGAACTTACTTTCCTTAACAACAATGCTTCTGTTTGGATTTTAGCTCGGAGACTCATTCTGTTGCACTGTCGATCAATAAATCAGCTATGAAGTCAAAAGTTGGAATTAAGGTTACATAATGGTGTCTGTTAGCCAATCAAAGACCTACAGGTACTTTACAGTTGAAACCATGAATGTTGAATGAATTCAGATTATTTCCTGTTCTTAAATGCTTGTTGTCATGCCGAGTAGGTGTCTGGCTGTTCTCCTCTCTACGCTCAGTGCACATGACTGGCCATGGACAGCCTGTGATGGAAACTAGTCGGGTGTGGGGATGGTGCAGGGCCAGGTGACAGAAGAGTAAAATAACAAAGTCTTAAGGGAAGGTCATCAGACACTGGAAATAACTGAAAAACAGGAAGGTACATCTCAGATTTACCTCATGGGTCAAACTGTTCCTTTAGGTTTATGTTCCTCAACATTTGAAAGGTCATATGACATCATTTAGGTGCAACCCAGCGTAACAAAGTTCTTTTATTCCATTATATTGCTGATTGAATTTTACAAAATCTAAATTTGATTTGTTTTTGTTTTGTGGTTTATTCTGTTTTTGAAGTCAGGTTAACATCTCTTGGCAAAGGCAGACATCAATACTTTGCCCTTCACTACTGACTGACATTTACCAAACTTAATGGATGTGGTTGTCAGTGCACGTGCAGTGATAGTTTATCAGCCAAATAAGAGCCAGTGACTTTGCATGCTCATGGTATGTGTTTCAGTCTCACAGCAGGGTTCCTACGCATTTTCAGTTTCAAATTTCTAAACTTTTTTAGGTCTTTCAGGGTTCTTTGTTATATATGATAATTCTCTGTATGGAAATTCTGCGTTTGTTTGCCTCCTACACAGAAATGTCAGAAGTATCATTTTGGAGAGTTGCAGGTAAAAAGATGTCAAGCAGCCTGACAAACTCGTACCGTTCATTTTTACTCAGTTGTGACAAATATCCTGTTCATTGAAATATATATAAATCTCATGATAAACCAAATGAACAATTTTGCACGAAATATGAATTCCTAACACCCCCCCCCCAAAAAAAGACTACAGTTCTGAATACAATTAATATTTTGTAATTTTATAGAATAAAAATAATCCTGCCTCCAGTTAAAATATCAACCCTTAAGAACTAAAAAACTATCAGACTAGAAAATCTAAAATCCTTGAAAAAAATGAGGGTTGTAACTGCTGCCTAACTTCATCACTTTTTACTAGGGCTGGGCAACAGACTGATTTTAAATCTAATTTTGAATTAATTGTTTGGGCAATGTTAAAACATGAAAACTGTGAAAATCAATTTTCCCTTTAACTAGGGTAAATACAGTAGCCTATAGCTCTCTCTCAGCTCTGGGCTCTTATTTTTCATAAGAGAAATTTGGTGAAAGTTAGGTTGGCACTTTATTTACCCTAAATTGGGGGATTCATCTTTGATTGATCAAACCTTTATTTAAAAAAGGTTTAGTTTGGTTAAAGATAGATTTGTACTTTATTCCCAATAGGGAAACTCATGTTTGTTGTTGTAAAATATAGACATATACAAAAGTAATGCTACTCAATCATCACTTCTGGGCCCCTGTATATGTGTGTTTGTGACTGTGTATGGAGACACACTGCCCTCTGTCTGTATTTTGATGTTTTGGCCGATTCAGGACCTGCTCGGGACGAGTTACCGTAAAGAGCGATGTAGACGTGCAATCAATTTTTAAGTAACAATAGCGCAACCGCGCTTCTCTGAAGCGTAGATGGTGTGACCACAGTGAACTGGTCTGTTTCCCCCAACCAATGACAGCGCGCAGGTGAGGAACAGCAGAGCACAGCTACTGGACGCCGTCCAAACCAGAGAAAGTTATAAATGTGGACATTGCGCAAAGAAAAGGGAATACAGCCCTAGTGAGCAAGCAGATAAAACTTGTTCCAGAGCAAGAATGAGTCTCAGTTTGGCTTTCAGCCGTTTTGGAGCACTGAAGGAGAGGCTGGGAAGAGCGTTACAGAGTTGGGCTACTTTGTGATGGACAGGCAGGTGCTAAACACTGGCAGTTAGCTTGTTAGCTTGCTAAATTATCGAGTTCTCCATTAAACAAATATAATATTCCAATGTAGCTTGCTGTGTAACGTTAGGTAAGTGGTATAGCAGTACATGTAGTACATGCTAAGTTACGATACTTCTGGTGCGTTGAGCTGGGAGGAGGGGCCCAGTTTGAATGTTGTGTTTACAAATGGCAACGAATTAATGCTACTGACCCTACCTTTAAAATAAAAACAATATATTTTGAATAATTTCTTTTTCTTTTGTAGTCTAAAAAAATCTATTAAATCAAAAATCGAATGAGGTATGAAAAAAATCTGGGATTTATTCTCAGGCCACGTCACCCATCCCTACTTTTAGTCTTTACTAACTATGCTTTCCTTTAATTGATCAAATGTTAAAAATGGAGAAAAACAAAACAATGTTCATCAGCAGCTCAAAGTATCTTAAATTAAAAAAAAAACGTAACAAATGGTTTTCATTTCTGACAAAACAATAAGAAACAAAAATGAGGAATTCACAGTCACATAAATCACACAGGAAATCTGGTTTTCACATTCAGAAACTGTTGTCACTTGAACTTCTGTATTTTAACGTTATAAATGATGATGAAATGACACTTTAAGTACCATGAAGCAGGAAGTAGTCCACTGGAGTTCGCTTCAGACTGGCTTTGGCCTTCTCACTGGTCCAGTCAACCTCCAGAGCCTCCTTCAGAGTGCAGTAACTAGCCGTCTGATTGGGCAAGAATAAAAAACAAACTAATGTCAATAAGAGGTGAACCGGTGGTGTACTGATCCATTTGTTGCTCATCTTTAAGACAAATATATAGCAATGTGTGGTGGTCATTTGATAAGAGAAGGCAATTAACTGAAATGGATGGATTTTACATTTACATTTCTGATTATTTGGGATCATAAATCACATTTTTTTTAATTATGTTTCACTCCTATAACTTAACATTTTTAGTTGAGTACCTCCAGCCCAAAAGGAAGTCATTTCATTCATCGCCCATCCTGTTGATTTCCTTCTATTTGTCTTGAGATGTAAAAAAAACATTTGGCTGTCAAATCTGAGTATTGTCTTCATCCACCTACATTTTTGACCATGGTGGTCTCATTTGGGTCGACTTTAGCTTTCTTTGCCTCAGGGCCGTCATTAGAATTTCCAGTTGGTTTTATCAGTTTAGGTTTCTCCCTAAAAAGAGAGTGAAAAAAAGGTCACTCTAAATTATCAGGAAACACAGTCAGTAAATTGATGAAACTTGAACTCACAATAAAGTTCTGTATTGTGTGTGGACACATATTACACGCAGCACCTGTTTGGAGCTAAAGTTGTGGCACCTTACTTTACGGCAGTGATCAAGAGCAACACAAACCACAGCAGCTGCAGCGTGTGAATAATGTAACTGCCTGTCACATGGGAACATACAAGCTAAACACACTTGGAATGTCCGAACACACTTACTCAACGTAGTTGTGCTCCTGTCCGAGGTTGCAGAACATGTAACCACAGTAACCATAAACATCCCCACAGAAGACCTTGATGTTGTGCTGAGAACAGAGCTGGTCGATCCTCACCATCAGGTCTCTGGAGCAACCTGTCAAACACACCTGAGGGGAAAAAAAACACATAAAGTGAAAGGTTTGTCGAACTGATTGCCTGATCAATTCCCAGTATTACCAATAAATCCAAAGTGTGTCACCTGAACCTGAATACTGCAGCTACAGCAAATTATAGAGCTTTTACAGTTGTTTCTTCTAACTTCTTCTAAGTTGTCTCTTGACTGAGTATTTTGTTCAATACTGCTCTGTAACACTGCATAAGATTCAGAGAATTGGTTTGAACTTTCAAACTAATTTCAGAAAAACATCTAAATCTTTGGTTCTAATTTGTTCTTTCGCACCATTTTTAAAAATGTTGTTGAAGAAATTTGTGCCAAGATGAGAATTTGAAAAAACTTTTAATCTCTGAAAATGAAAATGTGTGAATCTAAACTCCCACTTCTCCTCCTCAACCATCCATGCCAATCTGTTTTTATGCAGTTTTTCTCTTATTTCCATTTCCATTAAAAAAAAAAAACACTAAAAGTGTAACAAACACTTTAAATGCTTTCTTAATGTGTTTAATCCCGAAGGGACAGACAGACTGAAAGCTGGCTACAATTTCCTTTTAAAAAATGTCAAATAATTAATAAAATTCTCAATTCTTGGAACAACAAAGCAACTGAACGGTGGCTGGTGTGCTGCCAAGCTGACTGAGACACACCTACTGCAGCAGCAGCAGGCTGTGGTGATATTTTACCTCCCAATGACGGAACAAGGCCAAAGCCAACACAGTCAGTAACACAGTGTACCATCATCAAACCAGGGTGGGCTGATGTCTCACTGTAAACAACTGACCTGTGGGCTGGGTCCACCTTATCCTGCTGACCCAGTCCAGCACACCCAGAACACCCTCAGCTCACTGATAAGACTGATGCTGCACCTCTGGCATCAATCCCACAGTCTCACACAGCAGCACACAGACCAGAGTCACAGCACAGTGTTTCCAGACAGGATCCACTCACATACCTACGACACACTGTAGCAAAGGACACCATCATCCAGAAGATATATAGAGGCTGAAACCAATTCTAATGAAAGGAAATGTTCTTGGTTAATTTGTATATAAAGTGCCACAATTTCTTTGTCTTTCCTGGCAATGATCTGTGAGCATTATGTGACCCAGAGCATGCATGTGATTGGAGCATCAGGAAAACAAGAAAGTAATTATAAGAAAAGGGGAAAAATTGATCTCTCTTTAGAAAAAAATGGCATGTAAGGCAAGTTTTCACATTTTTCATTTTATCTCAGGCTTTTTAAAATGATCCCGCAGTCTCTTCTCCATCCCTCTCATCCTCCCTCCCTCCCTCCCTCCCTGTGTCCTACTAACATCTCTCTCATCCCGTCCTCACTTAACTTTGTCCCACTTCTATCCTCCTGTAGCACTCTCCATCCTCCTGACCTTCACATAGCACCCCCAGCGGGAGGAAGACTGCCGATAATTCAGACACAATGGGGGGGGGGGGGGGGGGGGGG